>JANAVB010016197.1:31703821-32102930 GCA_029216955.1 Iris pallida | reverse complement strand
AGTAAACATGCTAGCAATAGATTTATCATGCTTCATTTTAAAAGACTCATATTCTTGCGGAGTCTACTGATCTTGGATTCCTTCACTTGTGAAGTTCCCTCGTGTGTGACTTCAAGTAACTTCCAAATCTCATTGGAAGTCTTGCAAGTAGAGATTCGATTGAATTTACTACTGTCGAGAGCACAATAAAGAGCGTTCATTGCCTTGGCATCTCGACAAGCAAGCTTCTTGATGTTTTCAGTGAGTGTTTCCCGAAGGGTGTCAGAAACAATATCCTCAATAGCTCTGGAAGGAGTAGGAAGAGCATTTATCATGCAATCCCATAAATCGAAATCTATGGACTTTAGATAAATGCCCATCCTAATCTTCCAGTAGTTATAGTTGGTACCATCAAATAGGGGAGGCCTATTTATGGAGTGTCCCTCATTGTGAAACGTGTTGATGCTAGGGTTAGAGGCCATGGATCACTCAAGGGTATAAATCCAAATCAAGAGAACGAAGCTCTGATACCAATTGTAGAACCCTAGAGGGGGGTGAATAGGGAAATTAAAAAATAACTACAACAATTGAGGCAATAATGACAATTGAAAGTAAAGAGAAGAAAGATCAAACGCAAGGATGTATCCTGGTATCCTCTTTTGAGGCAGTCCAGTCCCGGAACTCTCTCCGGCTTTAATCTACTATTTATCCAAATAGTACACACGAGTTTGGATCCGAAGAACTCGCCAACTTCAACACGAGTTTGGATCCGAAGACTCGCCAACTTCTACACACGAGTTTTCTTACGAAGGCTCGCCAACTTCAAACAAAAGAGAATGAAACTTTGATCTTCTAACACGTGAAGATCGAAATGTAAAACTCTTTAATACTCTAGCACTTTGGGAGAGGATGACAATGAAAAGCTTGGAAGAGTATTAATGGTGGAGCTCTTGGTTGTTGGAAAATTTATGGAAGAGTTGGTGAGAAAGCTCAAGAGAAGAGCTTTCTTTTATAAGAGAACCAAAGTTGGTGGAATTTAATGCTCTGAATACAGACAGACCGACATGCCGGCGGTATGCAGCGGCATACCGTCGGTATACCGTCCAAATAGTAACGGTCATATTAATGACCGTTTGAGAGCATTAAATGCGGCCATTAATGCTAGTCAGAGCAATTCGAAAAACTAAATATTTGAAACTCGGTATACCACCGGTATACCGGAGCATGCCGCCGGTATGCCGACAATTTGTCACAGCAAGTTTTGAGTTGCTAAAAACGGTATACCGCCGGTATGCCAGAGCATGCCGTCGGTATGCCGACAATTTGTCACAGCAACATTCTGGACATAAAAAGCGGTATACCGCCGGTATGCCGGAGCATGCCGTCGGTATGCCGACTATTTGTTACAGCAACTTTCTGTATGCCAAAAACGGTATACCGCCGGTATGCCGGAGCATACCGCCGGTATGCCGCTCTGTAGCTATTTGATTTTTGACTTGTTCTTTTTACTGTCATCCGTCCTTAGGTGTTTACAGATATACCTAGACCAGTACAGACTCGAAGACTCTAAGCAGGAAGACGCCGTCTTATGCAGGAAGCGCGTAACTTGCTCCAGTCTTTAAAGTGAAAGAGATTTGCGCTTGAACGGAAGAACTCCATGTAGTCGATCTTTTGAGAATATTGAATCTGAAGAACAGAAGACTAGACTACGAAGATGCTGTTAATTAATCAAAATAGAATGTGCCAACATGGGCTACTCTGGATGTTGGAGCATTTGGAGGAGAAGTAGAGTTACGTGTCTCTTCTCGTCTCTGTAGGTAGATATGATGATCTATCTGTCTGTCTGTGTCCGTAGATTAAGGAATGATCCCTCTATTTATAGGCAGCAGACTAGTCTGCTCAAGCGTACATATGTAGGATATGCCTGTACGTGGGAATGCCACATAGCTGATGCTGTGGGGCTCATGGACGATGTGTCCCGAGTTGAATTTAAATCTTTTAAACTGCACTATTGGGCTGCGGTGGAGCTGACACGTGGCAATTGTGAAGATTCGACCGTTACTGAGGTCTTGGGTGGTTAACACCCATTCGTAGGCATAACTGAGTCAAATGACACGTGGCGCGTGTTTATGGCTCAAAGATCTCGGATTTGGTGGAGGGTGATCTGTTAGGATGCACCTAGGATCTGGCGCATGGGGTGACTTGGTCTATGACTTTCAGAGGTCACAGACAAGATTGGGCGCATGTCTTCTGAGGTGCATACAGGCTTTTAGGCACATAGTTGTTGAAGCGTATGCAGAGACTTGGCTTCTGTCTTTTGGGATCATGAGTAAGTCGGAGGCGCATACAAATTTCTGGATGCATGGCTGTGACGCATGCAAGTGATCGATCGACAACGTTGTAAGGACGGTTGTAGCCGAAAAATTGTAATAATAAATCTGCAAAAAGCTATCAACTGTTCAGTCTTCGAAAAGCGTGCTGCCGACTCTACCACATAGCATTAAATGCTTGATGGGTGACGAGTTGAAGTGGGTGCATCAGTTTGTTTCCTACTAGGCGCATGGGTCTATGTCCCATTGGGCACATCGGTATGGAGCACATGGTGCTGACGGCGCATCTGCTGCATGGCGCATCTTATTGGCCCGTCTGTTGAGTTCTTCGAGGCGTTAATGGCTATTTTGACTTGACTGAATATGAAGAGGCAGATTCATTGGCATTAATACAAATTCATTGCATAGGATATGAGAGATACTGTCACTTGACGCATGGGCGAGGGTTGTCCCGGCCTATAAATAGCTTTGTGAAGAGTTTTGTTTCTCATTTCACTTAGCTTTCCTTTATAGAGACGAACTCGATCGGTCCCCTGCCTTGGCGAGTTGACAAACTCCTTCCGAAGACGAAGATGTGTCGAGTTGGTTTTTTACCATCGGCCCTGTGAAAGTGTCTGTTGCATCCAAATATCGGGATCGTCTTATCCTACACAGGCTGAAGGTGCCTGTTGCATCCAAAGATCGGGGCGGTCGTACCCCGATTTTTGTTATGTTGGAAGAGCAGCAGGTCGGGGCTATCGTACCCCGATTTGATTAGGCTAGACGAGCCACTCCTTCTGCTAGAGTTCCCACATGCTGATGAGGATGTAATTCGTTCTAACTATGCACGGGATGCGCCTACACTAAGATGCTGGAATGATGCGCCCGGCTATTGCACTTGAGTGATGCTCCTGGCTGTACGTTAAAGTGATGTGCTTGGCTGTAGCACTGCGCCTGACTGTAGCTTTTAGGATTTTCTTTCTCTTTTGTGAAAGAATTCTCCTTTGTAAAAGACATGTAATAGACTTTCATATGAAATAAAAGCCCCATTTATATGTATATACTTCTTTGTTGTTTTCTGCTGTACCAAGTATTCTGTTCATGGCGTATGTTAATTTTTAGCGCATAAGAGTTAGGGCACATAGGAGTTCCGGCCTTAGATGCGCCTAAAATTTTATGTTTCTACAAGACCCCCTTGAAAGTTTTCAAAACTTTCTGCCAAGTTTTGGAATACTTTGAACAAGAAGCATGGGTAGTCGTTTCTGGATGCATGTCCTTATCTGGGCGCATGACTGTTTTGCGCATTGCTGTGGGGGCACATGTTCTTCTCGATTTTATGCAAGAAGATAATGCCTCAAATTTTGGAAGATTAATGATACTCTTTTGGAAGATATGTAGCCGTCAGCTTCACGAGATCCTAAGAGTTTTGCTGACGTCAGCTTTTATCGGTTACGCACGTGGCTCATGCCTATAAATAGGCGTCTGAGGGAGAGAGAGTCTTCTACTTTTGTTTTCTCTTCTTCCTCTAGAGTCTTCGAAAACCCTAGCTTCTTTAGAGAGATGGCTCCCAAGACTCCCCGTGGTGGTGCTGGCCGAGGAAGGGGCAAGGACAAGGAGCCCGGAGGTCGATGTAGAGGACACTCACATCGTCGCAGTGACGCACGTCGACGTTCGGCCGACGGTGATCGGCGGGTGATCCTTCACTTTGTTGCAACACTGGGGGGGTGTGACTAAAATAAGTCGTATCCCCATTGACACGCCTAGGCTTCCCATTGCTGACTTGTATGGACTTTGTCCTGATGATGAGCCGAAGCTCCTTCTACTGACATACATGGACTTAGGTCCTGATGATGTGCCGAAGCTTTCTGCTGACGCATAGACTTAGTTCTTGATGATGCACCGAAGCTCCTTTTGCTGATGCGCATGGACTTAGGTCCTGACGATGCGCCAAAGCTCCTTTTGCTGACGTACATGGGCTTAGGTACTAGTGATGTACCGAAGCTTCACTTCAAATGCTTTAGGGCCTCGGTCCTATATGTGCGCCTTTGGTGAGATTCTATCTGTGTGTATGGGTTTCGACCCAGTTGATGCGCCAGATTTGTTGATGTCCTCAGATGCTTGTTTTAAGCTTCTAAGTCTTTTTGCTAACTTTTCTTTGACTCTGTTGCCGTATCCATGCCAAAGGCGGAGGCTCTCATGAAGGAAGAGATACTGCCTCCTCTCATCAAACAAGAGTCGGTGACCGTTAAAGAGGAGGTGTCACCAAAGGTTGAGGTCAAGGAAGAACCGATGACCATCAGCGAAGAGATTGCTCCCAAGGTTGAAGTTAAAGAGGAGCCACCGTCAAAGAGTAGTAGCATCTGGACTGACCCTCCTGTCCCTACAGAAGTCCTCGACCAGATTGAGCCTTTATATGCAAAGTAGCTGAGGGAGTGGTACATGCCTCAACGCAACTATGATCCCTGGCTGTGAGGATTCGTAGGTTGCCTTACAATCGCCGTTTCCGGGAACATGAATAAAGTCAATGTCCCTATTTGTCTTAGTATTTATGTCTATCTTTAGCTTTTCTTTGAGATCCGAGAATTTTTGCTTCTTTTTGATGTTGATGTAATCCTTTACTTAAATGAAAAATGAGGAACCTTTTGCTTTGTTCATTCTTGTGATGAATCTTGGATTTTTTTGGGTGGACCTATTATCTTTTGCGCACATTAGTTTCTAGATATAGATAATAAGTTTAAGAAGGAGGAAACCGATATATTTACTCAAAGGTAGTATGGACGTGGTAAATATGGGTTAATGGTAGAGCTTTCCTACTCAGAGGTAATATGAACGTGGTGGAGTGAACTCTGTAGAGATGTATAGAACAACTCAGAGGTGATGTGGATGTGGATGTTCTATGATTGACGTGCAACAATACGGGGATTATTGTATGGGATGTTTACTCAGAGGTAATATGGACATGGTAAACATAGTAATGAGCATGATCCTACGTAATATAGAATTTTGCTTTGTGGGGTATAGAGAAGCAACTCAGCGGTGACGTGGACATGGTTGTTCTCCTACTGAGGATGCAACAGAACAACTGGATTCCGGAAGCACTTGATTGTCAAGGAAGGGGAGCGAACTCGGTTTATCAAGTTCATAAATTCTCTTGCTAGGGAGAAGGAAGTACATTTTGAAGGATGTTAAGAGTAGTACTTCTTTAGGAACTTGCCGTTGATGGGCATCATGAATAAGTCTCCATTAGGTTGAGCGAGACGGTAAGCACCGTTTGAGTATACCATCTCTATGATGAAGGGCCCTTCCATTTGGGTTGAACTTTTCCGATGTCTTGTGAGTCATCACCATCGGTCTCCTGACTGCCAGAACTAAGTCACCTACTTGGAAAGTCCTCTGTTTGACTCTTCTATTGAAAGCCTGTGAAATATGGGCTTGATAAAGTTCGATGCGCTGTTGAGCCAAGAGGCATTTTTCATCTAGCACTTCCAACTCTTGCAGACAGCAATGTTGATTGTCTTCTTCCATCAGCTGGTTCGTGATCGCCACTCGGAGTAAGGGTATCTGGATCTCTAGACCAAAGAGAATGGTATGTTACCCGTCGGGGTCCGTACCGCCGTGCTATAGGCCCAAAGGCATTCACCGAGCTTCTCGTCCCGGTCGCGCTTATTGGATGACACGACCTTTTTCAGTAGCTTGATGATAGTTTTATTAAAAGCTTCAACCAATCCATTTATTATCGAATTATAGACGGTTGATGCCATATTCTGAATATGATTCTTGTCGCAGAATCTGCTGAACGCATGGCTGATAAATTATGGACCGTTGTCGTGGATGATCCTCGGGATACCTTAAAATGGTAGATGACGTGATGCTTGATGAAGCTGATCATCTTTAAGCTTTTCACCTCTGCTAATGGTACTGCTTCTGCCTATTTAGAGAAGTATTTGGTGATTGCTAGGATAAAGCGGTGTCCCCCGGATGAGGAAGGGGTGATAGGTCCCACGATGTCCATGCCCCAAGCTTCAAATGGCCAATAGACGACCGTAGGATGTAGAGGCTCTGATGGTCTGTGGATGAAGTCGACGTGTAGCTGGCAAGCACGACATTTCTTTGCGTACTCGATAGCGTCGGCCATCATGGTGGGCCAGTAATAGCCCATGTGTCAAAGTCGGTCATGTAGCTTAGGACTAGGTTGGTGAGCTCCACATGTTCCATCATGGGCTTCTTGAAGAGCTTCGGCTGCTTCTTGTTTGATAGTCATTGGAGGAGAAGTCCATAGTAGGAGCGTCGGTACAGCATTTTAGTTGTCGTATCGTAATAGAATCAGAGCGAGCGCCTTCTGACTGAGACTGCTTCTTTTGGGTCCTCCAGGAGGATTCGTAGATGGCAAAGTCGATGAACGGGAACCTCCAGTATCTGACGTTTATATTGGCGTCTATAGACATGGCATGGTTGCCCACATGCACAGATTGTTTCTGGGGCATGCCAAATCCCAGTCCACCACTGTAATAAAGTGTTGCGTGCCAACCGATGCTGCTAATGAGGTAGTGAGGCTGGCCAGAGCGTCAGCTTCTAAGTTTTGTAGTCGAGGCACATCTTTTATGAAGAATTCAGCGAAGGTTGAGATGATGTCCAACGCTGCTTTGTGATAAGAGATCAGGTCTTCATGGCGGACCTTGTATTGTCCTCGAACTTGATTGACGACTAACTTCGAGTCGCCGTAAGACTCGAGGTATTCTACCCCCAGATGTTTTGCTAACTGGAGTCCCATGATGAGGGCATTATACTCTGCAACATTATTGGAGCACGCTCTGAAAGGGACTAGGCAAGCTGGATGACCATCTTGTGGGGGAGATCAGGACTACCCCCACTTCTGCGATGATCTGGCCTTTGGGGCCTGTTATTGAAGCACCGTCGAAGAACATCCGTCGAACGGGTTCTCTTCGGTAATATTTGATTCTCATACTTCATCTGGAATGTCTTCATAGAGTCTGGACGATTCCAAAATTAGGTGCACGGCTAGGAAATTGGCCAGTGCTTGACCCTTGATAACCTTTTGTGGGACAAATACCATGTCATATGGTGTCAATAGTATCGCCCAAGTAGCCAATCGGGAATTTAGCGCTCCTGGCTTTCATGAGGCCTCTGAGCGGAATGACTCGGGAGATGACATGAATTATCTGTCCCGAGACATAATGGCGAGTCTTCTGGATGGCGAACACCAGAGCTAGACACTCCTTTTGACAAGGTTGTACCGATGTTCGGCCCCAATCATTATCCTACTGAGGTAGTAGATGGCTTGCTCGTAGCCCGTATCATTATTTTGGGCCAACAAAGTGCCAAGAGAATGACCCATTGCGGACATAGAGTAGAAATGGTCTGCCTGCGATGGGCGCCACCAAGACCGGGGGGCTCGTCAAATAAGTTTTAATGTCGTCAAAGGCTTTTTGACATTCTTCCGTCCAGACATAGGAGACTCCCTTCTTCATGAGCTTAGTGAAGGGTGGCATTTCCAGAAAGGTTCGCGATAAACCTTCGGATGTACGTAAGACGTCCCTGCAGGCCTCGAAGTTCTTTAAGGTTCTTCGAAGGGTCCATGTCAAGGATGGATTTAGTCTTCTCGGGGTCAACATAGATGCCTTTTGCAGTGATAATGAAGCCCAAGAACTTTCTACTGAAAACCCTAAGGAAGGATTTGGCGGGGTTCATCTTGAGGTGATGTGCCCATATGAGATTGAAGATTGTCTTCAGATCTTTCAGGTGGTCGCCTCGAAGACGGCTCTTGACGGCAATATCGTCAACATAGCATTCGACTATTTTGCGGAGGTACTATTAGAAGATGGTGCTCATAGCTTTTTGGTATGTGGCACATACATTCTTCAGGCCAAAGGGCATTACTATGTAGCAGTACACCTCCTTCGGAGTCTTGAATGACGTGTGCTTTTTATCGTCTGGAAACGTCTTGATCTAGTTGTAACCTGAGTACCCGTCCATGAAGGACATGCGCCCGAAGCCACATATATTATCGATCATTACGTTGGTGATCGGGAGTGGAAACTCGTCCTTGGGTAAGCCGAGTTGAGGTCCCGGAAGTCAATGCAGACCCAGATCTTCCCATTCTTCTTGGTGATGGGGACGACATTGGCTACCCACTCCGGATATTGCCCTTCACGAATAAACCCGCTGGCCAGGAGTTTATCTACTTCTTTGTCAATAGAGTCCATAATATTGGGACGGAAGCGTCGCTGTTGCTGCTTAACGGGCTTAGCGTCAGGTAAGATATTAAGCTTGTGCATTGTGACTTATGGGTCGAGCCCCGGCATGTCTTCGTAACTCCAGGCGAAGACGTCGATGTATTCTTTGACCAGTTGGACCAAAGATTCTTGGTCTTTTCCTGTCAAGCTCTTGCTGATGAAAATAGGTTTGGATGAAGATCCATCCCCGAGGTTGATCTGCTCAACTTCGTCTTCGGTAGGGGTTCTCATAATTCAAAGCGAGATTCCTATTGTGTGCCTAGGCGTTGAGCCCAGGGTTCTTCTTCGAAGATCTCTATTTTGATTATCGTCTTATCCTCTGAAGTATGTGCAGATGTTATGTTGGCTGACAGCACATTCCTGAAGATTGGGCCAACACGGTGTAAGAGTACCAAGTTGAAGCCTCAGACGAGTGAGAGTGCAACATCTTTGCTTCTAAACTTTTAGGGTTGTTGGGGGCGTGATGTAGCCCACCCCCGTCGAGTACGGTGATAATAGTCTTGTGGCTTTCCTTTCGGAACAGGGAGTCGTAAGGGAAGACATTGGCCCTTGCCATAGTTTAGACCCTGGCCACTTTTCAGGTTGTAGCCCATCTTTTGGATGAGATACTTAGCTCGATCATTGTACCGGTAAATTTGCATCCTGCCAGTGTCGGTTCTGGCTCCGTCGGTGGAAGGTCTTGGTGACGTTCGACTTTGTCGAAGATGATAGGTTTCTCGTCCTGGTTTCGGGGCGGGACTATATAACAGACTCCTTGGTACATGACGACTCGATTTACATGATTAACAGTCGTTATTTGTGTTTGCAACGATTGTAGAGCATTATCTAGAGTATACATGACATTCCAATGTGAAAGACTAGAATAATTGAAAGACACCATTTTATTGATAAAATATGGGATCTTGTCCCGAGGATTACATCATCAAGGGACGGTGCATCCACATTGGCGGATATGTACTTTCTAGTTCTTCGTTAGTGAGTATGGGCAGCCTGAGGTGGTTCAGGAGAACCTATTGGGAGCTTGGACTTTGTCGGCTCTGGTGCCGATAGAGATACGTGGGCCTTCTCTTGAAGTTTAAGAGGCGCTGAAGGCTGAGGAGGTCTGCCTTTAAGCCGCACCTTGAGAGATGCCTCAGTTGGTGTTCCGGCGACTGGTGCCTTCCCACATAATTTTGCTATGAGAGGACCCGACACTTGGGAAGGCTTCCCTTGAGTCGTTCTTAAGGGGGCTTCATTGGATGCTTCGCCTAGTGAAGTTGGTGCCCTTCCGTGAAGTTTGACCACTATAGGAGACGGTGTTTGAGGCGGCTTCCCCATGAGTCGCACTTTCAGGGGAGCGTCGATTGTAATATCTGCCTCCAAGTTAGCTTCGACTTTGATTTCGGCTTCATCATCGGCATCGTTGGCTTCATCTTCGAGATGAATCGATTTATACAGATCAGAGTCAGTGAAGAAGGCCTCAATCCTATGAAAGGATCGACATCAGCGAACTCTGTTCGGACTATGCCGTTAGTGGATCCATACTTCATACATTGATGGAGAGTGGATGGTACCACCATGTATTTGTGTAGCCACGGCGCCCTAACAAGAGGTTGTAGTTGACGTCCGCATCCACAACATAGCAGGTCACTTCGGTCTGAAGATCACCGATATGACAATTCAACCGGATCTTTCCTAGCGGCTCACTGTTGCTGGCGTTGAAGCCACTGATTGTAGTGGGATGTTGTCAGACAATACATCAGGATTTTCACCGTCTGGAGCAGAGTTGATAATGCTGAGAGAAGACCCCGGGTCGATCTGCATTCGATCCACCTTGATGGCACCAATATACCCTGTGTAATACAGTGGTCTGTTGTTCCTGTTGTTCTTGAGTAGCATATCTTGTTAAGTGAATGTGATGTTGGAGATAATCTCCCCACACTATGGCAGTATGGACATGCTGTTGGATCATCCTCAGGCTGCTTGACCTGACTGATGAAAGACTCATCATCCTTCAGGGCTTCGCAGAGAGCCTTCTGAGTATCTTTAGACAGCGGAAGATCTCGAACAAGGACAGCCGAGCTGGAGCACTGGCAAGTCGTGCCAATATGTCGAAGTTGTGGGGTTTGGTTAACCCCGAAGCATTGTCTCTTCGTAGAGGCCTGTCGAAGTGGGCCTCCTTATGCTTCTGTTTGTCAGCTGCTGGAAGTTGGGAAGGACCTTCACCTTGAGCAGCCGAGGTGGTAACGAGAGGTACCACTTCGATAGGGGCTTCCTCAGGCTGAGCTTCTGCTATGAACACGTTTGTATAGAAGTGCCTCCTTGGGGGAGGAGGTCACCATTCGGCAAGACTTGGTTTTCTTGTCTTTAGCTTTGGAGGTAGAATGTACCTCCTGGTTGAGTCAGTTCCGGAGCGAGATCTGGGTGAACCCACATGATTCCCCCGAGATGTGGTGATTGGAATCAGTCTAGTCGCGTTGTCACAAGTCGGCGGAAGGTTGACCACCTCCAATGTCGTCTTCGGGATGGGGACAACACCATCTTGAGTTGTAGTAGGCGGTAAGGTGCCGAACTGGAGCGACACAATATTGGCCGAGACTGTCTTCTTCTCGTAATCGACTGAGATGACATTGCATTGATCATGCGTTGTATGTAGTTCTTGAGGATGTAGCAGTCTTGAGTTGGATGTCCAACGAACCGATGGTAGTGACAGTACCTCGGGTCGCCCACTCTGCCCACCTCGTTAGGACACTTAGGATCAGGCGACTTGATCTTGTCACTCCGTTTCAGCATCTCAAAGAGTTGTAAGGTGTCCTCATCATTGAAGGAGTAGACCTCCTTCGGCCTCGATGCTGGTGGAGGCTTCTGAGTGGGCCCCTATGTGCTTTTCGAAGCATTGACAGTCAATGCCCGCTTCCCTTTTGCCTCGCACCCACTGTTGGTAGCAGGCCGTTTTCTTTGTCATCAAAGGTGGAGAAGTTAACCCCCAAAAAGCGAGCATTACGTGCCTTCTTCTCAGCAGCTTCGGCCCCGATGATCAATGAACTCCAATCGGAAGGCTGGGTGGAGTCGAGCCAGAGCTTGATTGCAGGAGTCATGTGCATGCTGCAGGCATCGATCAGTGCATATTCTGGCATACCAGGAGGCAACCTTAAGCATGTTTGTCGAAAATGTTCGATAAAGGCTCGAACAGTCTCCTTCTCTGTCTGGCATACTTCTATAAGAGATGACATGGTCATGTCCTTCCCACCATCATAGAATCGGTCAAGGAAGTGGCATGTCAAGTCATCGAAGGATGATATGGAGTGGTCAGAGACTGCAGTACCAGTCGTAAGCGACTCCATTCAATGCCCCGACAAAATAGGCTGGTGGTAGTAGGGCATCTACCTTTGGGATATGTCCCGTTTGAGACTGGAAGTAGGTCAGATACCTGCGAGGAGAATACTACCCATCGTATGGTGTCAGTGTTTGTGGTTTATACTTGGGAGGGTAAACCACTTTATTCCATTCGAGAGGGTAAGGTTGAAGAATTCCCATCTTCGACGTTCTTCCTGCTTGTTTCGCGCTTCAAAGCGCTCTCGCAGATCTATGATCATGTCAACCAGATCTTCTATAGAACTAGGAGCCAGTGAGGGTGGTAAGGTGTGAAGCTCGACATTTAAAGGAGCCGACATCCGAGGTACAGTGTGATGATCTGCACCCGAAGGTACCTATTGAGGGGGTATACTTGATTCTCCATTGGCCCCTAGATCGGGAATGGTAAAGACAGGTGCCCTTGCTAATGGTTGAGATACCAGAGTGGTCCGAATATCAAATACCATTTAAGTCAAAGATTGTATGATGGTAGAGAGGGTTTTGAGGCTCCCTTCCAAGGTGTCCATGCGTTGCACGATGTCTGGAGCGTCTGACTCTCCTTCATCACCACCCCAGCCATGTAGCCTAGCATAACATGGGTGGAAGTGGATGGATCGGTTGAGGCTTCGTTTTCGACCTCACTTTTCTGCGGAAGAGCTTCCTTTTGAGACCTCGTACTGGCTACCCGCAGCTACCTCGGGGCCGGTTCCTTGGAGAATCCTCATCTTCATGTGGAGGGTTGTCATGGATAGTAGGACTTTGATCACTCCCAGCTGATGCTTCCGCTAGAACCTTCTTCCTTGACCGGGTGCTCTCAAATACCCCTGAGGATGGGACTATCATTTTGCTTTTCCTTGACTGACTCATGGATGAGGCTGCTAAGGTTGTAGGATTGGTGGTTGTCTTCCTCCCTGATGAATGGGAGTTAGAGACAACATGGCAAGAAGCAATCTTGGGCTCTGACTCATCTTCAATTGGCACATTCTTTTCGAGACGACGTCGGATGGGTGCAACAGATTGCAGTCGCTGGAACACAGACTGCCTGGATGATAGAGCCGTTGTTTTGCAACAGCAGCAGTTGATGGTGACCATAGCACAAGTGTGCCCCACGAAGGGCGCATCGTGCTTAATAGTCAGCTCTTCTAATATGCGTTTGTGAGTGATCACATTACTCAAATCATGAGGGAAGAGTTTCACTTTCACACCCCCTTCAGGCGTATGGCGAGGCCAAGTGCCGGGGAGGTCATGTGAATGCTGCACCACCTGATCCAGTTCCAGCGCATGAGATACGCCCAGATCATTGGTGGAGGAGCAACATGTATTGCGACTTGAACCCACTTCATGCGTACAACCCACGTGGGCTCATGGGTTCATAGTCACAGTTTTGCCTAGCACGACTTGGTTTCAAGCGCAGAATATGCGCCCAAGCGAAACGGGGACTTTGAGAGTCGGCTCGTATCTGGTGTAAATGCACCCGAGTTGACTCTGTACAGTTTACCATCGGCAGCGCGCATGATTTTGAGCATGCATCTCCGATTCACTGTGGGTGTAACACATTTGTAAACCCGCCTAAATTCTAAACTTTTTTTAACTTAATATGTTTTACATTATTCTTTGCTTAATTTATGTATTTGACTTTTTAAATTTTAAGATTTTTATTGTTATCATTATTATGTTTATTTTAAATTACGGAATTTAGATTTGTCAACAACTTTGAGTTGATGTAATGACTATTTAATAGTCATGTTATTTTCAAAATAGGAAAAGTGTGCAAAAATAGTTATTCAAATACTTTCGAAGTTTTAGGAGTTATATTTATATTATTAATGAATATATATATATATATATATATATATATATATATATTATATATATAACTTGTAGTTAGGTATTGATTTTAATTATTGCCCAAGTAGTAAGCAATGACTATTAAACTCGTGCATTACCTAGATAGTGTTTCTGTTTTTTTAAGAATGAATTTTAGAAATTTTTCTACGAAGTTTTGGAAGGTTATATATGACTATATATTATATATATATATATATATATATATATATATATATATATATATATATATATATATATATATTTTTATTTTTTTTTTTTTTTTTGGGAAACGATGTCTTTATTGAAATAAAAGAGGGTAATGAGTACATCCAACCTCAGAGACAACCCCAAAAAATAAAACGGAACAACAAACTAAACTAAACCCAATGCGGAAGAGAAGCAATGTGACGACACCCAGAAAGAGACTTCCGCAGCTGTCGTGACACCTCTCGGATCAAAAAATCAGCATCCACAGAGCTCCCCTCATACCGGGATTTATTCCGATTCTTCCAGAGAACCCAAATAATAGCACCAGAAAGATCGCCTAAGATGACTGCCAGGTCCCCGCCACCATCGCATGAGAAAGGTCTTGAAGTTCCGCGTAAGACGAACCCGGAGGAAGCCACTAAAGAATGTCCAAACCCTCCTAGCAACATCCCCATGAAACAAAATATGATCCATAGTCTCAACCTGGACTACCCGACAGCAAAGGCAACGGGAGGCCAGGTGGAAACCAATCCTCTGAATATTGTCGTCAGTAGGAAGTCGATTGTGACAAACCCGCCACAACAATATGCTCCACTTCGCCGGAATACAGAGACCCCAAATATGAGAGAAAATCGGATAAGTGGGGTGTCGAGGACGACAACATCGCCAAGCCGCAGCGAGGGAAAATGAGCTCATCTTCTCTCCCCAAGATAGTTGATCTGGATCCAAAGAACAGCTCAGGGTAGCAGACAAAATCCTCCGACCAACCTCCTCCCCGAAAACATCAGAGATCAACTGGAAGTTCCACCCAGTGTCGGACCAAAGATCCGGATGGAAAGGCCCCCGTTGTCAGCATTCCAAGCTCTAGATTCCCGAATCTTCCGTCCGCGTCAGAAAAGGGGCGGATAACCACTGCCTGCACCGGCCTGCCCACCCTCACCGCCAGTCTCGCGGAACGACGAAGCGGACCACGCTCCACCACCGCCGCCCTATGCGGCACACCCGCCCCCTACCAAACCCGCCTCCCCCTCCAACACCGCCCCCCTCCGAAGAGACGACCGGCCCAGCCTGCAACGCCTGGGCCTGACGTCTGCGACCCCGAGCCACCCGCCCAGCAGCAGCCGCCCCCCTCGGGTTCCCCCGCTCCGTCGATCTCCCAATACGGAAGCCCCCCGGAAGCCACGCTTCACACCTTGCCGAACCAATCCCACGGCCAAGTCTGAAGAAGATATGAGGCTCAGCTAACCGCCTACCACGAATCAAACGCCGCCAAACATGCGAACTCTTAGAAGTCAGGAAAGCGTCACAAGGATGGCGCCGCCGAAAATACTTGGCTTTCAACAAATCCACCCAGAGGCCCTCCCCATGGCGCAGCTTCCACCACAGCTTCATCGAGAACGCATCCAGCACATCAGAAAGACGCTTGATCCCGAGACCCCTTCCGACTTGGTACGTGTAACATAATGCATGCCATCCAACTACGCTTAGCAATTCCGTCTTTACTACCCCAAAAGAATGCTGCGAACATCCTCTCAATCGCCCGAAGCACCGATCGAGGAGGGCAACAAGCTGCCAAAGTGTACATAGGGACAGAAGAAAGTACATTTTTAATCAGTACAAGCTTACCCCCTGGCGACAAAATCTTGTTGTGCCAACCAGCAAGCTTTGTGCGGATCTTGTCCAACAAGGAGGAAAACATAGCGGCATTCCTCCGCCCACAAGATAGAGGGCATCCCAAGTAGGAAAATGGCACCGATCCCGTGCGGAAACCAAATAGGGCTGATATAGTCCTCGCACGAGACTCCTCCAACGGCGAAGCGGTGTAAAGAGCAGATTTAGAGAAATTAATCTTCTGGCCCGACACCACCTCATAGCGAATAAGGACCTGCTGCAGAGCCCGCAAACCACCAATGTCGCCGGAAGTAAAAATGAGAACATCGTCGGCATAAGCAAGATGAGAAATCCTCGGCCCCCCAATCGGAGTGTGATAAGATGACCGCCGATTAGTATCACCCAGGATTTTAAGGTTCCTGGATAATACTTCTGCAGCAATAATAAAAAGAGCTGGGGAGAGGGGATCCCCCTGCCGAACTCCTCTCGACGCAGGGAAATAATCAGTGGGAGCACCATTGAGCAGAACCGCAAACCGAACGTCAGCCAACAAACGATAAATAATGTCACAAAATGCCTCACAAAATCCGAATGCCGAAGAACCCGAATGAGGAAACGCCAGTTAACTCTGTCATAAGCCTTCTGCATATCAAGTTTGATAGCAACATTGCCTCCATGATTGTGCTCCTTCATAGACGCCACCATCTCCTGAGCGATAATAATGTTATCCACAATCTCACGCCCCTGCACAAATGCACTCTGCTCTGGAGAGATAATTTTAGGCAAGATATGCCTCAACCTGCAGGCAATAACCTTTGAGATAATCTTATAACAAAAATTACAAAGGCTAATCGGACGAAAATCAGAGAGCGTCCTCGGGTGCTCGACTTTAGGAATAAGGAAAAGCAAGGTGTCAGAGATAGACTCCGGAAGATGGGCCCCAGAGAAGAAAAGGCCCACAGCTTCCTCCACATCCGCAGCAACAATATCCCAGCAAGACGAGAAGAACCTCCCGGAGAAACCATCTGGACCAGCACCGCTCTCCGGGTCCATGCCTCGAACAGCCTCCAATAATTCGATCTGTCGGGGATCCTGACAAGGCTGAGTTATCCACCGTAGAGACCAGGTGAGGAATGACATCCATAAGAGCATCATCGTCCTGGGTGGGCTCGACCCGAAATAATGAAGAAAAGAAAGCAGTAGCCTCCAACGCAACCTCAGCTTCCGAGCCCGTTGCCGAACCATCAGCCCGAATAATCTTCAGAATAGCCGCCTTCCTCTGCCGACTACGGGTACAAGCATGGAAAAAGGGGAATTCTTATCGCCCTCCAAGTCCCATTTGAGTCTGGCCTTCTGTTTCCAAAAGGACTCCTCAATCTGAACCCGGTGCTTCAACTTGGCCACCTTCTCCATCCAGGAAGCTCTTCCTCGCTCAGACGGAAATCGGTCATAAGCAGATTCAGCTTCAAGAGCGGCATCCTCTGCTTGACCTCCTGGAAGACATCACCAAAAGTAGCTCTACTCCATCCAGATAAAACCTGCCCAACAGTCCGAAGGCGCATACCCAGACGCTCTAGGGCATCAGAATGCCACGACGACTCCCACGCCCGGGCAACCACCGACAGAAAATCCGGGTGAGACGCCCAGAATCCAGAAATCTGAAACCCCGCGCTGAAAAGATGAGACCGGCATGCAGGAAAGGAGAAGAGGGGCATGGTCAGACTCCGCCCGGTTGAGATGATCACATGAAAGAGAAGCACCATCAAGCCAACTCCCAGTAGCAAGAACCCTATCCAGCCGAGATCCTTGCCGATTGTCACCCGATTGTCCATTCACCCAAGTAAATGTATTTCCTCTGAAACCAACATCCGAAAGACCAGCCGCCAGCTGAAAGTCCAAGAACTCCGCCATAGCAACTGAGTCAGGAGGCAAACCCCCAAACTTTTCTTCCGAGGAGGCAATGATATTAAAATCCCCGCCCACTGCCCAAGGAAGATTAGGCTCCCTTGCTTGAATATCAAGAAGGTGCCGCCATAAACGCCTCCTCCGTAGCCGGGTCCCTGCACCATGGACAACAGACAACCGCACTGGATCCGAAAAGCAACTAATAGTAAGCTGAACGGAAAGGGCCTGATCACAGGACTCAATAAGATTAAGCCCAGTGCCAGATTTAGAGAATAACCAATATTACCCTTATCATTTGAGAAACTAACATCAAAACCCAGCCGCAGTTGATAAGAGAGAAGCTTAGAGGAGATCACCTTTGGCTCTATAATGGCAAGCACCTGAATGGAATGGGTCCGACACAAAGACCTGAGACGGAAAAGAGTCGCTCTGTTCGCCGTCCCACGAACGTTCCATATGAGGAATTTAACCATCGACCCTCAAGAGGGCCCGCCTATCCCGGGAAGCATGTGACCGAAGGAACCGGTCCGACTGAGTCGTCGTCGCCCTCCTTCTCCGCCCAAGCGCCTTCTTGAAAGGCACCATCTGCCACTCATCTTCGCGTGCCGCCAATGGAACAATGGAGGAACTATCATCAGGTAAGGAAACCACATCATCACTCTGCAGGGGATCATCTGCCCAGGCCAAAGGCTGGGCCGTAGTGGGCTCCTCCCAAACCACCAAGCTACGCTCCTCGGTATCCGAGCAAGATGCCAGGACACCCTGTCCCAACTGGGTGGATAACAATCGGAAATTCCGGAAGAGCGACCGGAGGAACGCCACGAGCAGGACCCAACTGACCATCTAAACAAGACCCCGGGGCGCTACGTCCCACCTATGGGACGTACAACATCTCGCCATAATTCCAGCCCACTCAGTGAAGATTCCCCCACGTGCCAATTAGGAGGAGCGGAACACGCTCGATTATCTTCATTACGCCTCAAAATAATATTCGAGGATTCAATGCTAGAATCGCCCCTGAACACGCCTCCACTCCTGCCGTAACCCCTTTCCTTCTCGCGCCTTGATCTACGCCTCGTCCCCTGCTGGCCCTGCTAGCGACCGTCGGCTCCTCAGACGCAACAGCAAGGGGGGCAACCGCACCAGCCAATCTCTCAACCATCGGCCTCGACCCACCTCAGTCGAAGGGCCATCGCCTGCTTACGACCACACGCATCCTCAGAATGACCGTGTAGGCCACAAGCAACACAGTAGGAAGGAAAGCTCTCATAGACGACCGACTGCGAACGTACGCCATCTGGGAGTTGGAAAAAAACCTCCTGGGCCAGCGGCTTGCTGGCGTCCACATCAACGAGAACCCTGGCAACTCCCGGCCTGGAGAAAGAGGCCGTAGCACGGTCTGTAAATAATGGTGTGCCAATACCCGATGCGATAGATAGAACCGCATTAGTATCAAACATGCAATGAGGAAGCCCGGGAAATGCAACCCATATTGGAACGAGGGTCCTCTCTCTCCGGCGAGAAGTCCACCGAGGATCTAAACAGCATCATCGGAACACGTCCAATGAACCAGCATCCCTTAGAGCGAGTCGAAGGAAGTCACTCTCAACATGAGGCCGGATGAGTACATGACGATCATCAATAGCTTTAACCTCAATGAGACCCCGGAACCCCCGCGAAAAAAGTTCCTTTTTAATCGTCTCGATCGAGAGTCTCCGGCGAGCAAATTTACCAATAAGGTCCAACTTGCAAGGCGTGATGAGCACAGCCATGTCCGAAGAGAGAACACAGCAACTTTTCGACCGTCAATCTCAATGGCAGGATGAAAGTCAATCTCGAAGGACCACCAGCAGGGGCCGACGCGAGTGCCCACCGCTGCCGTGTAAGGAGAGATGAGAGAGAGAGAGAGAGAGGAGACAAGACACACAACACATCAGAGGGCAGAGACAGGGGGAGACAGAGACGCATATAGTGATAGACAGGGATATATAAATACACACAAATATTTATATGTATATTTATATATACATACCAATATACACCTATATATATATATATATATAATAATATATATATATATATATATATATATATATATCAACAAGAAAAATGGCTTTTCTGAGGTTTATTTATTGACGGTCGTGGAAAACCGTCATTAAAATGGGTAACCTTGAGGTTTTAGACATACGTCAAGGAAACACACGTTTTGTGTTAATTTAGCAAATTTATACCATAATAGTTGACGGTTTAGTGAAACCGTCAAGAAATACAAATCTATTTATTGACGTTTTGATAATAACCGTCAACTAAAGTCTGTGCGGGAAAATTCCCGCGGCTATTTCAGCTGCCATTATCGTAATTTCTTTTAAAATATTAATTTGTTGACGGTTTCGCACCAAATAGAGCAGATCTGAAAAAACCCTTCGCACATAACAAAACCCCCCCTCCACTTCGAAAACCCTCTCTCCCCAGACCGACCTCTTCCTCGAGAAATCCTCCCTCCGGCCTCTTCCTCGAGAAATCGCTCCCTCCGACCTCTTCCTCCACTTCGAAAAGCCTCCCTCCGCCCTCTTCCTCCATGAGAAATCAACCTCCATCCCTCCGGCCTCTTCCCTCTCCCTCCAAACAGTAAAACCCACTCCTCGGCGACCTTCACGACGTCCAACGCGACGTCCCCTCTCCTCGACGGCCTATACGACGTCCTACGCGACGTCCCCTCTCCTCGGCGGCCTACACGACGTCCCCTCTCCATCGAGAAAACCCTCTCCTCGGCGGCCTACCCAACGTCCTACGCAACGTCCCCTCTCCCTCGAGAAAACCCTCTCTTCGACGGCCTACACGACGTCCCCGACGTTTTCACCATGCGGCAACTTCGATCTTCACCATGCGGTATAATATCTTTCATTTCTTCTCTCTACAATTCGATTTTTGTGTCAACTTAGGGTTTTTTTGTGTCAGCCAACTTAGGGTTTTTCGATCATCCTAATTTAATCAGTAGGTTCTGCAAATCCAACACGTGATTGACCCACAAACACACTTAGAAATTTAACAAGGTGTTTATGTGGGTTCAATGGGTGTTTTCGATTGATTGGGAGTTGGGTTTTCGAATGGTAACAGATTGGTTTCAGTTCCAGTTTCGAATGGACTAGGGGTTGATGATGTCATCAATCTCAACAGAATGATGCCCTCTTCAAGCCTAGAATTGTGGTACGACATGTATGGTGGTGTGTTTGTGGTGTATATTATTCCTGACCATGAAAATATCTGCTTGGTAGGTAGCTGAATCTTGATTTTTCTACACCATTTTCTTTTTTCTTTTCCTTTTTCTTTTCTCTTTCTTTGGTGTCAATGCTCTCCAAATCCAGATTCAGAACACTGCAGGCAATCCCTTGTGTAGCCAGTACACCTCATACAAATAGGAAGGTGCATGAGTTATTGGCCATAAAAAATTGTCTTTGGTTGTAGTCTATGTTGCACGGATGCGGATACGACACAACACAGCGAAACGGACACGACACCTATTTTGGTGTGTCCTAGTGTATTTTGGAGTGTCTGAGGAGAGTCCGATACATGACCGACAGGACACGGCCACACTTTTAGAGTGAACGTGCTTCCTTTGTTGTAAGGAATCCGGATCAAGTTCAAATCTTCTTCTTCATATAAACAATTAAATAAGAGTAGAAGGTATGAAAATCCTCATAAGGTTCTCAATGATATTTCCTCACACCTCCCATGGAATTTGTAGACTCCACAAACGGCAAATCACTTCCGTGTCCCACTTATTATCCTAAATCTGCATGAATTGCGCACGACAGTGCTTATTTAATATGGACACAAAGTGCCACTTCTACATCTGGATTCTGAAAAATCCTAACAGTGTATAAAAATAAGTCTTCGGAGCAATTAAAAATTGATTGTATATCATATAGGTTATAAAGTGAAAATATAGGTTAATATCAAGATTCCATTGTAGTTCTGTTGGTTAGGATACTCGCCTCTCACCAGAGAGACCAGGGTTCAAGTTCCGGCAGCGGAATATTTACATTAACCCTTCTTTTCATTTATTTCCTGCCCTATAAAATGCAAACACCTAGCCCACTTTTCTAATTTGATCGATAAATTTCATTTGGATAGACCACCTACAAAAGCTATATCATCATTCATCATGTACACATGAAATTATTTGCCCGTGTCCCATAATATATTTTCGTATCTCACATGTGCAGTTGAGGACAAGATTAAGGGAAAAATCATGTGAAGTTGGAGACAACGCCAATTGAGGACAAGATGAGAAAAAAAATGTTTTAGCTGGTTTGAAAAAGTGCAATACAAGCCAATAGGTACACTAGTAAGGAGGAGCGATAAGATGGTAGTTATATAACCACCAGGACTAGAGGTCCTATTATATTCCTTCCAGTTTTAACAAGGTTTACATGTTGTTTTGTTAGTTGATGATAAACTGAAATGTTAAATTTATATTACTGGTGATAGGCTAGGACTGAATGCTCTAAATGAACTTATGACTGAGAACTTTATTAACTGATTCACTGAATGCTCTAAATGAACAAACTAATTTTCCTTTGTATGAAACCATATGTTATGATATGACTGAGTTTGTTTTCCTATAAAGCTGAGTTTTAACTTTGTTGATGACCTGAGATTTGAATATATAACTGAACAGTGTTGGCTGAGTTTCCTGTTTTGAATTTGTTCACCCATTAAATTCTTTATTCGTATTTTAACTTTCCCATTATATTGTTAGTTTATAAATTTGGGAGAATATAGCTTATTATAGATTTGAATATGTAATATATGTGACTAATGTTATCTATATATCTGGAAACTAAACATGCAACTTGCAGTGGACAGTACATGTATGCGGTCGTCAGTGACTAATGTTATCTATATATAATGATCCTTATGTAAATATGTCTATAAAAAAAGGTACAGAAGCATGGACTGTTGATGGCCGATGTAATTATTATAAGCGCTTTAAATCAGTATATGTTCTAGTTTCCTTTTTAACTTTCCATGAATACCAGAAGTAACCTGTCTGTTTATTGTCAATCTGCCTGGTAATGTTCTTCAAAAAATCCGCGATGAATTGTATCATTTCATTGCGCTGGCAGTGATAGTTGTTTATTTCATTATTCATGCCGATTTATTTCTCATCTAGATTGGAAATATCTTTGATATCTTAGCTCATTTTTAATCTTTGTAGTAAATCTGATGGCATGGCGGAAATGATCATTCACTTACTAAAAATGATCGATATATTGCGTTTATCTGTTGTCTCTGTAGCTTCTTAAACTAACCTTTATATTTCGGTGGCCGTCTCGTTTTACGTTTTCTTTGATGTCACTGTTTGGTGTATTTCACAGTTACATTGTTAAGAACGTTACTGAACTCACATTATATGATGTTTCTGAATGTCTATGGTTGTGGTTGATGCTTGCAGTCTTCTAAACCTTCTTGAAGTCTTCTAAACCTTCTTGATTCTCACATCCTGTCCTTTGTAAGTTCGTCGGTATCACTTCATGATAAACATAATATATTCTTTGTGGCCATTTTTAGTTAACTGCACTTGGCAGTCAAGTTTTGTAGCCACATTTGTGTAATATATGTGACTATATATAGACCAGTTAGCTATCTTAATTTACTGAAGAAGAAGAATAGTTGTAGCCGGGAGCATCATGATGATTACGAATTTTGCAGTGTTTATGTTCTTTTGCAGTGTTTACACTGTTACTAAGGGTCTTGGATCTCATTGTTTACAGTATTTATGTTATTTTTAAGTTATCAATCAAATAACTTCATATCAAAGCCTTGGTTACTTTATCAAATAGTGAGTCCAGTTATACTCCTTATAGACACTCATCCTTCTCACTCACATTCTTATTGCAGGAAAGGAAGAACAACAGAGCTTGAGGACGAGATTACGGTCATCGAATGCTGAAGCCCAGGTAGACTTTTACAATATTTTATATTGCATTTGTTCCTTGTATCCTCTATTTTACTCCAAAACTTTTGTAGTTGCACTTTGCATATTGCTAAGTAGACTATTTTTCTTGCCATACAACCCGAGGTGATACATTTCTTACTTATTTTCTTTTATAACATTCTGGAACATATAACTTGCTGGAATGTATATTCATATTTCATTCTTTCCCCATTTTCAAGAAATCATGAATGTATATTCAAATAAGAGTATAGGATACTCTTTGAGATGATGGGTTCCTGTTGGAAACCAAATAAGAGTATAGGATACTCTTTGAGATGTTGGGTTCCCTGTTGAAACCCAGTTTCAGTTTCCAGTTTCCATATTGGGCTAGTCTCAGTTTCAGTTTATGTTTCAGTTTTCCTTTTTTTTTTCCAATTTGTACCATGCATATGTAACTCAAATCAGTCCTCCCTCACTTAAAAACCACACGACCAATAATCAACCACTTCACAGTCACAAACAAAGTCGACTATTTCTCTTGACATGCTTTGTCGCTTTGAACTTGTGTTATTTAGCAATTGTTTGGTTGTATACTCAATAACTTGTATATATCTTGGTGTTATATGGTGTTACAGTGATCATTGGGTTTTGGTAGTCATTGATCTTTTACTAATGAGAGCATACTATTTGGATTCTTTGGGAAGTTGCATCTGTGATGATCTTAAGCACATTGTAACAAGGTATGCATGAATATATCTGTCCCAATACTGCGCACAACTATAGTCAATGTTAGATGTTTTAATAATGACAAATAATATTTTCCACTTTAATTTGCATAGCGGGCTTCGTATGTTTCATGCTCAATATGGTAACCAAGTGAAAAAAATTTAAATTGAACTGGATTGCAATTCAGGTACAATATATTTCTCTCAATATATTTCTCGTTAATATATATATAAATCAAAAATGAACAAGTGTGTAAGATCTTTGCTTTTCTATGCATAGGTACCGAATCAAACCGGCTCCATCGAATGTGGTTACTACGTTATGAGATATATGAAAGAGATCTCATATGATCGAAGCTTGCTTAATCCCAAGGTGATGTTCTTCTTAATCAACATGTATGTTTATAATATATTTATATATTATCACTTATGTTTCATTTTTTCTTCCTATTTTTAAACAGTATAATGAAAAGTGTGTATACACATTTGATGAAATCAATGAAGTGCGTACGGAGTGGATGGATCATGTTTCGCAGTTCTTAATCTAAGCAATCAGTTGAGGTAATTTTTGGACTTTATCTACTTCATGGACAAGATTTTGAGCATCTCTTAAGAGAGGGGAAATGGTGGACTGTTTTAAGAATATGATTAGAGTGGACTGTTATATGCATTTGGTGTGTGTGTGTGTATGTCTGTGTTCCTTACTCCACAGTGAATGTGAAATGAGTTTATGGTATTTGTGAGTGTGGAGATGAGTTCATGTCCATTAGGAAACAACATTTATATAAGGACTGCTATATATAAGTACGTTTGTGTGATATAGGGCTATAGCTCAATCTTATACCAATTACACTTGACATTATATCAGTTGTGTAGAGGAAGGGGTTGGAGTTTAGTGTATCAGTATATGTAATAAAGAGGGGGCTCGGATAATGGAGCATAGCTGTAGCAGTTAACAATTGGGACTGTTGTTATCAGTTGGGGACTGCTCCCTACTTTCTGTTAGAATAACAGTTAACCTTGGAGTGCAGGCAGGTCAATGGATGGGGTTTATGCCCCTGCAGGCAGGGGAGGAACTGCCAGTTGCAGTAAGGAGCAGGCCTTGATGGGTCTGCAGTAGGAGGGCAGTGCCTTGACCAATATTGCAGCAGAGTGAGCTTCAGTGGCAGGGGCTTGACCCCCTTAGTCTGAGCTTAGGAAGTGATGTACGGCATGTGTGAGTGAGTGTATGGGAAGAAGTAGTGTCTCGAGTGTTTGTAGTAGAGGGTTGGCTAGTGTCAGGAGTGTCATGTGTTTCTCTGTGTGTTAATAGAGAGTGAGTATCATGGTTTAAAGTATCGGCCGATACCGATCCGATACGGCCGATACCGATACGGTTTGGCATGTCCCGATCCGATACCGACCGATACCCGATACTGGCCGATACCGACAATGAGGGTCTCTTTTCCGGACAATTCGGCAAAGAAAAATTAAACGAAAAAGACAAATCAACAAGGGTTTAAAGCATAATAAGGTTGTAAAAGCATGTAAAAGAAGAAAATCAATCTATTGTATGTAAGCCAATCGGTAAGGTGACTAATATTTTATTTAGTTTCAAAACTACTAAGAAATAACACTGAAAATACTTAAAATTATGCCTAAATGTATAAAATATATGTTTTTAAATGTAAATAATTTATTAATAATTGTCTGTTTTCTGATACCAAAAAATCCGATACTCCGATCCGATACAGCCGATACTACCGATATTGCCGATACCAATACTCATAGGAATAGTCCGATACCGATACTGTGAACCTTGGTTGGTATAGCCCTGTGGCATGACAAGTAATGGGGTTTTAATAGCAAGAGTCTTTGATTTGTTGAATATAACTGGGTTTATTTGGTATGCTTGAAACCTGAGTTCACATGTTAACTGAGAAATGGAGTCTTTGATTTGTTGAATATAACTGGGTTCTTAATGAATGTCTAAAACCTGAGATTGGTGTTGGGATTGCTTAATATGTTAAGAGTGCTAAACTGAGTGCTTAACTGAACCATTTCTGAGTTTTAATGTTCATTAAATTTACTTGATTGCTAAATGTAAATTGATATGGTAACATGCAACCATGCCTGAGACTCATATGTATACTTGGGTTTTCTGATGTAGAGTTCTGATACTCACATGTTTTTCTTGATTTCAAAAACTAACATGATACTTTTGCTTGATTTCTGTTACCTATGTATATTAGTTGTGCTTTTCCAGAATTGGGAGTTTTATACATTGCATTTGTTTGTGATATCATAGGTTTCTAATGGACTGAGTATTGACAGATATGACCCCAACCTGAGAATGGGTTCCATTTTATAAATCTGAGATTGTATCCTATGTTAACTAGTATATGGGGGTATTATGAACTGCAAATCTGGGAATATGGGTTTAGTCTGGGTTTGAAATTGCTAAATAATTTGAGTTTTCAGTAAGAACTGAATGTTATAACTCAACTGGGTTTAACCTTAGTTGTTTTCTATGCTGTGATATCTGAGATGGTTGGGGGTTGTTGTTGATGTTAATTGGGAATTGAATGTTAAA
The DNA here is from genome assembly GCA_029216955.1 of Iris pallida. Lineage (NCBI taxonomy): Eukaryota > Viridiplantae > Streptophyta > Magnoliopsida > Asparagales > Iridaceae > Iris > Iris pallida. Next base: position 32,076,267 of record JANAVB010016197.1, on the reverse strand, counting down.
CTGAACTGTCTCTCTATTTCTGTATTTTTTTCCCCAACTGATTTCCTGCACATTTAAACTACTGCAACATTTGAGTCCTCCCTAGATTGTTCTGTCCATTCAAAATTTGATTGAATTTCAGTTGTGTTGCTGACTTATAATGTTATGTTCACCTTGTTTGCAGATTAACCTAAAGGAAATGCTGCTCTGGGTTCAGATATATTTTGGTTAATCTACTCCTGTAAATATGTTTTGGATATGTATATATGGTGTACGAACGTGTTTGTGGTTGGACGTTTGGATGTACTTGTTGGATGTACTTGTTGCATGCTGCTCTGGGTTCAGAGATATTTTGGTTAATTTACTCCTATAAATGTTTAGGATATTTATGGTGTACGAACGTGTTTGTGGTTGGATGTACTTGTTGGATGTTTGGATGTACGAACAACGTATTTTTTAATATAAAAATTGTGTATTATAGTTGTGTGATGCTTGTGATATTATATATTGATTCTGGAATTGGATTCTGTGTAATTATGTGTATTTGGTAATTGGATTTCTGGAATATATTATGTTTATCTTGACGGTTGTAAAACGGCAAATTTTTTTATTCCTTGACGGTTTTTAACTTGACGGTTGCAAAAACGTCAAAAAATAATTCATTTCGTGACGGTTTGCAAACACCAAAAAACAATTTCTTGACGGTTTTTTCCCCGTCAAGAAAGACTTTTCTTGACGGTTATTAGCCGTCATCTAGGCCCCCGTCAAGAAAAGTCGACACTTTTCTTGACGGTTTTTTGTTTGTTTTATTGACGGTTTAAAACCGTCAAGATAACGCATGTTTCTTGACGGTTTAAAACCGTCAAGGATACAAACAAAAAACCGTCAAGAAAAGTGTCGACTTTTCTTGACGGGGGCCTAGATGACGGATCCAAAACCGTCAAGAAAAGTCTTTCTTGACGGGGAAAAAACCGTCAAGAAAAGCCATTTTTCTTGTAGTGTATATATTTATATATATATATATATATATATATATATATATATATATATATATATATATACATATAAATACATGCACGTGTACACCCTTACATATATATTATACCATATATATATCAAGATTTAGAGTATATCTAAAACAAAATAATAAATCATTTTGTTTATTTCCAAAAAAAAAAAAAAAAATATATATATATATATATATATACATGCACGTGTACACCCTTACATATATATTATACCATATATATATCAAGATTTAGAGTATATCTAAAACAAAATAATAAATTATTTGTTTATTTCCACAATTCCTACCTATATATATATATATATATATATATATATATATATATATATATATATATATATATATATATATATATATATATATATATATATATATATATTATTTCCTAATAACACAATTTCCTAATAAGATATTTATATACCAAAATATTGTATCAATAACAACAATGCTAGAATTTCGATCACCAAATGTAGGTATGTTTATTGGGGAACACCATATAATCCTGTTCTATTCGGTCCACTGAAAATCGTACAAAAGTTCTAATTTGCTGAATAAATATTAATAAAAAAATAATTTAAAATTTTCGGGAAGGGGAGCTACAAATCTACCCACCTTAAAAATAATTTCGTCCTCGAAATTCTAACTCATAACCATACCTAAAATTCAAAAATAAAAGTCAAAGAATAAATCTACTATTACCACAATCTTCTCAAATTTTAATTCCTCAAAAATAGTTTATATTCTTCTCCTAGCCATATAGCCTCCATGACTTCTACCCACCTTTGGTCACACTACTCCTCAACTAAAATCTTAAAATCTTCTAACTGGTTGCTAACAATCCTGCCAATAATTATCTAGGCATATAGTATCTATAATCCTCTCTTATTTATCAAGCAACCCAAAATCTAACAGGCAACAAACTTACACAAGTAGCTAAGAAATGTTGATAAATTCTAATAAGCATGACCATTCGTCACTATGAAATAGGAAGGACAGGAAGATAAGGAAGAATAATGGAGAGCAAACATGAAGTTTCAAAGCGTGGTAAAGAGTATCCAATGATGCAGATAGAGGGAAGTTTTATGAACCAATGACTTATTTGCTAGATTGGGCTACTCTAGTCTAGTCACTCGCCAATTCGAAGAACCCTTCATTTCATGTAGGAGCCTGCAATCCATGCAATACGGAAGTCATGTTCTTGAAATTAATCTAAACAAGGTTCCATAATAGGATGAAATTTGAGAAATCAAAGTCGTAATCTTTTCCGTGGTTATGTAAACACACGGGCAAAGAATATAAATGCAATACAAGATTGTATTTCGACTTCGAGGTAAGGGTTACGAATGACTTCACATTCTAAGAGGTGGAGACTACAAAATAGGTACAAGGACCTGGTTCAAATAGTCTAACTTTTATAGTCAAAATATGGTGGCATGTATAGATGGATTTTACTGGGTCTTAATGGGTTCCCTAATTGGAAATCACTCGTTGGTTGGATGAACCTTGGATTTTAATCTGTATTGACTGAACAAGATCCTAATGATAAAACTAGTTCTACTAGATTAAGACAGCCTAGAATAGGATTCCACCCAAGCGGTTGAGCTGGTTGCTAGTCAAGTTGGTTAGCTAGGTTCCTACAGTCCAAAATGCACCTCCAATGACTTTTGTATTTAAGTAGCACATGAGACCTCCATTGGATGGCACACTAGTGGCATGTGCGTAGTGGGCTTCGAGTAGATCACAACCATATATCGGGTCGCAGGAATTGAGTCGAAGTTAAGGCTCTAATGGAAGTCGGAAAGTATACCGGGTAGGTACTATAGTAAGGGTTATAGCTAGTCCTTTTTAACCTGAAAGTCGTAACACAAAATAGAGTACAAGGGGAAGGATTTGAGTGGGACATGGTATACCTAGATGATGGTGGACTCGTCTAGATTTTGCATGTAAAATTTGTTGGAAGGTAACAGCTGGTCTCGTGCTCCGAATATTAATGACACGGCCGGGGACACAAAATGATCTAAATGGAAAGTGGGAGTCCATGGGGCACTAACTATCATCCTAATGGAATTTATCCTAATCAATCGGTAATCCTCGTATATTCCAAAATTTTAGAAGGCTTATAGTCTACCCACCTTAGAAGCTAGGATATGATTTTAGGAATGGTGAGGTTTAGAAGGATTCCAAAGTCTAGATATTTACCTCGACTCTTGTTAATAAAGAATAAGGTACATCATATCGGGATACGGTAGATATAAGTCAAGTCAAGAGTCGTTCCTCAATAATGGAAAACGAGTGCATGTGCAATGACACATGGTCGATAAAATAGAATGACCTACTCGTCCACAGTATACATGAGTTGTCGACGGGGTAACCAACTCTAAGGCACATCATATGAAAAGATTTCTAACAACTGAGTCGTAAATTTCTATTGGGGTCAAACCTGCCAGACTATTGTCACAAGGGTTCTAGTCACCTGGCTGGCCGATGGTAGTTACCCTTGTGTATACAACCATCATAGCCATGGGGATACCCTGTATCTCTCTGCCAACTATAAGCTTTCATCTTTCCAAATCAGTAAAAGACAAAACAATAGGGTTCAAGGGAGATGTCACTGAACACAATTACGTGATTCAAAGGCGAATGTATAATTCAAGAGGAATTGTCAAAGCAGTCGCGGATGAGATCTTGGAGACATCTACATCTCAATCCACGTAGGGTAATTAGAGGAAGAGCGAACCAAATGCATCATGGTTGATCAGACCGTAATACAATGATTCTGATTAGACAATATGTTAGCGGGCGTCCCCAATAAACATATGTCTCGAATCAAGCTCGATAAAAGGGCAAGCTTGCAAAACTAGGCTGTAATTGCAGCGTTGGTCAAGATAGTCAAAATACAAGTACGCGATATTTTTGAAAGGAGGCACTTGTAGTTCGAGTTTTGAAAAAATCAAAATATAACTCGAGATTCATACATGAATAACAGAATCAGAAATTATAAACTAACTCCTTACAGCACAAGAGAATTTAAAATAGACAATTCTAACTTATGATAGAAGATTTATATCTAATAAGGCAAAAAAAAATTAAACAGTTTATCAAAATTAATGCCTTAATTCTAGGCAAGTCTAACATACCAAGCGAATAGTATATCTACATTGGATCACATTATCATATCAAAAGTAATAGTGTACCTATAGGGATCTAGCAAGCTATCTAAATTGCATGGCCTATCTAATAACCTTAACTACCCAGCGGTCAATTTGAACAAGGGACTCCTAGTCCTAGTTATTCTCCTAAATTATTTTAATCCTAATTGTGAATGAGCATTTCCTGGGCGCAGGCTCGCATTGATACGACTAACTTAAGTACCATCATGAGTTCGTAATCTTTTGTAAAAACTGACCTGCATGGGCTACCACAAAAACTTGTCACGACCCGCACCCGCTTTTCGGATACGAGACGTGTCCAAGCCAGCCTACGCCGCAGAGTCGGCGGTAGAACGTTGTCAAGCCCGTAAGAAATAAATGTTCAAAATCATAAAATATAATATTTGTTGCTCATTCATATTTCTAAGTTTATTACAACATTTACATAATTTATATTTAAAGAAAAATACAAAGTTCTCACAATTAATGAAAATGACAACTAGTTCCACTATCTAGGTCGGCCTCAGCATACCCATGTCTTCCCAGTGCTAAGAGTGATCGCGACTAAACCTGAAAAATATTAATTTCCAGTCAGGAATGGAACAAGTACACAAATCGACGGCAATGCAAAAACATAATAGAATTAACAAGACATGAAAATAACATATGAGATATGAAAACTGGAAAGTACTGATGACATGGCACGGTGGAGAAAAATAGGAAAAATAAAAGACAACTACCTATGTGATGTGAAATATCCTTTTCGATATGTGAACGACTAGGCGGTAAATTCGGCACACAGCACGTGTCATGTGCAGCTGCTATCGTTCAAGAATAGACATTTTGGGGATATTTCTGGGTAGTCCACATGTTTACTAAGATATTTCCCCTCCCGACTACTCCGTGTGACGAACGTGTCAACAAGCCGCAAGATATATATATAAACATGAAGAGAAAAGATTACTATGAATCGAAAGCAATCAGAAAGTGCACTTGCCTGAGGTCCTTAGCTGGAGAAACCGATAGTACAACCACATCAGACGAGTCACTAAAGTCAACACATGCAAAAGTCTCTAGATGTTGTAATAAACATTACCAACGTTCTCAGAATAGTCAAATTAGTTAGGATTGCCTGTCCTTAAGTCCAATTCTGGACACAGGAGAAAACGGTAATTTCGGGCAAAAATGATGTCCGCCGTTGGACCCACTTTGCACCGAAAAGGGTGCCAGAGTCAATGGTCTCTAAAGTCGTTAAAATATATGTCAACAGGTCCAGCTTTCCGATACGAACCCAACCGTATGTCCGAAGTTGAATTTCGACGGGCCGTGCACAAAATCGTCCGTTGAGTGGGACCGTGGGGCCCGCAAAACGGTGTTCCGATTCAATTGTCTCAGAATTAGACCAAACTTGGCATACAGGACCAGAAAGATGATTCGGTCCTGTTGGCGTACGTTTCGTCTCGATCTGACGAGCGTGCACAAAGTAATTGAAAAACTTGCACAAAGGCCGATACGGTAAATTTCGACGGATACGCATCAAATTCGTCGCGCACACGCGACCAATTTGAATTCCGTCAAAGCCCACACGTCCCCGAAGCCATTATGCACCTTTTGATGCTTTCAATTTGTGACCACGTCGCCTGGATTATGGGACGCACGTCGTGTGGATGAATTTTTTAGTTTTTTTAAAACTGTTTTTCGTATTTTTTTGATTTTCGAGTTGATTTATCCTAGCATCTACTGATTAATAAAATAATCTAAAAATAGGGTTTGAAAGCTGGTTAGGTTGTCTAAAAGACTCTTCAAATAGATTTCTAAAAATCTTAACCGATTGATCATGATTCGCCTTCCAAATCAAGGTGTTGGGACTGAAAATGCGGTCTGTTTTGGCAGATTTTCGTCGATCTCGGGTTCGATTTCTCGACAGGTATATTGTGTATCCTCGTAAACTAATTTATATACTTGGAAGAGGGTTATACTGGGTTCATACCAATGAAATCGATTCGAGAATCGATCGAGCGATGTGGAAGAATTTTCGTCATGAAGGCGCCCTCAAAAACTGGCGTTGCTGCTGCTGTCTCACGCGTGCGCGCGCTGTTGTTGTCGCCTCCGGCCAGCGGCCGACCGTCATGGCGGCGGCACGGAGGCCGCACGCGCGCGCGGGGGGGATGGGGGCGCACCGTCAGTTGTTTGAAGTATTAGGGTTCTTTGATTGGTTGATCTCTCGACCTCTCGTATATAAATACTGTGACAGGGGGGTCGGCCTGGGGAGTTCGGGTGTGGGGAGTTCGGGTCTGCGGCCTGGTTTGGGATTGTTGTGTTTTTAGTTGTAGCTGCTGCTTCTTATTCCATTTTCTTTTTTTTTTTTACTAATTTCTATTTCTTATATATTTTTTTCTTATATATATATATATATATATATATATATATATATACACATACACACATATTTCTATATACATATACTCATATATTTATATACATTTATATATAAATACACACATATATTTATATGTATATTTATATATATACATACCAATATACACCTATATATATATATATATATATATATATATATATATATATATATATATATATATATATATATATATGTATATACATGCACGTGTACACCCTTACATATATATTATACCATATATATATATATATCAAGATTTAGAGTATAGCTAAAACAAAATAATAAATCATTTTGTTTATTTCCACAATTCCTACCTATGTATATATATATATATATATATATATATATATATATATATATATATATATATATATATATATATATATTATTTCCTAAAAATACAATTTCCTAATAAGATATTTATATACCAAAATATTGTATCAATAACAACAATGCTAGAATTTCGATCACCAAATGTTGGTATGTTTATTGGGGAACACCATATAATCCTGTTCTATTCGGTCCATTGAAAATCGTACAAAAGTTCTAATTTGCTGAATAAATATTAATAAAAAAATAATTTAAAATTTTCGGGAAGGGGAGCTACATGTAAGCACTCGGTTAAAGCTTGTGCCATAATGGATTAACATCGAGCAGGAATACTCGAGACTGGACTAGTCCTCTACGAGGGATACCAGTATATATTACTGTGTCACTGAGTTTGATTATTCTTAAACTCTTTATTTTTACTCTAACTCATATACTGATATTCATCTGCTCTTACTCATATTTGGTTAGCCATATTATATAGCTTTTAAATTGTAATATGTATTCCGCTGCACATACAGACTCTATTCACCCCCATCTAGAGGTGCTCAACGGTCCTACACTTCTGTGTGTCCCCGATGGCTACAGACAGAGCAATAGAGTGGGACATTTTCGTAAACCACATGTTGCCAATAACTCCGATTATTGGGGAGGTCTACCCAAATTCTGTCCACTAACTTCTTGTTGATATCTACTTTAGTGAATATATGAGCTTTGTTGGGTCGAGTTATCCTCGACGAAGCGCTATCGATCGCCAGAGGGGTACCAATGCACTCCACAATATTTAAGAGGACCGACTTGGAAAATAAATATGGCAGAAGGTCTGGAAGAGAGACCCATACTGACGCAAGTGGTGACTCCATGAACAGGAAGAACTCCGGTGTGCACTTGAATATCTGTATTGGGCACCCAATAAGGTGCCATAAGTCCCTGGAGCGAAGTCTCAGGTAGTTCACCTCCAGGCGAGGCCTAATCAGAATGTGTTTGTAATCCAACGCGCCAACCGATACCTCTATGCAGAAAGTGATCGAAACAAGAGCGCTCCTGACCTTGTCAATTGCCAGCTTAGATTGCAAGAACTTACCAACCAGGGCAAGCTTGAATGGTTCCACTAGTATGGCTTCGTCAACTTCGTCGAAAGCTATCGTCGGTACCCCCTTATGAGAATGGGGCTTCTTATGGGGAATGGCGAAACCATTACTCGTCGTCCCTCCAGCTACAGCATCAGCGAAGGATTTTTGCTGGAAAAGGATAGAAGGGCTGATAGGGACGCCCGGGGTAATGAGGGGAACGGGGGTGGGGGGAGGTGGGGCGATTGGGGAGTAAGGGTGCAAAGGGTGGCTGGGGGTTCCGATAGAGACGAGGTTTGAAGCAAGTATGGAGCGGGGGACGAAGTGGCTAGACAGGTAGGCCGATACAAGGTGGCAGTGAAGGGATGGATCGGGAGGGTGGAGTTGGAGGTAGAGGTGTACTGGTGGAGGAATTTGTGAGAACAAAGGAAGCAGGAAGGAAGGGAGGCGCCATCGCAATCTGCCGCCAGGGTCGGGCGGGAGCTTAGCTAGGGTATGCTGCTCATATTCATATATATATATATATATATAATTTTATTTTATTTTTTAATAAAGACAAGTTTTATTGAAAATAGGAGGAGCAGGCGCCGGAGAAAGCCCTAACGACCTACAAAATCGTCAACGTCGGGTGGAGGCCCGAACGAACACAAATAAAAGTGACCGATCCAGGGCAGGCTCAGGCAACAAAAAGGGGCAGAGAATGGTGAGGCGGATCCATGACCGAAAAGGGAGTCCGGGTGCCGCAGGCTACGGTGGTCTATCGGGATTGGTCGATGTACGCTGTAGCCGATCATTGTTGGAGCGAAAATAACGAGGCCTCATTGGCTCCTTTTCTTTTACGAGTTTGAATGCCATGTAAGCCTCTATATCGGAGTGAGGACTGATGTGTATGCCTTGCTCACCGTCGATGGCCTTTTCAATCTCCAGCATTCTGGCCGGCATCGTGTCGCAGTAATTAGATTGCCCGACAAGTGATCTAATGACTTCGTACTCCTTCACTGCCTCCTTCGGAGAACGGAGAGCAACAATCCGCTCAAAGTAATCCCGCAGGAAAAGTGGAGTGTCCCTGATCTGAGCAAAGATCGTCGAAGCGCGGGTAGCGTCTGGAGTGCTCTCGGGGACGACGGGGGGAGCTCCAGTTGCTGGGGGGTCAAGTGAACGGCATCCTCAACAACTGGATCTACCGAGACGTCTTCTTCTTCGTCATCTTCTTCATCTTCTGTACTGGCTTCAGTGTAATCATCATCTTTCGCCTCCTCTTCTGTGTCAGCAGAGACCGAGGTAGAGAGATGAGTCTCCTGGATGTCATCGGGGGGAACCCCGAAAAGGAGATCAAATTTGTTGGTGAGGTTAAAGGCGCCATGTGTTATGGTGACATTGACTCTCCCCAGGGGAGAGGATTGTAGGGGTAGTATGGCCGCCTCCCAGTAGAAGAACTTACCACGCTCCGGTGCCTCGCTGTTGTAGACGACCCCCGATTCACCAATCGGGAGGGTGGCCTCTGAGGGAGCTTGGGGTAAGCCGCATCAAATTCGTTGGTTCATTTTAGGGAGTCTCCACCCAAATATTTGGATTGCTGTGGTTGTTCTCTGCTTCGGGTGTTGTCATTACTGGCTTTAAAACGCAGATGGGAGTTGGAGAGAGGGAGGAGTGGTGTCTGATGACTGTTCCATGGCTTTATATATATATATATATATATATATATATATATATATATATATATATATATATATATATATATATATATATTGTGTGCGGGGAGACACACGATTTAACTGAGCCCGCACGTGCTGGATTAAAATAAAATAAAAAGGAAAGAAGAGAAATATATATAATTTTTTAAGAAAAACCCCCTAATTTATTAATGACGGCTCAAAGACCGCAGAAAACCGTATACAATGCGCAAAATGTCGAAGCCTATACAGGTATACCACAAAAGGAGGGAGGGAGGAAAGCAAAACAGGCAAAACAGTCTCCTGGGTGTGAAACCCAGAATTTTAGAATTATTTAATTAATGGATTGTTGAATTGTAGTGTAATTTTAGTTTATTATTATCATTATTATTATATATTATTATTTGTTAGTCGGATTTAGAAAATATTATTTTTAAAAAAATTATCATTGGGTTTTTGTTTTTGGCCCTGCCCCGATTTCGTGACCGGAGTCTGACCCGAGTTCGAACCCGAGTCCGAACGCCCAATCCCGTTCCCGAACCCATCCTTATTTCCCCTCTTTTAAAATCCTGATTATTTATTATATATTAGTTATAAAAAAACCTTTTCTTTTCCTCCACGCGTGGACCAGCTCCCACGACCCACTTTCCCTACTCCCTCAACTCACAGCCACTCACCCCTAACCATTTCCTCCTTTTTCTACTCCCTCTTCCTCACGTTCAATCAACCACTCAGCATTTTTCTCCTCCACAACTTCTATTTTTTTCCCTCTTCAAACAACTCCCACCTATAACCCACCACCACCACTCACACCAACACTACCAGCACCTCCACCCCATAACTTTTTCTCCTTACCCCTCCTTTCTCCCCAAAGCTTCACCCGCACCTAAGCCCTTACGAGCCACCTCCTCCGGTGGACCCCGCCCAAATGCCGCGCCTCCTGTGCACATCTCGGTGCCGCCTCCGACCGCGTCCAGGCCGCGCCCGAGCCCCGAGCGCCTGAACCCGCGCGCCCCCGCGCCAACCCGGGCTCCCGTCCCGACGTCCTCCCGGCCGTCCGCGACCAACTCCTCCCTCGGCCTCTCCGTCGAACCCGCGCCCAGCCCCGGCCGACTCCGGCGCCCCCTCTCGGCCGCCGCCAGTACGCGGCCCCATCCCCTTTTGTTTTCCCGGCCGACCCCTCTCGGGTTTCCTCCGACGATCCCGACCAGCCGGCCTCGCCAACCCGAGCCACCCGCTGCCCCTTACTGCTCGGTCCTGAGACCCGAGCCCGTGGTCTCCTACAGCGTGTCCAGCGCTGTTCGCGTCCCTCGTACGATGTTTCCGTGCTTGGATGTCGTCCCGGCATTCCCGAGTTTTACCGCGGCTCCTGTGCTCTGTTCCAGCAAGCCCGACCTGCTGTCCGGGGATATTTTTCTTCTTTAATTTGCATCTGAGAGCTCTAGCCTAAGCCCTTACGAGCCACCTCCTCCGGTGGACCCCGCCCAAATGCCGCGCCTCCTGCGCACATCTCGGTGCCGCCTCCGACCGCGTCCAGGCCGCGCCCGAGCCCCGAGCGCCTGAACCCGCGCGCCCCCGCGCCAACCCGGGCTCCCGTCCCGACGTCCTCCCGGCCGTCCGCGACCAACTCCTCCCTCGGCCTCTCCGTCGAACCCGCGCCCAGCCCCGGCCGACTCCGGCGCCCCCTCTCGGCCGCCGCCAGTACGCGGCCCCATCCCCTTTTGTTTTCCCGGCCGACCCCTCTCGGGTTTCCTCCGACGATCCCGACCAGCCGGCCTCGCCAACCCGAGCCACCCGCTGCCCCTTACTGCTCGGTCCTGAGACCCGAGCCCGTGGTCTCCTACAGCGTGTCCAGCGCTGTTCGCGTCCCTCGTACGATGTTTCCGTGCTTGGATGTCGTCCCGGCATTCCCGAGTTTTACCGCGGCTCCTGTGCTCTGTTCCAGCAAGCCCGACCTGCTGTCCGGGGATATTTTTCTTCTTTAATTTGCATCTGAGAGCTCTAGCCGAGCAACCCAAGATATAACTCCTCTGTCCTGTCCTATTTCGTTTGTTTATGATGAGATTGGTCCACGAATTTCCTTCGGGAATTCGATTTTGGGTTACGTTTTGTTTCCAGGATTTTCCGAGAGACTTTCGAGAAAGCCTATGTTAGTTTGGTTTAGGTTTTCCGAAACTTTCGGAAAAGAATTCTGGAAATATTTGGTTTTCGGATTTTTCCGAATTGTTGCTGTGATGTTTTCTGGGTTGATTTCGGATTTCCAAATTCGTTTCGAGTTGTTCCGAATTAATATTGGGAATGATTTGTGATTATTTATATGTATATATATTGGATTTCCCTGGTTTGGGATACTTGCAGGAAATTATGGCACACTTTTCCAGTTTTTGGGTTGACCAAAAATAGAGGAAGTGCTGCCGAATTTTTCTATAAAATTAATTATATAATTTTAAAAATGGTTTTCGGAAAAAAATATCGTTTTGGACTTTTGGGCGACGACCGTATTGGTCAATGGGCCCTGGCTAAGTGCAAACGAAACCGGTTTCGCCCGGACGTTGAGGCATTAGCCTATATGACGATTGGACCAATATCTGAGACTCACTATTTAATTTATTTTAATTTTTATCTTTATTTATAATTAAATTGTAGGATAATTTTATAACTAACAAATATTTCTTCTTATTTCAATTCATGTAAAATAATTTGTAAGGGCATAAGCCCAGCTTTTCTATTTCCTTTCTCTGTAGCCTGTAAATATTGTAGCGTAGTTTTTCTTTTGTTTTCTGGTTTTGCTGGTTTTTAGCGTAGACGCGAAAAAACTGAAATAATAATATTTTTGATATAGAAAAAAATTAATAAGATTTCTCTCACATTAAAATTTACAAGTTTGTAATATTTTAAACAAAGATCATATTTTCTCATTAAACAAGAAATTTAGTTTTATATGTATAATTTCAAAAATACAAAGTTTTAACCAATTAAATTGGTAACTACGAGTTTTTCCAAAATAAAAGTTAAAGTAATCTTTTTCTCGTAATTAATTACAACACACCCTATAATCGAGTTTTGTTGTGTTTGCGTAATCAAAGATTAAAATTTGACTAGGACAAACTTATTAATTGCAACTAGCATAGTTAGTATGATAACTCTGGAATCTGAGTCAAACTTCTCGAATGTAGGATTTCGAGGACGAGTCTAATTTCCATCCCGAAGTCTCAACCTTTCAAGTCCAGTCCAATTTGAGGCAAGTACATTTTGTGTTAGTTTACAATTATTTAATAATCGTTTTATTGCAAGTTTAAACCACGATGCAACATGGAACTCTCTCTGAGAATACTGACTGTAACTACTATAACTGTTTGGGGACTGGGGGAGTAGTGTAATGAGTATGACCACATCCAAATAATAACTTAGAACTGTACGAGCTTACCCCTCTTACACACGGGGATAAGCCATATCTTTCACTGTACAACCCAAGCCGGTCATATTCATTACCTATTCACATCATAATGTTTTAACTGCTAGGTAACTATTTATTTTCAAATTGATTAAAAGTGCATGATTCTATTATTATTTCAATTGTTAGATTATCATGAATTGTACTTTGCTCCCTCCTGACTGGAGATAACATTTTTAGGGGATTTTGAGGATGCTGAGCTGTTATACAACAGTTATTATGACCCGATTCTGTACCCTGTGGTGTTGCCAGAGTCTCCTTTGGAGAACGCAGGACCTGAGGCCGATGAACCGAACGCTTAGCTAGATTTTCTGTTTCCAGATTGGTTGTTTTAGAATTTTGATAGTTTGAATTCAGCATTTTATTTCAGTCTTTCTATTCCGGTTGTACTTTTCAAATGTTGAATAAAGTTTTAAATTCCTGAATATTGAGTTGTGGCAAATTTTTAGATGTTGTTGTGATTACCTGCAATAGTGGATACAGCTTACTGCCGCCGTCTCAACAACGGTGCAGGCTGGGCATGATCCGGTTCGACCTAATTATTTGGGATCGGGTCGTGACATATTTTTAGTGGTGGCCCATGCAGGTCCAACAACTTAAGAAAACATACCTAGAAACAAGTAGAACACTAGAACATTGATTTGTCACAACATAGGTCCGAATTATATACATAAGTATTTTTGTTTGATTATAGACTGGTAGGATACCTTGCTTATGTTTGCATCCTAAACCTTCCAGAATATGGCCGTTGACAAGACCAATCCTGCTAGCGATGAGGTGTCATCTCCGGATCATACCCCATCTCCTCAACCAAGTTTAGGGTTTATTCCCTCGCAGCTGATTGACCGTCCCCATAATGCATCCAGTGAAGTTTTCACTACACTAGCGGTTCCTACCTCTTCTCAAACTGAGTTGTATTTCCTTGGTGAAGTACCCATTCCTGTTGCTCCACCAGTACCAGCAAACACCTCCCAAATGGTTGCCCTATTTCAAAAAATCCTGGAGTTCCAGAAGGCTCAAGCTGAAGCCCAGCAGGAACAGATAAATATCACGAGAGAAGTCATGAAGAACGTCAATGATGTAGCCTTAACTATCTTAAACCAAGTTGGAGCGGAACCTCGTCCTAGGAGGGATACCCCTGAATCTAGAAGATATTTGAGCCCTATCCGGCAGTCATATCGTAAGAAGCTATTGGTTTGTGACTACTGTAAAAGGCTTGGTCACCAAGCCAATATTTGTCGCAAGAGATTGGAGAAATATTTGGCATGTGGATCTGCTGAACATCGGATAAAGGACTGTCCCTTATCTTTCAATCAAACCAGAGCACATATCCTAGCAACACCTGTTAGGCCACAACCTAGGGACTCTCTTCCTATCCAGCAGACCTTGCCTCCTACAATAAGGCATGATACAGACTCGAGGTTCATAGAAGATGAAGCAGTTGGAGACTGCTCATACAAGAGCCAGAACTATGAAGATTAGTACCTAGGACTGCTGAATAGCATTATCTATTGTCATAAGAAGTTGTAACAGGATGTCCTTAGATCAATCATGAGAGTAATTCTCCACATGAATAAAATTCTTAGTTACACCTTTATGGTAGATGTCTTCCCTGATAGTCTTCCCGGATTATCCCCAGATCGAGACATAGAGATCACCATTGACCTAGTCCCCGGCTCTTCCCTATTTCTAAGGGATGCTACAGAGTCAACCCGAAGGAGGCCAAGGAGATGAAGGACCAGATCAATGAACTGAAGGCTCTGGGATTCATTCGAGACGGAGCTTCACCCTGGGGAGCACCTGTCTTGTTTGTGCCTAAGAAGGACGGAACAGTATGGATATGCATCGACTGTCGGGCACTGAACAATATCACCATCAAGAACAAGTACCCTCTGCCCCGGATCGATGACCTACTTGATCAATTGAGCAGAGCCAAGGTGTTTTCGAAGATTGATCTTAGATCTGACTACCATCAGATCAGGGTCAGGAAGGAAGATATTCCCAAGACGGCATTCAACACCAAGTATGGGCAGTTTGAATTCTTGGTCATGCCTTTTGGACTGACGAATGCTCCTACGGTGTTCATGAACCTTATGAACAAGGTTTTCTATGAATACCTAGATCAATTGTCGTTGTCTTTATCGATGACATTCTGATCTATTCAAAGACGGAAGAGGAGCACGAAGAGCACCTCAGAAAAGTTCTGGAAACTTTGAGGAAGGAGAAGCTGTATGGCAAGCTTTCCAAATGTGAATTCTTTCTAGACAAGGTGAATTTCCTTGGCCATGTTGTCACAGGAGAAGAAATTTCGGTGGATCCGAAGAAGATAGCCGCTGTTGAGAAGTGGTCTACCCCAAGCTCAGTTGCTGAAATCAGGAGTTTCTTGGGCTTGGCTGGCTACTACCGGAAGTTCGTGAAGGATTTTGCCAGAATTGCTGAGCCGATGACGAAGCTCATGTAAAGCCCCTAAATTTCTACTAATTTTTATTTTATTTTATTTTGGTACTGATTTAAAATTTGTTATTTTACGTCGCGTAGTCGTATTTTACGTCGCGCATAAAATTTTATTTTTGTAATTGCTCGACGAGTGCGAATATGTGTCGAGGTACATATGTTAGAAAAATATTTTATTATAAATTTTATAATATTTTTATTTTTGTATAAAAAGGTTATTTTATTCACCGTTTACAAATAAATGGTAATTTGGAAATTTTGGTTTAATATTTTGCAAAATGTAAAAATTTGTTTATTAATAAATCTTGATATTTACAAAAGCTAGTTTACGATTTAAATATTTAAAGTATTTATAGTGATTTTCGAAATTTATTATTTCCATAAATATTTAACTATGAAAATAATATTTGAGATCTTGTTTACTTAATATTTAATTAAATATGGTAAATTAAATTGCAAAAGATTTTACTGGCTTTATTTAAAAATATTTTAAATTAAGTATGGAATTAATTTGGATTTGGATTTGATTTGAATTGGCTTTAAATCTATTTAATCACATGATGATTATCTAATTAGGATTTAAATAAATCCTAATGTTTATCTATTGGGTATTTAAATAAAACCCAATCTTTATCCAATTGGAAATTCCCACATCCTATAAATAGACAGGTACTCCTCCAATTTCTCATCCACACAAGTGCATCGTGACTGTGCCTAATCTCCTCCACTATATTTTTTCATCCAAGTACAATATTTTGTTCCATATCCGACAACCCCGGATACCCCGTCCGTGTCTCGCAGGACACGACGGTTCCGCCATCACCACCCTCGTCTCCCCAAATTCTGCCGTCGTCGTCATCATCTTCACCACGTCCATCGCCTCCAACACCACAAGCCGTGTCTGTGTCCCCGCTCATCATCGCCACCACCATCATCTTCGACCCCCACCACCAGCACGATCACAGAACCCTTCGCCGTTCTCGGCCAGAACGGCAACCCACTAGATTGCCATCGTCAGCCACATTACTAAAATCCCGAACCGCCCACCGGAGTGGCCACCCCCTTGCCACGCACCACCACCACCAGACCACCATCGACACCACAGCAAAAAAATAGAGAAGGGGGGAGAACCCGTACCTCGTCTGAACCCCGCCACCGGCCGCTTCGATCCCCGCGGATTTGCCCGATCTCCGCCCAGAGCCATCCGAACCGCACCATCCGTCCCGCTCCAGGCGCCCACCGCCACGGATCAGCCAAACCCCGCCGTGTCTAGTCTTCCGCACCGCCTCCCCGGCCGCGGACCGCCGCCGCCCACTGGAAACCCTCTCCGACCCTGCAACCGCCGATCCACCGGAGTTCTCTGCGCCGTCGACGCGTCGGAGAACACCCATCCATCACCGCGCCTCTCCGCCCCGCCGGCCGGATTTCTCCTCCGCCTTCGCGTCCACTGAAGCCCCCGCCGCCGAGATCAGCGCGCCGCCACCAACCTCAGCCGCGCGCTCCAACCTGTCGACCACCGGTACGACGCGCCCATTCGCCGCGGATCGACCACTCGATCCCCTCCGAGCCGCCGAGCCACCGGAGGTCTCCACATGTCTCAGTCGAGGCTCCTCTCCGGAGCGCCACCGCGTCCCCGAGACCCCCGTCTGCCCCCGCTGGCCGCTCCGTCTCAACAGAGCCCTCTCGCCGCCTCCGGCCAGGCGCGCGCCTCCACCCGGCCAACGGTCGCCGGAGCCACCATCCTCAGGTGGAAACCCACCGCCCCCCATCTCTCTTTCCTCTCTTCGATATTTTGGGTGAGAAGAACTGATGAGTTTTTTGTGTTATATTATATTATTAAGTTTAGTATTATTATTATTATTATTATTACAGTTATTAAGTTTATTATTTATTACTGATATTATTATTATTAGTTTTAATATCATTATCATTATTATTTACATTATTATTATTTATAAACCATTATTATTATTATTATTATTAAAGATTATTGTATATATTATTATTACTATGTTATTTAGTATTATTATCAATGATAATTGGGAAGATTATTATTGTTACCATTATTAATATTCTTAATTATATTCAAATTTTATTGTTATTTAATATATATAAGTAAAAGAATTTTTATTAGGGTACATGTTCTTTTGGACTCTTCTATTTTAAACAAATTCATAAAAAGTTTGTAATTAGGTTTTATTAGATATAAATATTTCAAAATAATATTGTAAATAGTTCTTCAAATATTATCTAAAATATATTCTAGTATTCTCCTTAAAATGTTATTTTTCCAACTTATAGTAATTATGCCTATAAACGATTTGAGATTTTAGTATTTTCCAAAAAAAAAAACAAATCTAGTCTTAAATGATTATAAATATTTTCTAAAACTAAGTTATATTTATTTTGCAAATTCCCTTGTTGGTTATTATCATCGTTGATCATGACTAACTCCATGTTCCTATTTTCTCGCGATTTGGACCACTGCATCGACCATGGCTATTAGACTATGGAGACATGTCAGAAAATACCGCACCACACCAGGCGACCTACCAGGCAAGATACCTTACCATTATACTGTTTATTTTTAGTCGCATTTTATTACATATCACTGTTCAATTATTCTAGTTCTTGATTACTGCCTGCCCAGTGATATTACTTGTATCTTGTTATTTACCTTTGATTGCATATGGACTTAGAGTTAAGGGACTACCACTAGCTTAGTGCATTGCATAAACTTTGACACTGTTGTGCCACGAGGTGTATGAGTTATGAGTAGCATATAGACTACGGACTTGCGTGTTGGCTGATCACTGATGCGTGCAGGACGTGCGTTAGGTCTAACTGTCAATAGTTGTGTGTTAGAAGACTTGACGGTTAGTAGTATTACATGGTCGTGGATGCGACATGTTAGGTACATTGGGTGGGGAGAACATTTCCTTATCGTATGGGCTTCTATTGCACTTCCCTTGTAACCCGAAAGCTCCGCTGGAGATACGGGTATGAGCCTCTCAGGTTGGCCACTGTCATTTTTGAACGTCATGCTCTCGGTCACTGGTGCCCAAGTGGGGACTATACCAGATCCCATTTACAGCCAGGGCCCATGCGACGAAAGGTTTATTCTCACTGCATGTTCACTTTAGTTGGTTAGATTACCTTATAGTGTCTTGTCATTTTTCTTTGATTGTGGCATGTTTATATTCAGTATTTATATGGCATGTTGATGTATCTTGTTACGTCCCTCTGAGGACCTGGTTATCTCGCCAGGTGTGTGCTCTTATGATTTCTGCAGGTGCTCTAGCTAAGGCCATGACTTGCGCTCTATTCTTTGAGATGTTGCTCTTGGATCGTCATCTCCTTCGCTCTACCAAATTCCTTTCCTTATATATTTCTTTCTTAAATAAATTAGTTGGTAGTGGATTTATCTCCGCCCAACGATTGTATACATGACAAATTCAGAGTTGCTTTTATATCATTATTTATTTTTGTGGATGAGATTTAGTACCTTGGTTACTGCATTTTACAGCTCATGTATACATACGATGGTCCATATACTTCATATGTATACAGCTGGCATGGTTATGTCCTAGTCCTACGTATTTTGGGACTGGGGCGTTACAGCTCACTAGGAAGAATAAAGAGTTCATCTGGACGGAAGATTGTCAGGCATCATTTGAGGAGCTGAAGAAGAGACTTACCACTGCACCAATCCTTGTGCTACCCGCAGGAACTGGTGGTTTCTCAATCTACAGAGATGCCTCAGGTAAAGGACTGGGTTGCGTTCTTCAACAACACAGGAAAGTAATTGCTTATGCATCTAGGCAATTACGGACTCATGAGAAGAACTATTCCACACATGATTTGGAGCTTGCAGCGGTGATATTCGCATTGAAGCTATGGAAGCACTACCTTTATGGAGAGAGAGTGAAAATATTTACAGACCACAAAAGTCTGAAGTATGTTTTCACTCAGAAGGAGCTGAACATGAGGCAAAGAAGATGGCTGGAGTTGAAGAAAGATTTTGACATCGATCTACAGTACCACCCGGATAAGGCTAATGTGGTCGCAGATGCACTTAGTCGATACCCTATGGCGATATTTTTGACCAAGGAGCGGCACCTGCTAGAGGACATCGAGAAGCTTGGACTGGAGATTATACTGCCTAGAAGAAAGGAGCTGGATGCTGATTCATTATTGATGAAGTTGCAAGTGAGCTCGAGTCTGATGGACAAAATTAAGGAGACACAGTTTTAAGACGAGACACTTTGCAAACTTAGAGATCAAGTGTTGGTAGGAACACTTGAGGGTTTCTCAATCGCCAGCGATGGAGCACTGAAGAATGGTATGAGGCTCTGCGTAGCATCTGGCGAACTGAGGAACAAGCTGATGAAGGAATCACACCAGTCGCAATATTCCATACATCCTGCAGCTAACAAGATGTATCGGGATATGTGTACCATTGTTTGGTGGTTTGGAATGAAGAAAGACGTGGCCAGGTATGTTGCTAGATATTTAATTTGTCAATAAGTAAAAGCTAGCAGACAGAGACCAGCAGGACTATTGCAGCCGCTTGACATCCCGGAGTGGAAATGGGAGCACATAACGATGGATTTTGTGTCGGGACTGCCTCGATCCCAAGGAGGGAAGGATGCCATTTGGGATATCGTGGACCGACTGACGAAGTCAGCTCACTTTATCCCCTTCAAAGTTGGTTTATCCACCGAGAAGTTGGCGGCACTATACATGCGGCACATCTACCGGATTCATGGAGTTCCGGTAAGTATTGTGTCTGACAGAGATACAGATTTACCTCTCACTTTTGGAAGAGTTTGCATGACAGTTTGTGTCACCCCCAATTTTCATGAACAGGGGTATTTTGGTAATTTTCCACTTAAAAAATTATTTTGGAATTATTTATTAATTATTTGTATTATTTTGGGGTTATTTGAATCGGGTTCGAATTTTAACTCATTCCGACTTGTTTTGACTTGTTTCGGGGACCCGGGATAGTTTTGACCTTAGCGGGCCCACACACTAGCTAGCCATGGCCCACAATATTACCATCAAAAGTTAGAGGGTTTTGTCATGACTCCATGGATTAGGTTAGACCTAATTAGAACACTAGATTTACATTTTTAACCCCCAAACCCTAAGCAACCTTATAAGGAGCTAATAAAACAATTGGAGGGCAAACTTGTAATTAGTAAAAAGGAGGTTTTGGACTATACTTGGCTGGCCACATTGTGTAGGGGTGGGTAGGAGAGAGAAAATCATTTCCTTTTATTCTCATCCACTTCTTCTTCTTCTTCTCCAAAGGTTCCTTCCATTTTTGAGAGCTCACCATTGTTTCATCTCCAAAAATAGGTAATCTCTTCTCTAAATTAGTTTTTCCTCTCATGTAGAATGGTTAGGAACCCATAGGAATGTGTCCCATGGTTGTGTCTCCATTAGAGACCATTTTGTGTCCTTTGGGCATTTCTAGAGGTGTCCAATATGTAGGATGGTGTCCTAATAGGAAAACCCTCTATTTGGACTCATGGATATTGTTGTGTATTGATTTTTGAGTTGTTCTTGCATTTATTCCAGATTTTTACATGTTTTAGAATGTGTTCTTCCATGTTTCATAATGTATCATATTCATATTTTTTCATATGAATATATATATGTGGTTATATATATATATTTCTATATATATATATATATATATATATATATATATATATATATGTATATATATATGGCTTATATATATATATATATTGGTGTATATATTGTGGTTGTGGTGTGTTGTTGTGCTTGGGGAGAGGGTCTTGATAGGTTCGGCCAAGAGGGTGTCTTGAGTGTGTGGTTGTATGAGGGTTGGTGTTGGTGTTAGTAGTGGTGGTGTTTGTGTGTTTGTTTGTGAGGTAGTTGATGAGTGTTATGTGAGAGTGAAGTAGAGGGATAGATGAGGGGTTTTGAGAGGCTAGAAGGGGGTGTATTGCTGCTGAATTCAGAAGCTCTGGAGGGGGCAAAACAGCCCCCATTTCCCACTTGACAGCCCCCCCAGTTGCCCCACAAAGATCAGTCCATTTACCCCCATAAAACCCATCCAAAATCACTCAAATTTCCACCCTTCATAGCTACCCTTTCACCTATATATATGTCCACATTTCAGTCCAAATGACAGCCCAAATAACCACCTAAAATCAGTCCCCACTTGTCCACAAAAATCTGTCCTTTATTTCCAATGTGTGTGTGTGTGTGTTGTGAGATGTGTGTGAGTGTTTTGTGAGGTGTTTTGAGTGTAGTTTAGTATCCTATAGTATAACCTATATCTAAAGTAGTAGGAAACCTATTAGGAAACCTATAGAGAGGCCTAATAGAGTGTGGTATCATGTGAGAGTGAGTGGTGTTGTGAGTGTGGTAATGAAAAGGCCTTAGATAGGTTGATATCTAGCTACCCTAAGGAGCCTAGGCTAGTGCCATGGGTATTTGTGGGGTTTCCTTGGATTTGGGCAATGTATCGGGATTTACCTTGGTAGCGTAAATGCTAGTTTTGCCTAGTAATAGGGTATTTGTGTTAGAAGCCTAAGATGGTGTTAGAACTTGATCCCCGTGGTTGGTAATGATCAAATATGGTACTCTAAGACTATTTTTGACGTCGGTTGACCTTTTTGACCAAAAGTCAACAAAAGTCAACCGAGAGTCAAACTTAGCCTTTAAGCGACCGATTTGACCGAAACTAACCCAGAGTTGAACAGTTGACTGAAAATCAACTGTTAGTCAACATTTGACTTGTTTGACCTAGGGTTGACCCAGGGTTGACTCAGTGTTGACCAGAGTTGACTTTTTGACCAAAAGTCAACTGTAAGTCAACCCTTGACCCCTCGACCTAGTTTGACTTGGATTGACTCCCAGTGACCTAGTATGACCTAGTATGAACCAGTATGCCCTAGTATGACTCAGTTGACCTAGATTGACCTAGTTTTGACTTAGACTTGCATTTATGGCTTGTATTAGCTTCCTTTTTCAGTATTTAGCCATGTTTGACTCATAGTATCTTATTTTAGGTCTGTGATCACTCTGAGCGTCTGTTCACCCTATCAGCTCAGGACCACAGGCGAGTACATTCACTGATAGTTTTCATTGTCTTGATATCTGCTATATCCGATTTAGTTGTAGTGTCTTACTTGATTCTCAGATACGATATTTCACGGACTAGTATATGTCAGATCCTGTCATGAGATGTTGTTCCCGAATTACTTGGTATATTGGTACATGACTCGATTTGTTACTTGTACTTGTATAGACATGGACTTGGGAGTGGGCTGATCACCTGCTCTTAAACCTCGTGTCATGACGTGTTATGACCGGATCTTTTATGCTATTCGGGGATGGGGAGTTATTAGTGGTTGTGTGATCAAAATACCCACTTGTTGTTTCACACTTGTACTCGACACTTGTTCATAGCTACTTGAACTTTCCTTGGTGACCGGCCTTATCTTCACACTTGTTGTTTTACACTTGTTATTTGTTCGTAGCCGGTCAGATGGAAAGCTTGAACATGTTTTCTAAGCCGATCACATGACGCACTAATAATTCAAGGCACCTTTTCATATTTATTTATCCTAGGAGGCTAAGTTCTGTTCGGGAGAAGAGTTACAACCCCGGTCCTTGTTTGGTTTAAGGGTTGTAACTCGGCTTCCAGATAGTTCTTAAGCAATCCTACATACATATTGTTGTTCTATTCAGTACTCACACCTATTATACATTTTCTGCTGGTTTTACCCTGTACTTTACATATCCTTATCTTGTATTTCATTATACTGTCTCTTATAGCTTTTGTCAATTCATGTGGAACTGCTGTTGATGTTTGTACTTGCTCATTTTCCTGACAGGATATCGTTGACAAATTTTATAGATGATTCAGAGGCTGATTGCCCGACCTACTATGGGGTAGAGTCTGATGGATTAGAGTTAGACTGTGGCTTGTTGGTAGAGCCACTAGATTTTGCTCACCCTGAGTAGTGTAGTTTAGCTAGTTTTGCCTGGCCTGCGAGCCAGCTAGCACTTTCAGATTTGTAGTACCTATTATATATTTTCTGAGACTCTGGATATTTTGTGTATAGCTCTGACTTGTGGATCTTGGACTCATTTCCTGGTTTATCTATCATATTTCCTTTTCCGTACTATCTACCTTAGTTTGATATATGTGATTGAGACTGTATTGCTATGTCACCTATACTGTACAGGTACATTTAACTATTTTAGACGTAGTATTTACAGACCCTATATACAGCGTTCTATCGCTGATACTGCGGCGTAGGCTGGACGAAACCACGTACTCGTGCCCCTCTTCAGGGTGCGGGTCGTGACACATTTTTGTGGTGGCCCATGCAGGTCAGAGTCGCAATTAGTGCGATCACGTAATGGTGCTCGACTTAGAGTGCTAATTACGAGCCCGCGACTAGGATGTAGGATCTAGGGTATGATAGGAGTTACTCAATCACATTTTAGGAAATTTCTGATCTTTTGATTATCATGACAACTCTTCTTGCATTTGAATTCAATTGTCCTCCTTTGATAATATCTTATCTTGTGCCATATTGATCTCTTGGGTTCAATTCATCTTCAGGATGACGGTGACTCGTTCTCAGACGGCAGGGCCTAGTACAGTTCCAGAGAGGTCAGATCCGGGAGGTCTTCTACCTCCGGCTACAGGAGTAGCAGTCTAGAGAGCAGTAGCCTCAGTCCCTGCCCTTCAGGCAGGAGTAGCAGCAGCAGTTCCTGGAGGTCTTCTACCTTCAGCTGGGGGAGCTGCAGTTCAGGGAGATGCCACATCAGTCCCTGCCCTTCCGGCGGGAGCGGCAGCGACGGTTTCAGGAGGTCTTCCACCTCCAGCAGCGAGACTGTCCATGGTCATCCCAGATATTCTTCCACCGCCGCCTCAGCTATCGACAGACACTCAGGGGATGATGGCCCTTCTGTAGCAGATATTGCAGACACAAAGAGCACAGGCAGAGGCACAGCACCGTCAAGCAGAGGTGCTGCGACAGACGATGGAGAACTCCCATCAGTTAGCTATAGCAGCAGTAGAGAGGGGTGCACCGGCTACAGTTCAAGGAGCACCAGCACAGCAGCAGGGTCAGAGGAGGCCCGGTACACACCTCCACTTCAGGAAGATGAACCCGTGGGAGTTCAAGGGTACCGAGGGTATCCTATACGCAAACGACTGGCTAGAGGATGTCCAGCGGAGTCTGGAGTTGGCAGAGGTCCCGAGAGGTCTGTGGGTGACGTCTGCAGTGAGCCAGTTCTTCGATATAGCGCTGACTTTGTACCGCACGGATCCGCGTGCGTCAGTGAGAGGTTTGTCTTGGGAGGACTTCAGGAAGCTCTTTAAGGAGAAGTTCTACCCAGGTGTAGCCTTGACAGCTCTGGAGGGGCAGTTTGCCAGTTTGGTGCAGGAGAGCTCGTCGGTCGACGAGTACGCAGCGGAGTTCTTCCGTTTGATCAGGTTTGCACCCAGTTTGGTTCAGGATAAGGGGTGCAAGGCCCGAAAGTTCAGGAGGGGTCTCATTCATGCAGTGCGCACTCGCACATCTGGGCAACGAGATGCGACCTTTGAGCAGATTTTGATGGAGGCTCAGATTGCTGAGGAAGACTTCGGCCTCAAGCCGAAGAGGAGCAGTGATGTTCTGGGAGCTAGTTCGAGTGCAGGGCCAGCGAAGCGCCCACACTTCCAGCAGAGGCAGTTTCAGCAGCAACAGCCTCAGTTGCAGTTACAGCAGGCACCGACGCGTGCCCAACAGCACCAGGGACAGGGCCAGAGGCAGTCCATCCAGTGTGCCTTCTGCAAGATGATAGGGCACACCGGAGAGGTCTGTAGATTGAGACTGGGAGTTTGTCTATTCTGTGGAGCTCCAGATCACCAGATGAGGGACTGTGCTGCCCCTGCAGCCAGACAGGCGGGCCAGGATAGAGTGCGACAGGCTAGAGAAGGCCAGCAAGGGCGCGCGTTCGCCATGGCAGTTGAGCCCACTCAGGCAGTAGCAGAGCAGATAGCAGGTTCCAATCTTTCGATCTCATTTTCGTATTGCTTCCTCATAAACAGTCTTGAACTTCGTTTCTATCTGTTCTTTGCTCGTTGGATGAAGTTTTGTTCTTGTGATGTGACATTTTCTAAGATAAGTCGTATAGGCTAGGTCGCCTCGATTATGAGATTTTAGAATCCTCTAGGGTCATGCTAGCAGGCAGAGTGAGGACATATAGTCGGACTATGGACGTATTCCTAGGGTGTGGGAATTTAAGGTTTTTGCTGTCAAGCTAGCGGCAATGCAAAAATTTTAAATACCATAATTCTATAGGTATGTACCGTAGTTGAGGACTCTGTGATTATCGTAGCCTTGCTCACTGGCATGACGGAGATTCTGAGTATCATGATTATTGGACAGACGCATACGATTATCAAATTGCATAAATTTTCTATGTTTACCTTGTTTTAAGTTTTTGGATGATTCTTTTAAGGTGGATAGACTTATATTTGAGAGTAACTTTAAATTTTATAAATTTAGTCTTTTAATTCCTGCTTTAATTTTTGAGATTTAATCATTTTGAATTTTTAGCCATGACTTGTGAATTTAAAATTTTACTATTGTTTGGTTTTAATTTCGAGGACGAAATTTTTTTAAGGTGGATAGATTTGTCACCCCCAGTTTTCATGAACAGGGGTATTTTGGTAATTTTCCACTTAAAAAATTATTTTAGAATTATTTATTAATTATTTGTATTATTTTGGGGTTATTTGAATCGGGTTCGAATTTCAACTCATTTCGACTTGTTTTGACTTGTTTCGGGGACCCGGGGTAGTTTTGACCTTAGCGGGCCCACACACTAGCTAGCCATGGCCCACAATATTACCATCAAAAGTTAGAGGGTTTTGTCATGACTCCATGGATTAGGTTAGACCTAATTAGAACACTAGATTTACATTTTTAACCCCCAAACCCTAAGCAACCTTGTAAGGAGCTAATAAAACAATTGGAGGGCAAACTTGTAATTAGTAAAAAGGAGATTTTGGTCTATACTTGGCTGGCCACATTGTGTAGGGGTGGGTAGGAGAGAGAAAATCATTTCCTTTTATTCTCATCCACTTCTTCTTCTTCTTCTTCTCCAAAGGTTCCTTCCATTTTTGAGAGCTCACCATTGTTTCATCTCCAAAAATAGGTAATCTCTTCTCTAAATTAGTTTTTCCTCTCATGTAGAATGGTTAGCAACCCATAGGAATGTGTCCCATGGTTGTGTCTCCATTAGAGACCATTTTGTGTCCTTTGGGCATTTCTAGAGGTGTCCAATATGTAGGATGGTGTCCTAATAGGAAAACCCTCTATTTGGACTCATGGATATTGTTGTGTATTGATTTTTGAGTTGTTCTTGCATTTATTCCAGATTTTTACATGTTTTAGAATGTGTTCTTCCATGTTTCATAATGTATCATATTCATATTTTTCCATATGAATATATATATATATATATTTTTTTTTCCATATGAATATATATATGTGGTTATATATATATATTTCTATATATATATATATATATATATATATATATATATATATATATATATATATATATATATATATATATATATGTATATATATGGCTTATATATATATATATTGGTGTATATATTATGGTTGTGGTGTGTTGTTGTGCTTGGGGAGAGGGTCTTGATAGGTTCGGCCAAGAGGGTGTCTTGAGTGTGTGGTTGTATGAGGGTTGGTGTTGGTGTTAGTAGTGGTGGTGTTTGTGTGTTTGTTTGTGAGGTAGTTGATGAGTGTTATGTGAGAGTGAAGTAGAGGGATAGATGAGGGGTTTTGAGAGGCTAGAAGGGGGTGTATTGCTGCTGAATTCAGCAGCTCTGGAGGGGGCAAAACAGCCCCCATTTCCCACTTGACAGCCCCCACAATTGCCCCACAAAGATCAGTCCATTTACCCCCATAAAACCCATCCAAAATCACTCAAATTTCCACCCTTCATAGCTACCCTTTCACCTATATATATGTCCACATTTCAGTCCAAATGACAGCCCAAATAACCACCTAAAATCATTCCCCACTTGTCCACAAAAATCTGTCCTTTATTTCCAATGT
Source organism: Iris pallida (assembly GCA_029216955.1). NCBI lineage: Eukaryota > Viridiplantae > Streptophyta > Magnoliopsida > Asparagales > Iridaceae > Iris > Iris pallida. The sequence goes on along the minus strand of JANAVB010016197.1, from coordinate 32,048,581 downwards.
GTGTGTGTGTGTGTGTGTTGTGAGATGTGTGTGAGTGTTTTGTGAGGTGTTTTGAGTGTAGTTTAGTATCCTATAGTATAACCTATATCTAAAGTAGTAGGAAACCTATTAGGAAACCTATAGAGAGGCCTAATAGAGTGTGGTATCATGTGAGAGTGAGTGGTGTTGTGAGTGTGGTAATAAAAAGGGTAAATTCATGAGATAGAATAGGTAATAGGGTAAATCACTACCCCGTATCCTAAGATGGTCTAGATGCTTAGGATACCCAAATTTTTTGGTAGGTAAACCTTAGATAGGTTGATATCTAGCTACCCTAAGGAGCCTAGGCTAGTGCCATGGGTATTTGCGTGGTTTCCTTGGGTTTGGGCAATGTATCGGGATTTACCTTGGTAGCGTAAATGCTAGTTTTGCCTAGTAATTGGGTATTTGTGTTAGAAGCCTAAGATGGTGTTAGAACTTGATACCCGTGGTTGGTAATGATCAAATATGGTACTCTAAGACTAGTTTTGACGTCGGTTGACCTTTTTGACCAAAAGTCAACCGAGAGTCAAACTTAGCCTTTAAGCGACCCGATTTGACCGAAACCAACCCAGAGTTGACCAGTTGACTGAAAATCAACTGTTAGTCAACATTTGACTTGTTTGACCTAGGGTTGACCCAGGGTTGACTCAGTGTTGACCAGAGTTGACCAGAGTTGACTTTTTGACCAAAAGTCAACTGTAAGTCAACCCTTGACCCCGTTCGACCTAGTTTGACTTGGATTGACTCCCAGTGACCTAGTATGACCTAGTATGAACCAGTATGCCCTAGTATGACTCAGTTGACCTAGATTGACCTAGTTTTGACTTAGACTTGCATTCATGGCTTGTATTAGATTCCTTTTTCAGTATTTGGCCATGTTTGACTCATAGTATCCTATTTTAGGTCTGTGATCACTCTGAGCGTCTGTTCACCCTATCAGCTCAGGACCATAGGCAAGTACATTCACTGATAGTTTTTATTGTCTTGATATCAGCTATATCCGATTCAGTTGTAGTGTCTTACTTGATTCTCAGACACGATATTTCACGGACTAGTATATGTCGGATCCTGTCATGAGATGTTGTTCCCGGATTACTTGGTATATTGGTACATGACTCGATTTGTTACTTGTACTTGTATAGACATGGACTTGGGAGTGGGCTGATCACCTGCTCTTAAACCTCGTGCCATGACGTGTTATGACCGGATCTTTTATACTATTCGGGGATGGGGAGTTATTAGTGGTTGTGTGATCAAAATACCCACTTATTGTTTTACACTTGTACTCGATACTTGTTCATAGCTACTTGAACTTTCCATGGTGACCGGCCTTATCTTCACACTTGTTGTTTCACACTTGTTATTTGTTCGTAGCCGGTCAGATGGAAAGCTTGAACATGTTTCCCAAGCCGATCACATGACGCACTAATAATTCAAGGCACCTTTTCATATTTATTTATCCTAGGAGGCTAAGTTCTGTTCGGGAGAAGAATTACAACCCCGGTCCTTGTTTGGTTTAAGGGTTGTAACTCGGCTCCCGGATAGTTCTTAAGCAATCCTACATACATATTGTTATTCTATTCAGTACTCACACCTATTATACATTTCCTGCTGGTTTTACCCTGTACTTTACATATCCTTGGCTTGTATTTCATTATACTGTCTCTTATAGTTTTTGTCAATTCATATGGAACTGTTGTTGGTGTTTGTACTTGCTCATTTTTCTGACAGGATATCGTTGACAAATTTTACAGATGATTCAGAGGCTGATTGCCCGACCTACTATGGGGTAGAGTCTGATGGATTAGAGTTAGACTGTGGCTTATTGGTAGAGCCACTAGATTTTGCTCACCCTGAGTAGTATAGTTTAGCTAGTTTTGCCTGGCCTGCGAGCCAGCTAGCACTTTCAGATTTGTAGTACCTATTATATATTTTCTGAGACTCTGGATATTTTGTGTATAGCTCTGACTTGTGGATCTTGGACTCATTTTCTGGTTTATCTATCATATTTCCTTTTCCGTACTATCTACCTTAGTTTGATATATGTGATTGAGACTGTATTGCTATGTCACCTCCATTCGGAGAGTATATACTGTACAGGTACATTTAACTGTTTTAGACGTAGTATTTACAGACCCTATATACAGCGTTCTACCGCCGATACTGCGGCGTAGGCTGGACGTAACCACGTACTCGTGCCCCTCTTCAGGGTACGGGTCGTGACAGTTTGGGAACACAACTGAAGTTCAGCACCGCCTACCATCCCCAGACTGACGTACAATCAGAAAGAACAATCCAGACGCTAGAAGACATGCTGAGATCCTACATCTTGGAATTCGGAGGGTCTTGGGAAGACCACTTGCACTTGGTAGAGTTCTTTTACAACAACAGCTACCAAGCTAGCATCGGTATGACACCGTTCGAGGAACTCTATGGACGTCGTTGCCGCACTCCACTTGCATGGGACGACGTAGGAGAAAGAGTACTGCTAGGTCCAGAGATGGTGACTGACGCAGTAAAGAAGGTGAATGTAAGCTCAGGATTGCCCAAGACAAACAGAAGTATTGGGTTGATAGTAGTCGTCGACCAGTGGAGTTTGAAGAAGGAGATAGCATTTTTGTGAAGTTTTCTCCTACTAGAGGAACAATCAGTTTTGACGAAGCTGGAAAATTGAGGCCAGGTACATCAGGCCATTTGAAGTTTTAAGACGAGTTGGAAAAGTAGCGTACCGGTTAGCTCTACCAGCTAATCTTGAGAGTGTGCACAACGTCTTCTACGTATCACAGTTCAGACACTACATTCTGGATTCGAGTCACATTTTGGATAATTCAGAGCTGAAGATTGGACCCAGCCTCACAGTGCCAGAGAAGCCAGTGGCGATTTTAGACAAAGGTGAGAAGAAAACCAGGAACCCTGTGCCGCCTCATAAACTTCTATTTCTTGCAAACATTATCTTTCGTTCTAATATTTTGACTGATGCTGCTAAGTTAGCCTAGTTTTACGAGCTTATTTCTTTATCGAGCTTGATCATGTCAGTATTTTATTGGGTGCACCCACTAATATATTGTCTAATCAGGATTGGTGCATGATGGTCTGATCAACCTCGTGTACTTTGGTTTGCTTTTGTATTTTTCTGCATGGATGATATCATAAATGAAACTTGTCCCAAAACCGTTTCATCCACAACTGCCTTAGAAATTCTTATTGTTGGACCTGAGTTACGGGTGCAGTACTCGTACCAATTTGACCTGAGATAATTCCTACCCTACTCTTTAAATTTCGAGGACGAAATTTTCTAAGGAGGGAAGATTGTGAAATCCAAAATTTTAGAATTATTTAATTAATGAATTGTTGAATTGTAGTGTAATTTTAGTTTATTATTATCATTATTATTATATATTATTATTTATTAGTCGGATTTAGAAAAATATTATTTTTAAAAAAATTATCATTGGGTTTTTGTTTTTGGCCCTGTCCCGATTTTGTGACCGGAGTCTGACCCGAGTTCGAACCCGAGTCCGAACACCCAATCCCGTTCCCGAACCCATCCTTACTTCCCCTCTTTTAAAATCCTGATTATTTATTATATATTAGTTATAAAAAAAAACCTTTTCTTTTCCTTCACGCGTGGACCAGCTCCCACGACCCACTTTCCCTACTCCCTCAACTCACAGCCACTCACCCCTAACCATTTCCTCCTTTTTCTACTCCTCCTTCCTCACGTTCACTCAACCACTCAGCATTTTTCTCCTCCACAACTTCTATTTTTTTCCCTCTTCAAACAACTCCCACCTATAACCCACCACCACCACTCACACCAACACTACCAGCACCTCCACCCCACAACTTTTTCTCTTTCCCCCGCCATTCTCCCCAAAGCTTCACTCGCACCTAAGCCCTTGCGAGCCACCTCCTCCGGCGGACCCTGCCCAAACGCTGCGTCTCCCGCACGCATCTTGGCGCCGCCCCCGGCCGCGTCCAAGCTGCGCCCGAGCCCCGAGCGCCCGAACCCGCGTGCCCCCGCGCCAACCCGGGCGCCCGTCCCGACGTCCTCCCGGCCGCCTGCGGCCAACTCCGCCCTCGGCCTCTCCGCCGAACCCGTGCCCAGCCCAGGCCGACTCCGGCGCCCCCTCTCGGCCGTCGCCAGCACGCGGCCCCACCCCCTTTTGCTTTCCCGGCTGACCCCTCTCGGGTTTCCTCCGACGATCCCAACCCGCTGGCCTTGCCAACCCGAGCCACCCGCTGCCCCTTGCTGCTCGGTCCCAAGACCCGAGCCCGTGGTCTCCGACAGCGTGTCCAGCGCTGTTCGCGTCCCTCGTACGCTGTTTCCGTGCTTGGACGTCATCCCGGCATTCCCGAGTTTTATCGCGGCTCCTGTGCTCTGTTCCAGCAAGCCCGACCTGCTGTCCGGGGATATTTTTCTTCTTTAATTTGCATCTGAGAGCTCTAGCCGAGCAACCCAAGGTATAACTCCTCTGTCCCGTCCCATTTCGTTTGTCTATGATGAGATTGGTCCATGAATTTCCTTCGGGAATTCGATTTTGGGTTACTTTTTGTTTCCAGGATTTTTCGAGAGACTTTCGGGAAAGCCTATGTTAGTTTGGTTTAGGTTTTTCGAAACTTTCGGAAAAGAATTCTGGGAATATTTGGTTTTCGAATTTTTTTGAATTGTTGCTGTGATGTTTTCTGGGTTGATTTCGGATTTCCGAATTCGTTTTGAGTTGTTCCGAATTAATATTGGGAATAATTTATGATTATTTATATATATATATATTGGATTTCCCTGGTTTGGGATACTTGTAGGAAATTATGGCACACTTTTCCAGTTTTTGGGTTGACCGAAAATAGAGGAAATGCTGCCGGATTTTTCTATAAAATTAATTATATAATTTTAAAAATGGTTTTCGGAAAAAAAATTTCGTTTTGGACTTTTGGGCGACGACCGTATTGGTCAATGGGCCCTGGCTAAGTGCAAACGACATCGGTTTCGCCCGGACGTTGAGGCATTAGCCTATATGACGATTGAACCAATATCTGAGACTCACTATTTAATTTATTTTAATTTTTATCTTTATTTATAATTAAATTGTAGGATAACTTTATAACTAACAAATATTTCTTCTTATTTTAATTCATGTAAAATAATTTGTAAGGCCATAAGCCCAGCTTTTCTATTTCCTTTCTCTATGGCCTGTAAATATTGTAGCGTAGTTTTTCTTTTGTTTTCTGGTTTTGCTGGTTTTTAGCGTAGACGCGTAAAAACTGAAATAATAATATTTTTGATATAGAAAAAAAATTAATAAGATTTCTCTCACATTAAAATTTACAAGTTTGTAATATTTTAAACAAAGATCATGTTTTCTCATTGAACAAGAAATTTAGTTTTATATGTATAATTACGAAAATACAAAGTTTTAACCAATTAAATTGGTAACTACGAGTTTTTCCAAAATAAAAGTTAAAGTAATCTTTCCCTCGTAATTAATTACAATGCACCCTATAATCGAGTTTTGTTGTGTTTGCGTAATCAAAGATTAAAATTTGACTAGGACAAACTTAGAGATTGCAACTAGCATAGTTAGCATGGTAACTCTGGAATCTGAGTCGAACTTCTCGAATGTAGGATTTCGAGGACGAGTCTAATTTCCATCCCGAAGTCTCAACCTTTCAAGTCCAGTCCAATTTGAGGCAAGTACATTTTGTGTTAGTTTATAATTATTTAATAATTATTTTATTACAAGTTTAAACCACGATGCAACACGAAACTCTCTATGAGAGCACTGACTGTAACTACTGTAACTGTTTGAGGACTGGGGAGTAATGTAATGAGTATGACCACATCCAAATAATAACTTAGAACTGTGCGAGCTTACCCCTCTTACACACGGGGATAAGCCATATCTTTCACTGTACAACCCAAGTCGGTCATATTCATTGCCTATTCACATCATAATGTTTTAATTGTTGGAGAACTGTTTATTTTCAAATTGTTTAAAAGTGCATGATTCTATTATTATTTCAATTGTTAGATTATCATGAATTGTACTTTGCTCTCTCCTGACTGGAGATAACATTTTTAGGGGATTTTGAGGATGCTGAGCTGTTATACAATAGTTATTATGATCCGGTTCTGTACCCTGTGGTGTTGCCAGAGTCCCCTTTGGAGAACGCAGGACCTGAGGCCGATGAGCCGAACGCTTAGCTAGATTTTCTGTTTCCAGATTGGTTGTTTTAGAATTTTGATAGTTTGAATTCAGCATTTTATTTCAGTCTTTTTATTCCGGTTGTACTTGTCAAATGTTGAATAAAGTTTTAAATTTCCGGATATTGAGTTGTGGCAAATTTTTAGATGTTGTTGTGATTACCTACAATAGTGGATACAGCTTACTACCGCCGTCTCAACAACGGTGCAGGCTGGGCATGATCCGGTTCGATCCAATTATTTGGGATCGGGTCGTGACACTGGGGCTACGGAGGTAGCGCTGCCCAGAAGTCTCTCGAACTGTGGGAACACAGGGAGCTTCTCTTGCGGCATTGTCGGGCTATTTCCCGAAAGAGCTTGTCTGCCGAGTATGGGTGACCTTCGTATCTCGCTTTGTTACGATTCTTCCACAAGACCCATGTAGCGGCCGCTGCAACGATCTGGTGGCCATAGGAGGCGGAACCCCAGGAGGCCAGTAGATCGTGGAAGTGTCCGCTTCCCTGCTCAATATTGAATAGCTGGTTAAGAGCGGTCCATGTCCTCTCTTGCAGTGACCCTTGACGGAAGATGTGATCAATAGTCTCCATCTCCCTCTCTGAGCAGCAGAAGCAAGCTGATGCTAAACTAATCCCGATGGTGTTAAGGATGTCGTCAGTCGGTAGTTTCTTTCTGAAGACTCTCCACATGAGTAAGGACCACTTCTTTAGGATGCAAGAATGCCAATAGTGAGCCATGGGGAGATACGATCGACCGGTGCCTTGGATAGCAGATCTCGCCGGCCTCACCGAGAATGCTCCCGAAGCCTCGAGAGACCAACACAACGCATCCGCCTCGCTTCTGATACGTAACCCAGTCACTCGGACGATATCTACTGCCTTGGGACCGGACCACTCACGAATCTGGTCCCAGTTCCAGTCGTCGGAAGTGAGGTTCCACAAGTCTCTGATTCTACAATCTCTCGGGGTCTCCGTGATATTCGGAATCATGCTGTCTCCAACCCATCGCTCAAGGAATGGGTTCGAGTCGCCCGCTCCCAGTTGGAGTCTCATTACAGGTTCGGCTAGGTCGCGGCCAATAAGGATGCGACGCCAAGCTGCGGAGGATCTGCAGTTGGATATGGCCATCGAGAGGTGGATATGTTTGAAATATCTAGCTTTCAAAAACCTGGTCCATAAGTTGTTGCGCATGCGGAGATTCTACAACAATTTTATCGAAAATGCTTTAACAATGTGGTTGAGTTTGGTGAATCCCAAACCCCCCCTCTCTGGTCGGATGGGACATGGAGTCCCAGCTGGCCCAGTGATGCTTATCGTGGCCGTTGTTGTGCCCCCAAAAGAAATTACAAAAGATCTATTCGATCGAAGAAAGAACCTTGATGGGCGGTGAGCACGCGGCCGGGTGTGGATGGGGATGGAGGATAACACATGCTTGATGATGATCATCTTACCGCCAGGGGATAGGGTGGCGTTGTGCCACCCTTCCAGTTTTTCCTGATTCTGGTAGTTAAGTCCTCAAAGATGCTGGCGTTGGACTTCCCGTACACTAACGGACATCCAAGGTAGGTGAACGGGGGCCTGGCAACCGAAAAGGAAGTTTAGATGGACAAGTTGTTGGCGTGGTCCCTATTGGTTTTGTGGTGAACGTAGATAACGCTCTTGGAGTGATTGACCTTCTGGCCGGAGCATCTAGAGTACCTCATCAGGGTGTTGTGAACCACTGCCACCGTGCCTTCATCCCCGGAGGAGAAGATGAGTAGGTCGTCAGCGAATGCCAGATGGGTGATGATTGGGCAACCACTGGATGTGTGATAGTGCTGGAAGTTGGAGGTGTTGACCATATTGTTAAGGTTCCTACTCAGGACGTCAGCCGCTATGATGAAGACGGTGCAGGATAGGGGATCGCCCTGTCTCACCCCGTAGTGAGATTTGAAAAATCCCTCAGCGTTGTCGTTGATGATCGTAGAAAACCACGAGTTACTGATGGATCTCCAGACGATATTGATCCAAGTTTCCAAAAATCCGAAAGCTCTAAAAACCCAGATCATGAATTGCCAATCCAGTCTGTCATAGGCTTTCTCTATGTCGATTTTGACGGCAATGTTGCCTCCCCTCATAGAAAATTTTACGCAGGTGATTAACTCTTGGGCCAACATAATATTGTCCTGGATGTTTCTTCCGCGAACAAACCCGCTTTGCTCCTCCGAGATGATCTTGGAGAGAATATCCGCCATCCTGGTTGCGATAACCTTGGATATGATCTTGTTGGTGAAGTTACACAGACTAATGGGTTGAAAGTCGTAGAAAGACTCCGGGTTATCTTTTTTAGGGATGAGGATCGGGTTGGCACTAGAGATGGCTTTGGGGTATATTGTGCCTTTGAAGAAGGCGATCGCCGCTTCGGTGATGTCAAGCTTGATAATATCCCAGCATGAGCAGAAGAATACCCCCGAGAAATCGTCCGAGCCTGGCGTACTGTGCTTGTTCACAGCCCACAATGCATCTTTAACTTCCTCAACCGTGGGGGTGCGGTTCAATTGGGCGTTGTCAGCTTCGCTAACGAGGGGAGGGATTTGGTCAAAGAATGATCTATCTTTGTGTACAGTCTCTTTGGCAAAAAGTTTGGAATAGAAATCCATGGTCGCCTCTTGGATGCCCTTTTGGTCGGTAATGATGTTTCCGTTCTCGTCAGCGGTCCTGTGGATCGAGAGTTTCTGTCTGCGCCCATTAACGCAGGCGTGAAAGTACTTTGAGTTTTTGTCCCCCTCGCTGTCCCATTTCAGTCTAGCTTTCTGCTTCCAGAAATTAGTCTCTACTTTGATCCTGAATTTAAGCACTACCTTGGTGAGGCTGAGGGCTCTTCTAGCCGCTATCGAGCGATCTGTGACCATGAGGGCTTCGTCGCGGGTGACGTCGTCCTCGGCTACCCGAACGGCCTGAAAGATGTCTCCGTAGGAGAGCTTGCTCCAAACGGATAGGGCTTTCCTGGTTGCTTTAAGCTTGTTGCTAACTCAAACAAGGAGGTTGGGGGAGTCCTCACTGTTCCATGCTTCCGCGACTATACCCAGGAATTGTGGGTGTCCGGTCCAGAGGTCGAGGAATTAGAAGTTCTTTTTAGAAAAGGTGGTCTTGTTCTTGATCTCAACCAACAGGGGGTTGTGGTCTGATTCTGTAGAGTTGAGGTAGGATAGACTGGTTGTGATCCCCATTCCGTGCCAGAGGGCGTTCGTGAGTGCCCTGTCGAGTCTATTGACGATGGTCACCATCCTGCATATTGCACCAGGTGAATGCATTGTCCGAGAACTGGAGAGAGGTTAGGTGGGCATTGAAGATAAAATTGTTGAAGTCAAGCATGGCCGGGACGGGAGGTGGATGACCTCCGGATTTCTCTGCACTACAAGTGATCGCATTAAAGTCCCCAATGCAGAGCCAAAGGGAGTTCGTGTTGAGGTGATGGATGTCAAGGAGATCGTTCCAGAGTAGTTTCCTCTCCGCAACATCGCAGCTGCCATGGACCGCTGAAAGGATGGCGCACTCAGGCAGTCTAGGGTGGTCGAACCAACAGGAGAGGGCCTGCTGGGAGTCCTGGATGACTCCTAGTTTGATTTCTTTCGTGCAGAGGAGCCAGATATCGTGTCTGCCTGCAATGGCCATGGGAAGGCCCAGTTGCAGTTGGATGGATTTTAGTCTTTTGGGTGGAATTTTGGGTTCGATAATGATGAGGATGTCTATCTTGTAGATTTTTCGCAAATTGATAATTCTCCTGACCGTTGATTTGTTCGCCAGACCGCGGACATTCCAGGATAGGATGTTAAGCATTAAGGATGCTGTGGGGGGGGGGTTTGTTCCGCTTGGTGGCAAATCTGGTTAGTTTGGGGACGGTTTCAGTGGGTCCACTGTTGGCATTGGCCTTGCTCGAGGTGGAGGGTCCTGCTTTTGTAGATAGGGGGCAATTATTACATGATTGCTCCTTTGGGGCCTATTACTGAGTGACCGATTCTCCGACAGAGTCCAGGATAGGATTTTCTGGTGGGATGATAATGGAGTCGCTGGTGCTCCCTATAAGGAGGCTGGTTTGCTGGAGCGGGAAGCCCGCGGCTTGGATCTAGAGACCTCTTCGAACCAGGTCTGGCCCTAGAATGGCTAGGGCCTCAACCACCGGGTCTTCGGTGATGAGTTGTTGATTGGTTACGGTTATGTCGGTGAGCTGTTCTACTCCTTCCGGATTGGGGAAACTCTCGATGAGCGCCCGGTCGGCAAGGGGAGAGGCTGTCTCCGCTTGGTCTTTCACGTCCTCCGAATCTAGAGCGTCGAACTGGTTGGATAGAGAGAGGGCTAGGGAGCTGAGAGGGATTAATGCTTTGCTGAGGGAGTCGCTCCTGTCGTGCGAGTCGTTGCCGGAGCCAAATTGGGTGTGCGAATTTGGACGAGGTAGGATGGGTGGCAAGGAAGTTCTCCCCTCTGCTAGCTCGTTATTTTTTTGGGGAGGTTTCTTCTTTAGTTCTGGATGAAGTCGGTGGCAATACTTTGGGAGATGAACTCCTAAGAGACAGTGGTTGCAGAACATGACGTGGTTGTCATAGAGGAAGCATAGAAAATATCAGAATGATAATCTATGCGGCTCAGAACAGGAGAACCCCATGCGGCTCATACAGGAGCAGTCCCATGCGGTTCAGAGAGACTCTTAGTCTCATGCGGCTCGGGATAGGAGAGTCCATGCGGCTTACATAGGGACAGTCCTATGCGGTTCAAAGAGTCCTCCAGCCGCATGCGGTTCAGAAGTACATGCGGCTCACATTCGACCAACAGAGATATGCGGCTCGATCAACGCCACGTGTCCCCATGGGACCCCTTCACACAGCTGGCCATCGAGCAATGGCCCTATTTAATGCTCTGCCATGATTTGACAGCTGACGGCTCTGACATGAAGTGTCATAATGGCCATGTCATAATGACAGACTCTTTGGGAAAATGAGAAAATCTCTGACACGATCCGAGATTGACACGTGGCTACCGCCATGCGGCTCCAGTGAAGAACAGCTTCATGCGGCTGGCAAGAATCGTCTTCCTGCGGCTCACCAAGAAGCCATCCCATGCGGCTCGCGAGTACTAGACTTATGCGGCTCACCGAGAAACCATCCCATGCGGCTCGCAAATACTATACCTATGCGGCTCACTGAGACGCTGTCTCATACGGTTCATGGATATCATGCGGCTCTGGCAGAGTCCATCATTAAGACACGTGGCAGAGATTCAATTGCCCCCACGACTCGACAGCTGGTAGCAAGGATGATTATGAGATGCAAATCAATCAGAGATTTACCAGATCCCAATAACCATATTTAACATTATCCTCATAATTAATGAGATCAAGTCATATCATTCATGATCAAGCCAATGGGACACGTGGAGAGAGATCCAAACTTGACACAACCAATCATGAAGATATAAAGCAATCAGCATTAATCATTCACAGGATTCAATACTATCCCCATTTATGGCCCAGATCCTTCGCGCCCTAAGCTAAGGGTCCAGATTGATTATACATCAGGCCGTCGCCACTTTGAGAATGGGTAATCATCCAAACCCTAATGATGCCCCCACTATTATAAATAGCAAGGTGCCATTCCCTTGTAAAAAGATATGCTATCAGAGAAAGAAATACAAAGAGACTCCCCCAATAATCAGAGAGAAAAATACACAGAGAGAGAGAGAGAAGCCAGAAGAGTAATAGAGGGAGAGCAACAAGAGCATTTCTTCAGCAACGCCAATCATCTCTTCACAGGAGCCAAGGCTGCATACCGATCGTCCAAGAAGTAAGGCAGGGCTGCCGTCGCCTTCCCGAGCCTCTATCGTCACCTTCCAGAATCTAAAATAAACAATTGTACTTAGACTGCTGTACCTAGGTTTTCGTCCCTAGGCTTTCTTTGTACAAGCGAGTTTGTAACGTGAAGTAAAAGTCCGGTCCTCCGATAATTGTTCTGTTCTTTTATATTTCATGGCAAACACGATGGCGACTCTGCTGGAAACTAACTTCTTCATGGCTGAGGAGTTGGTGACGCAATCGGATGCAGCCAAGCTTGGCTCCATGCAACAGAAGATGGTCGCCCGGTTCGACCAACAGGCGTTCGAAGAAATGCTCTCCGACAAGAGCGCTGGCCATCCAGTAGCGAGCCCGCACAAAGAAGGCTCGTAAGGAGTGGAGACCCTGATCCTTTGTTCCTACTGAAGCTCTTGCAGAAATACCCTCTGTTGCTCAAGGCGGCGAGAAAGACTCTCCTGTGGCCCCACTTCAGACTGTAGACAACACTGCTGTCCCCAAGTCCGACAGAAGAAAATACTATGATGCTGGACTTGCAGGGGCAAAGAGGAACTCTATGCGATCCGAGCCGCATAAGGGTATTAGCCGCAGGGAGAAAGTTCATGCGGCTACATCCGCCAGCCGTATGAAGAAAACTCATGTGGCCACATCTGTCAGCCGTATATCTTATGCGGCTACGGTTGCCAACCACATGGATGAAACTCATGCGGCTATGGAAGTCAATCGCTTGCAGAAAACCTATACGGCCACAATTGCCAACCGCATACGGCCAGCCTGCACGGACATGACTCCTAGCCGCAGAAAAATAACTCATCCGACAGCAAAAGACAACCGCATGCAGACAGCCTGTACGGTACCCAATTCTAGCCGCATAGCGTCCATTCCATGCTTCTCTCGATCAGTCTTCGACCGTCTCTCATGCGGTCCTGACCCTGATGGTTCTCTGGATGATAAGCCAGACTCTGTGGTATTCAACTTGGACTCCTCCTATTACGCATCCGCAAGTGCTAAAAGGAGGAAGTCTAGGGCAGCGCGGGCTTACCAAGCCCAGGCAGCTGTCCCAACCACTAACTATCAGGGCGTCCCGTTGATTATCACACGGGCCTCTGATGGAAAGTTGTATAGAACCGCTCGAGTCCAGCCTCCGGCGGCAAAAGGACAAAGTGGTTCCTCTGACCTGCGTGAGGCGATCCTCCACAAGCGCAAGGAAAGAGAAGGAGCCTCGGCGTGCAAAGAGTCCTCGCTTGGACATCACTGCACCCAAATCATCGTCAACTGCTGTTGCAATAATGCGGCAGCAACGGAAGATCGGCCGTCAGTCTTCCAAAGACTACAGCATCCGAGCTCAGAAGACGAGGCACCTCATGTTGTCTCCTGCAATTCCACTCAGAAAGTCCCTGCCGAGGGGAGAGGGAAGAAGACAAGCATCTCCAGCCCCAAAATATCAACCACTACAGCTAAGAAACTGTCGTCTAAACGGTTGTCCTCCACCGGAGTATTCCAACACACCCGTTCAAAGACTAAATCTGCTGCAATGGGAAACTCATCATCTACATTGCTGGGGGTCGTGGGAATTGGGGGTAGCACTCCTCCGAGCATCCACAACAATCCAATGTTTCAAGGAGCCGAGCCCGGACAAACAACTCTCCCATCAGGTACAACAGACGCTGATGTCCCCAAGGACATTCACGACTCCCAAGACGAAGCAAGCTCTGAGGCTGGGTATACCGTTCCCTCCGAGTCCGAGCCCGAAGAGAACATTTCCACCTACCCCGATGACTTCTAGGTGTATGGGTATGACTCGGAGGGCACATCCTCCACCGTTCCTTCCATCACTCCTCATGTAAAGACGGTGTTTATGACGGACAGCATCCAAGGTGGTTCCAGTGATCGCCAACGCATTGACACTTTAGAGGCTATACTGCAGGCCTTGGTCAAGTCTGTAGATGAAATCAAAGCCGGTCTTCCAACTCTCCAAGGAGGAACGCCTGGCCAAACAAGCACGGGTTCTGCGGTCAATGCGGACTCAAACTCAGCGGCACCAAACCCGGGCAATAATCCTCCCGAAATAACAGCCCCTACCGCGACAGATGAGGCCCGAGAAGTAAGAAGAGAGGTCCAGGAGCTCTGAGCCATGTTCCATGCCCGAGAAAACGCTCAAGACCTCAGAATGCGGCAACCATACCCTGCCGAATGGAGGGATGTTCCATTCCTACCAAAATATAAGCCGTTCAATATCAACCCGTATGATGGCAAGACCTCAGCAAGTCGGTACATCACTTACTTCGAGGTCACCACCGACCATCTGCCCTATGATGATGCTATCCTCACGCGATTATTCATTGGGGCATTGGAAGGAGTCGCTTTCGATTGGTATCGCAATATGCCAGACAACTGCATCCACTCCTTCGCCGGCTTCAAGCGCCTGTTCTTGGAGAGATTCTACGAAGTAGGACAGGACGTCACCATGTCCATCTCATGGACGTCGTCCAAGGGGAGAAGGAATTGACAAGGAACTATATTGAGCGGTTTTGCCAAATCGCCGTGAAGCTGCCCTCTGGAAATCCAGATTCCTCTTTAATTGAAATTTGCCAAAAGAGACTGCTCCTAAAAATCAGTCTCTGGATGGGCGAAAGTCAATTCAAAGATTGGAAGACGTTCATCATCAGTGCCACAAGCGCCGAAGAACGACTGAAGAAGGCTCGCCAACTGGGATTGCACATCTCGAAAGGAGAAAACAAGGGCAAGCGTCCCAACAACGATAATGGGGGTAGCCCCTCCAACAATCGGGACGGCAAGGGAAAGCAGGCTATGGTGGCCGATACAGCACAAAAACCTGAGCCGAGGCCAACAGACAAACAATGGCCGCAAATCACTTACTCCTTCAAAGACAGTCACGTCAAGCCCATCTTGGACATGCTCATACAAGGGGACAGAATTCAGCTTCCTCCACCAAGACGGGAACCGCGACCGGCAGAGATGGAAAATCCAAAGTACTACCATTATCATCGCTATGTTCATCATGCTACACACGATTGCTACCAGCTGAAACGGTACATCCAGAACCTCATCGATTCAAACGCTCTAGCCATCAATTTCGAAGAGGTAACCGTGGCGACCAATATGGTGTCCGTACAATTCGGCAGCTTCCCTCCGACGGAGACTCAAGACGGGGTGATCCCCGTCCCTCTAGCGACAATGGAGATTACCAATCTTCCACCTCCCCGAGATCAGGCTGCCGGTCTAGTACCCCTCACCATATCACGAGAGGAGGTCATGTGGATCCATCCAGACTTGGTGTCAGAAGTGACTCGGCCCACACCATCTACCACCGACAAAAAGAAAAGTGGAAAAGTCAGGACCTGCCACACAATCTCGACAGACAACGAAGAAGCTACAGCCGTCGTCACGCGGTCCGGAGCACAATCTCAACCTGTGGTTGACAATCCAGCCGAAAATCATTAACCCACTACAATTGATGCTCCGGGACCGGCTCAACCTTCGACGACCGACAAGCCTAGGCCGAGGGAGACTCGCTTCGACAAATCCCTCCTAAAAGAGGCAGCCCAAGGACTAGAGAGGCCCTACAACTTTGACATCTTAGCACAATTGGCTAACACACCGGCCAAGTTGTCACTGTACGAACTCCTAAGCCTCTCCAAGGACGTTCGTATTGCATTAAACGAAGCACTCAAAAATGCCGATGTCTATCTGGCTCAATCCAACCTCACCGGGGAGGACTCACCCATGGATCTCCAAGACAGTGCCTGCACGAGAGCAATGCCCAACATCGTCTTCACTCCGCAGGACATGCTCATCAAAACCAACATACACGATCGCCCGCTATACTACACGGGGTACATCGGCGACGTGAAGGTGGATCGAATGCACATAGATCCTGGCTCTTCCATAAGCATCATTTCGAAGGGTCTGCTACATCATCTCCGCATCCCAATGCATCGCCTGACACCTACAAGCACCGCCATCAGCGGTTTCAATTCGGGCAGGAGCTACCCTATTGGGAAGATTCGTCTGAAGTGTCAAATTGCCGACCTCCAATCCGAAGTCACCTGCTACGTCATAGATGCAGACACTTCTTATAACATCCTCTTGGGGCACCCATGGATACACGATTACATGATCGTGCCTTCCACGCTACACCAGTGCTTCAAATATGTCGACAAACACGGCTTCGTGAAGACAGAATTTACTGATATCGATCCCTTCAAAGGGGTCGAATCCTACTACTCAGACTCCTGCCTATACGAAAAGTCGAAGAGGCACCTTGATGAAGGAGACGTACAAGCTCATACCGAGACAGCTACGGGATTAGAAGGACCTCTGACGATCCACCTCCAAGCTCGCAAATCGGGCAAGTCCGCACCCCTTACTGCCACTATGAGGAAGGACGCGATCAGCCTCTCGGCGCAAGAGGAGCAGATGACAATCCGGCTGCCAAGGTCCGGCCAAGTGTCGAGACCCACAATGGGGCCACTAACAATCAGACTGCCGAGAGTCAGTCAACCCCAAACGGAGAAGCTCAACCCCTCCGACAAGCCGCTGACGATACGCCTTCCCAAGAAGGGTCGTCACCCCGATGCAAGGTCTGACACTTCTATCGAACCAGCCACTCCTCGCTCCACATCAAGTGCCAAACTGGGGGCCGCTAGTCTGCTAACAACTCTACGCTCTGCTCAATCAACTGAACTACTGACAATCAAGCTTCCCAGGACATCCTCTCAGTCTTCATTCACACAGAGGATAGCCGAAGAGGAACCAGAGTTAGCCAAGTATATGGCTGCCCACACTGATGTTCCCTCCGCTGATGATGTAATCCTCCTAGAAAAGATACCTTACTTCATCAATAAAGGGTTATCTTTGAACTACACCGAGCTCAATAAGCTATGTACAATGTATGCTATGGAACACGGTATAGGCACTCACCTACACACACAAGTGACAAATGTGTATACCGCGATCCAGCTTACTCCAGTAGAAGACGCTTACCGAATAATCGAGGGAGGAGATCATCCGATCATCTTCGGCCGGATGAACACCCCGCATCCCTTCACCATAGAGGAAGCCGACCTCGGGACAGATGTCGGGAGACTGCCTCTGTATCTGTATAGCCCACAATCCAAATATCTCATGAAGAAATAGGGGTATGATCTGGAGACGATGCCAGGTTTGAACTACGGCACTGGGCGACGATTACCTTTGAAGTCGCCAGTCCCGGCGGGCAAACCACGAAACTACTATAGCAAAACTCGATGCGGGTTAGGGTATGTAACGTCTACTACGACCCCTGAAAGTTCAGATGAAGAATACGACTGGCAGTCACATTCAACCGGATCACCAACTTCCGACTCGGATACCAGCATCGGAGATGTGTTCAGACAAGTCATGTCAGTCAATATGGCATTCACCGACGCTTACGAGGAAGACGAAGACATCCCCGAGATCCTCGAGCTAGAGTTATGGGCCCAGCAATTGGATGCACAATGGGAAAAGCGGTTCGAACTGAGAGAACCTCCTACTGAAGATGAGGTTATACAAGTTGACCTCGGCAGCGAATCTTCTCCAAAACCGATTTTTGTCAATAAAAGCCTAACAGACGAAGAACGGGAGTCGTTGCTAGAACTTGTCAGAGAATACATTGATGTGTTCGTCTGGAGCTATGAAGACATGCCAGGGTTAAATCCCGACATTGCTCTTCACAAACT
Source organism: Iris pallida (assembly GCA_029216955.1). Taxonomy (NCBI): domain Eukaryota; kingdom Viridiplantae; phylum Streptophyta; class Magnoliopsida; order Asparagales; family Iridaceae; genus Iris; species Iris pallida. Next base: position 32,030,818 of record JANAVB010016197.1, on the reverse strand, counting down.
CAACATTCGGCCGGATGTGAAGCCAGTCAAGCAACAACAGCGACGCTTCCGCCCAGGCATCATGGACGCGATCGAAGCCGAAGTCAACAAACTGATAGCCAGCAGCTTCATTCGTGAGGAGCAACATCCCGATTGGGTCACCAATATAGTACCCGTCCTCAAGAAGAATGGGAAGATTCGAATCTGCATCGACTTCCGCAATCTGAACGAGGCATGCCCCAAAGATGAATTCCCCCTTCCTATCACAGACATCATGATCGACAATACCTGCGGCTTCGAACGTATGTCATTCATGGACGGCTTCTCGGGGTACAACTAAATCAAGATGTCTCCTGACGACGAAATGTATACATCGTTCCGAACACCGATTGGCACATACTGTTACACAGTTATGCCTTTCGGCTTAAAGAATGCTGGCGCCACATATCAAAGAGCCATGAGCATAATCTTCAGAGACCACTTACGCAAGATAGTGGAGTGCTATGTTGAAGATATAGCCGTTAAGAGTCGCTGCAAGGGAGACCATTTGTAGGACCTAAGGACGGTATTCGACCTAATGCGAGCGCACAATTTGAAAATGAACCCTACGAAGTCCTTTCTGGGCGTATCCAGCGGAAAGTTCTTGGGCTTCATCATTACGGCACAAGGTATCCATGTAGACCCTGAGAAGACGAAAGCAATCATGGAGATGGGTCCCCCGAGAAATCTCCGCGAACTCAGAGGCCTCCAAGGGAGGCTAACTTACATCAGGAGGTTCATTTCCAACCTCTCCGGGCGATGCCGACCATTCACGCACCTCATGAAGAAAGGAGTCTCATTCGTATGGGACGAGGAATGCCAGCGTGCTTTTGACAGCATCAAAGAATATTTGTCAAATCCTTCAGTCTTGGTGGCCCCGGTTCCTGGAAAACTATTCCTGCTCTATGTACGAGCAATGGAACACTCCCTCGGGGCCCTGCTGGCACAAAACAACGACGCAGGCCATGAGAAGGCCATATATTACCTCAGCCGAATGATGATTGGGCCAGAGCACCGATACACCACTGTGGAGAAGGAATGCCTCGCCCTGGTGTTCGCCATTCAAAAAATGCAACACTATGTCACCGGACAAATGATACATGTGATCTCACGAGTCAACCCTCTCAGAGTCCTCATGACTAAACCAGGGGCACTCAGCTCTCGACTCGCTACATGGACAATATTGCTGTCCCCTTATCATATGATCTTTGTCCCACAAAAGGCAGTCAAAGGTCAAGCCCTGGCGGACTTTTTAGCAGCCCACCCAGGCTCGGAGTCCTCCAGAATATATGAAGAGATCGCAGATGAGGTCGCCGACTCACATGCAACCTCTCACGAGGCTATATGGCGAATGTTCTTCGACGGTGCTTCGAGGACCGGACCTAAAGGCAATATAGTCATCGGAGTCAGGGTAGTGCTGATCTTCCCTTCCGGATTGGTGATTAACCGTGCTTATTCCCTCACCGAGCCCTGCTCTAACAATGTGGCCGAGTACAACGCTCTGGTCATTGGCCTCCAACTTGCAAGAGAGCTGGGGGTAGAATACCTTGAAGCATACGACGATTCCCAACTAATAGTCAATCAGATCCGGGGCTCATACGAAGTCCGCCACGAAGACATGATCCTTTATCACCAAATAGCGATTGACATCATCTCGTCATTCGAGGGGTTCTTCATCGAACATTTTCCCAGACTCCAAAATATCGAAGCTGATGCCTTAGCTGGTCTTGCCGCTTCCCTAGCAGTTCCGAATTATGATCGCCAATCAGTGGATGTGATAGGCCACGAACTGGTCTGTCCCAAGAACAATGTGCAATTTATGGCGAGTTATTCCGCACAGACGATCGATTATGCCACAGATTGGAGACAACCATTCATCACTTCGTCGTCTACGACATCCTGCCCGATAACCCAAAGGAAGCCACCTCCATCAGACGGTGTTCTCTCAAATTCTTCTATGATACAGAGACGAAAATGCTGTATTACCGCTCTTACGACGGATTACTGCTTCGGTGTCTCTCAAATGCAGAAGCCAAAGAAGCCGTACGAGAAGCTCATGACGGTATCTGCGGGGCCCACCAGCCCGGCCCAAAATTGCAAGACCGTCTTCGACGAATGGGCTACTATTGGCCCACGATGGTGGCAGATGCGATAGATTATGCTAGAAAATACAAAGCCTGCCAAGTCCACGCGGACTTCATTCACCAACCATTCGATTTTTTACATCCGACAGTGGCGTCCTGACCATTCGAAGCATGGGGAATGGATATCATTGGTCCAATCACTCCACCTTCATCCCGAGGATATCGCTTCATACTTGCGATCACTGATTACTTCTCTAAATGGGCGGAAGCTGTCCCACTCGCAGAAGTTAAGACTTCAAACATGATTAGCTTTCTTAAGCATCACGTCATCTACCGCTTTGGACTGCCCCGAAGGATCATTCATGATAATGGTCCGCAGTTTGCAAGCCACGCATTCTACCGATTTTGCGATAAGCACCGTATTCAGAATGTCGCTTCAACACCATACAACCCGACAGCAAACGGGTTGGCAAAGGCATTCAACAAAACAATCATCAAACTCCTTAAGAAGTTTGTCTCCTCCAACAAACGCGACTGGAACGAGAAGCTCGGCGAATGCTTATGGGCTTATCGTACCACAGTTCGAACAGCCACCGGGAATATACCATTCTCCCTGGTGTACGGGAGTGAGGCAGTCCTCCCATTGGAGACTCAGATCCCCCCACTACGTGTCGCCCTCATACATCAATTGACGACAGACGAAAACTACTATCGTCGGCTACAGGAATTGGAGGTACTAGATGAAAAGCGCCTCTTGGCTCAGCAACGAATTGAGCTATACCAAGCACGCATCTCTGGAGCCTTCAACAAGAAGGTCAAAATCAGAACATTCCAGGTGGGCGATCTCGTCCTGGCAGTCCGGAGGCCGATGGTCATGACTCACAAGAACACCGACAAATTCCAGCCAAAGTGGAAAGGCCCATTTATCATTGAGACAGTATTCTCCAACGGTGCTTACCGCCTCGCAAAACAAAACGGAGACTTGCTCATGTTGCCCATCAACGGCAAGTTCCTGAAGAAATATTATGTCTAAACGACATACATCTTAGATTATCGAGTCATGTACCCGCTGGTACCGCTGAACTCATATCCACAATATTTCAGATTATCGAGTCATGTACCCACTGGTACCGCTGAACTCACATCCACAACATTTCAGATTATCGAGTCATGTACCCGCTGGTACCGCTGAACTCATATCCACAACATTTCAGATTATCGAGTCATGTACCCGCTGGTGCCGCTGAACTCACACTTCCTCAATATTCTAAATTACCGAGTTATGTACCCGCTGGTGCCTCTGAACTCACATTTCGGTCACTCTTTCAAATAGTAAGTCAAGTATGATTATACCTCTGAACTTTTTTCCTAGAATAGATCCTCTCTCATGATCCACTACCCGCGCTCCCAGTACACAAAAAGGGTAATCGATCCACAAATTTCCGAAACGACCATGTCCTCGTTACCTCTGAGTCGTTTTCACTTCCACCAAAAACAAACCGCCCCCTTACATAGAACTTCCACGTTCTCCTACCTCTGAGTCGTTCTATGTACCCCCTATTCATTGAGCCCACTCCTGCCATGTCCTCATTACCTCTAAGTGGGAAGGCTCCGTCGAAGAAACCTTCATGCTTGCCATGTCCACATTACCTCTGAGCAAGTATGTCGGTCCCCTTTCAACCTATTATCTGTACCCACAATCGGAGTACGACAAGGATAATAGGTCCACAAATGTCCTCTGTTGACCACAAATGTCCTCTGTTGACCATAAATGTCCTCTATTGACCACAAACGTCCTCTGTTGACCACAAATGTCCTCTGTTGACCATAAATGTCTACTATTGACCACGAATATCTTCCGTGAAGTCTCCCCTGCCATGTTTTCATTACCTCTGAGCAGGAAAATTCTACGGTAAAAACCCTCATGTTTGCCATGTCCTCATAACCTCTGAGCAAATATGTTGGTTTCCTTTCATCCCATTATCTGTATCCTGAACCAGGGTACACCAAGGATAATAGGTCCATAAATATCCCTTGCTAAGCTTCTTAGCATAAACCCACCATCTCACCATGCCCCGGGAGCCCAGCTGCTCTACGGCATTCTTTTTCCCAACTCCAAGAACACCCATGACCACTTTGCCATGGCTGTTCCGGACATCCTGGCCAAACTTGTTATCCGTACCTAAAACCAAGGTACACCTAGGATAACAGGTCCACAAATAATCCCCCAGCAAGTCCAATTCCACAAAATGCCACAATTACAAGAAAGAGAAGATTAGTTGAAACATGCTCATTTATTCAAAATTCAAAGTGCTACATCATTGGGGATCACATCCCTTACAAAAAAAAAGAAAAAAGAGAAGCAAAAGAAAACAGAAAGCCGATAACTACTCCGGGACACATAACACCCTGAGACGGTCCGTCAGCAGGGCAACCGACCGCTCAAACCTCTGGGTAGCTCGACGCTCCGCCTCCCGAGTCAGCACCGCCTCGTCCTCCAGTTGAGCATGGGCTTGCCAGTTATCCTCGAATCTCTTAAAGGCCCACTCCAAGTTGACAGAAGAGCGGGAAACCCTCTCGGCCTCCCGAGCAATCGACTCCTGTTCCGCCCAAGCAGCCTCCAGCTCCGACTCTAAGAAAGTCAACTCCCTCTGGAGTGCGAGAATCCGCTCCTTCGTATCAGCGATCCCACGAGAAGCAGACTCTTCCCGAGCCCGACAAGCCTGACTTCGATGACCCAGCCTGTCGTACGAAGCGGAGAACTTGTCAAGGTCTCCCTGCACAACTGGCCCGGCAGTATCTCGAGCAAGTTTAATTATATCCCGAGCAGCAATGAGGAAGCCCCGCTCCCGTTCAATCGCAGTGGGCAAACCCGCCTGCCGTATCGCCAGCAATTGGGTCACAAGCTGATCAGCCTCTGCCAACTTAGGCTCCAGAAGGACAGCCAACCCCACCCCGCCAGAAAGGGACTTCAAAGTTGCAACCTGACCCCGAGCGCACCAGAGAGATAGAGAGAAAGGAGTTCCCCGTTCTACAGCAGCATCTACGCCCCTTTTTAAGTGGTGATAGAAGCTATCGACCACATCCTGCGTTACCTCATCCAGAGCCTCCGAGGAAGCCGGTGTCAACGGGAGCATAGCTGGCAACGCTGAAGAAGACGCAACAGAATCTGCTGCTTCTGCCACAAGAGAAACAAACTCCGTACGGAAGGATGCATGAACAGCGGCCAACTCCTCTTCAGCGGCCCGCAGAACTTGAATGCTCGGCAGGGTCGAGAGGTCAATCTCCGGAGCCGTATGATCAGCAGAGGATGAGGTGGAAACCATCGCCAGCTCCATTCCCATCTGCCCGGGGTTGGCGGGAGTCCCCTCGACATGAGACGGCGAAGGAGAGGGAACGCTCCTTTCTTCCAGATCACGGCAGGACGAGCCTTCCCCAAGAACATCCGCGGTGGAAAGTAAAAGGTCAGGACCTGTAGGGCCAAGGCAACCATGAATCGATTTGACCCGGAGGATATGTTGATAGAGCAAATAAGCCTCCTCACTAGTCAATATTTGGCTTATCTTACCAGTGGAGGAGTGTGGAGGCTGAAGGTCGCCTACAGCTACCGTAGCCTCTTCCCCAACAGTCTCCGAGTCAGGTATAATAGGCTCCTCCGCCCCTGCACCCTCGGGAAGGGATGCAACGAGATCGGCGTCGTCTTGCTGAAGTTCAGCGATCTCAGGAACGGGCCCGAGGAAACCTTCGTCACCCCGGACCGAGGCCTCAGCAACCTGGGAGCTTCCAACAGCCGCTGAAAGAGCCCCCGCAGAAAGGACCGTGGTACACATGTCGCTAATCAAAGCAGCAAGGACCGGATCAACTCCAAGGGCAGTAGACGGTTCAGGAGAGGCCGGTTCATCAGACGCCTACAAAGAAAAGTGATTATGTCATATCTCCGAGAGAAAAGAAAACTACAACAAAGAGATGGCTCCGACTTGGTCTTACCTCCGGAACAGCGTCTGTACCTTTACCCCTCTCGGTAATAAGTAATCCACGAGACCTAACGGCAGCTCTCTTCACGAAAAAGGTCGCTCTGCTGTCAGAAGACTCGCGTCTGACTCGTTTACGTGAGGGACCAGACACAGCTGGAGACTGTTCTTCCCTCACTACTTCCTCTTGTGTAGTAAGCAACGGATCTTCCGCCAGTTCATCGGGTGTGGGAAGCGGTTGATCCGTTACTTCTTCACCCCCACCAGAAAGGGAGTCTTCGCTATCATGATCATCCTCCTCCTCAACCGACTCGGAAAGTTCTGATTCAGGGAGGGGAGTCTGGAGTGCTAGTTGCTTTCTAGCCTTAGCCCCCTTGGGCTTATCCTCTAATCCGGGACCCACGATGAAACTGGTACTCGGATCAAAATTAACAGAAGGCTTGTTCGCCATAACATGATACAAAGCAGCCACGTACAAAATTTTCCTCGGCACCTTAGCATCAGGGACCGAGAAGCTAGCCCGAGTATAATAAGCGTCATAATAATTCCACGCCCGGACACCATCAAGAACACTAACTTCAAAGCCCAAACAAGGGTTGGGACAATCAAAGAATAACTGGCTATAACCGAATTGGTAGGAAAACCTACTAGGTAGGTAAGGCTTTAAGTACACATTATCGTGGTTGCGATAAACCAGATGTGCGGGGCGGATGTTGCGCAACCAGGTGAGCATATTCGGAGACAAAAAGTGAGAAGGTCCGGTACCATCAAGGTATACCTTCCTCACTTCCTCATCAGAAAAATGAGGAACAGACACAAAAAAGTCAAACCCATCCACCCTCGCCAGCGCTCTCCGACAAGCTGACATAGTGTTGTATTCCCAAGACCGACGATGGCATTTGAAAAGGAAAGCGTCTTCATCTGTAGCATCTTCCGCTATCCCAGGTCCCATCAAAGACTTGTCGCCAACCACCCCATCAAATAGTGGAAAGGCAGTTCTACGTGCTCAAAATCCAGCATCTTCTTGTGCGCAATAACCTTGGACGAGAATGTTCGAAGACCATGGTGTATGCTACACACCATAGCAGGAAGAAGGGCCAGTCTAACTCCAAATACCAGTTTAACGGTAGGGAGAATAAAGTGGCGACCGATCCTCTCTATAGAACCTGCTCCTCCCGAGACTACGCAATTCCGTAGCCATATCATTAAAAACCCAGCCAGGAGCGCCTTCTCTGACATTTGTGTGGTTCTGTAGTAAAAATAGCTAAGAGAGTCAGTTTGACTCCCGAATATGTCACTCTTGGACCGCGACTTCTTGACGCTTGACATCATGTCCTTTATCTCTCCATGCGTTCGAGGGGTTCGAGGAGTAACTTCGCCAGAAGGGTCAACTTTAAAAAGATAATTAACCCAGGATATGGTGTGGGGAGCGGTCCCTTCTGAGCTATCCACCATTTTTATAGCCATCTGATGACAAGCACTATGGTGGCACAGCAACTCCTGATACACCGCAACAAAACCTGGGAGTCGTCGGTTCAAGTCCTCGAACTCCTCATTCGACGAGGTATACACCTCAAAAGGCTCGTTCCCCCACGGAAGTTTGGAGACAGTATACATCTCATGGAGAGCAAGCCCCAACTCTCCTCCGGGCGTAAAGAACGTCCCCGTTTGCCGATTATACATCTCCAAGAGCGCCACGAACAATGGTTTATTGATAGGAAGCCCGTGACAAGTGCCCCGAATGGCATGATAAAGTCCCACCTCCCGCAGGAATATTTCGTAGGTCTGTAGAACCCAAGTGGTCAACTGGGCCCACGTAGAGGTGGCGTTTACCCAGTTCAGCAATGCCAGCCTACCAATAGGATAAGATTTTTTGCGAGCAAGTCGATTCAGGAATGTATCAGCTTGAGTGAGTGTAAAGTTGGGACCGTATACATTCATGAAAGAGCCTGGGGCCAGACCCATCATGTACCGGAGGACGGAATCCTTACCCGCGTATGCTGACCGCATGTTCAGGTTATAATGGATGTTGCCCATCAACATCCCTGATTGAGTAGGAGTTAAGTTACACACCATCTTCCTATCCAACAATACCATATTGAACCACGACAGAGGATAATGACGTTCTATGAGAGAAATATGGATCGCCACCCCATCCAAAGAAAAATCCTAGTTCTCAAAAATCTCTAATACTCGGGGATTCTTTATGATTAAAGCATCTCCAAAGAGGAATGAAGGCTTCAGGTATAATCCATCCAGCTTCCCAGTATTCATCATGGAACGGAGGTAGTGGAGGGTCTGATTATCGATGGCGTTCAACCTCTCCGAAGGCTCATCAGCAGGGAATTGATTCAACACATGCTTAATTAAGTCATCAAGACGTACGCCCAAGGCGAATTGATTTGAGCCCACTTTAAGTTCCCTCGCAGGATTTTCTGGCAGATTCACTGAAGAAAAACACAGGAAACAAGTTAAAAAGATAGCTAAAACACAAACTACGTGATGCTTATGCGGCTTAAGCATAGCTTCATGCGGCTCAGTTTGAAAGAGCACATGCGGTTCAGTTCGAATAAGCTTATGCGGTTCGGCTCGAAGTGAACTTATGCGGCTCAGTGCGGATGAGCTTATGCGGTTCAGTTCGAAAGGAGCATATGCGGATACGGTCCAATTCAAATAAGCTTATATGGTTCGGCTCGAAATAGGCTTATGCGGTTCAGTACGGATGAGCTTATGCGGTCTAGTTTAAATAATGTTATGCGGTTCAGTCTGAAATAGGCTTATGCGGCTCAGTTTGAAAGAGCTCATGCGGTGCAAGTCCAGGTGAGCTTATGCGGCCCTGATGATGAAGTAGTTATGCGGCTGCAAATAACAACTTTCATGCGGCTCAGGTCTGGGTCATATCCCATGTGGCTCGAACATGAGTCGGACACGCAGCATACTTGGAAATACAGGCTCGCGCATAAAATATGCGGCATAGCCGTGACAGTTCATGTTGATGGTCCTACCAGCAATAGGCGGGTGAACGTCGGGGTGAAAAACAGGCACGTTAGCCGGCGGAGGAGCCGCCACGTTCGCCACCGTCGATGAAGACGCGGCCTTCTTGCCCTTCGCTACCGCAGACGACGACGCGGCCTTCTTGCCCGTAGTAGCGGTAGTCTTCTTGGGAGCCATTGGCAATCGTTGATGGGAGAAGACAAAGATGAAGTCGGCAACAAGGAGTTCGAGCAAAAGAGAGAAGGTAAAGAAACCCTCAAAGAATAAAATTACTCCTATTTATAGGCGAAGGAGGCTCGAAAAATCAAACAAACGCCTCGATCCACGTGCAGCCTAAAAGAATAAAGAAAAAACCGCTTCGGTCAAAACAAAACTGACCCTTGGGATCCTCCCCCAAGAGGCGACATTAATTCAAAAAACGAATCAAGGGCATTTAATGCAGAAGATTTGCACACGTGGTTAGGACACGTGGCAAAAAGTCTATGCAGCCTAACAGCTCATGCGGCCAGATAAATCTATGCGGCTGAATCATCTATGCGGTCAACAAAGGCCATGCTTCTTATTCAAAGTATTTCAATTTTGCAAATTGAAAACTTTGAAGGGGGTCTTGTAGAAGCATGAAAAATATCAAAATGATGATCTATGCGGCTCAGAACAGGAGAACCCCATGCGGCCCCATGCGGCTCATACAGGAGCAGTCCCATGCGGTTGAGAGAGACTCTTAGTCTCATGCGGCTCGAGATAGGAGAGTCCATGCGGCTTACATAGGGACAGTCCTATGCGGTTCAAAGAGTCCCCCAGCCGTATGCGGTTCAGAAGTACATAAGGCTCACATTCGACCAACAGAGATATGCGGCTCGATCAACGCCACGTGTCCCCATGGGACCCCTTCACACAGTTGGCCATCGAGCAATGGCCCTATTTAATGCTCTGCCATGATTTGACAGCTGACGGTTCTGACATGAAGTATCATAATGGCCCTGTCATAATGACAAACTCTTTGGGAATAGGAGAAAATCTCTGACACGATCCGAGATTGACACGTGGCTACTCCCATGCGGCTCCAGTGAAGAACAGCTTCATGCGGCTTGCAAGAATCGTCTTCCTGCGGCTCACCAAGAAGCCATCCCATGCGGCTCGCGAGTACTACACTTATGCGTCTCACCGAGAAACCATCCCATGCGGCTCACAAATACTATACCTATGCGGCTCACTGAGACGCTGTCTCATGTGGTTCATGGATATCATGCAGCTCTGGCAGAGTCTATCATTAAGACACGTGGCAGAGATTCAATTGCCCCCACGACTTGACAGCTGGTAGCAAGGATGATTATGAGATGCAAATCAATCAGAGATTTACCAGATCCCAATGACCATATTTAATATTATCCTCATAATTAATGAGATCAGGTCATATCATTCATGATCAAGCCAATGGGACACGTGGAGAGAGATCCAAACTTGACACAACCAATCATGAAGATTTAAAGCAATCAGCATTAATCATTCACAGGATTCAATACTATCCCCATTTATGGCCCAGATCCTTCGTGCCCTAAGCTAAGGGTCCAGATTGATTATACATCAGGCCGTCGCCACTTTGAGAATGGATAATCATCCAAACCCTAATTATGCCCCCACTATTATAAATAGCAAGGTGTCATTCCCTTGTAAAAAGATACGCTATCAGTGAAAGAAATACAGAGAGACTCCCCCAATAATCAGAGAGAAAAATACACAGAGAGAGAGAGAAGCCAGAAGAGTAATAGAGGGAGAGCAAGAAGAGCATTTCTTCAGCAACGTCAATCATCTCTTCAAAGGAGCCAAGGCTGCATACCGATCGTCTAAGGAGTAAGGCAGGGCTGTCGTCGCCTTCCCGAGCCTCTATCGTCACCCCCCTCCAGAATCTAAAATAAACAATTGTACTTAGACTGCTATACCTAGGTTTTCGTCCCTAGGCTTTCTTTGTACAAGCGAGTTTGTAACGTGAAGTAAAAGTCCGGTCCTCCGATAATTGTTCTGTTCTTTTATATTTCATGGCAAACAGTTGAGTGTGGGTTCGGTTGCCCAGCTCGATGTTGATAAAGTTTGGAGTTTCGGTGGTCAGGTCGAGTTCCATACAGACCTTGGCGTAGTGGGCCTTGGTGAGATTGCTGGTCTCTGGGGCTGATGCCACATACGTGTCGAAGGAGTTAACGATACGTCGGAGAGCCGTTGGGACAAAGCAAATGAGTGGTAGATTTGGTAGAGTGATCCAGGCGGCGACGGTCGCTGAGTATTCTTTTGTACTAAAGCTAGCTGACCACTTGAAAATCTTTATCTGAAAGGAATCAATCCTGCACGTGCCTTTGGACCAGACTGACTTGTGGTCTAAGTCGGATGAGAGGTGAAGGAGAATGTGTTTGGAGTCGAGGGGAGCTATACGGTATTCTGCTGTGAGTCTCCAGCTGGCTATAGTCTCCTGCATCCTGGGGAGCTTGGGGCATTCGGATGAGAATTTGAGAATGAAGGTGTAGGGGAATGAGTTTTATAGAGAGGACACCTCCGTGTCGGTGAATGGAACCGAGGGCACCGGTGATTCCTAATAGTACACGATGTCCGGAAGATTGATGTCGGGGACTAGTGGCGCCTTAGCTGATGCCAGATCTGGGCACAGCTTATCTGCGAAGGTCGGCTGGGGGGGACGGCCAATGAAGGGGTCGAAGAAATGCCACTGGGAGGAGGTGGGAGGGCCGTCAAGGAGGTGGTCCGCTCGTGGCGGAGAGCGTTGCAATCTACGGTCGCAGAGGTTGGCACCACCAACGGGCCAGCCGCAACAGGAGGGGGAGGAGAGTGGGTGCCCTGGGAGGTCACAGAGGGGTCCCCTGGCACAAGAATATTGTGCTCCGAGGAATGGACCACCGTAACCAAGGGGACTGGGAGGGGATCAATGGGGGGAGGTCGGAAGCCTCAGAAAGGGGGGCTGGGGCTGAGGGGCCGTATAGGGGGAGGGATTGAAGGGAGAGGGGAAGAGGGACATGGAGTGATGAATGGGGACGGAATCAGAATAGTCGACGGGTGTATTGGGTGGGGCGAGGATAGGGTTGGCGAAGTAGGGGGCGTGGAGCATAGTGGATGGGACAAGGGGAGGATTGGCGTAGATGGGGTACTGAGCGTGGTACACAGGCTGGGGAGAGGGTTCACCAGATGGAGGGGGAAAAGAGGGTTAGGAATACACTGGAAGGGGCCCTGGAGCGTAAAAACCATCGAGAGAGCTCGGGGTGGGCTCGCCTGGGAGATAAGAGTTAGAGGGGTGGGAATACGCTGGCTGAGAGCCGAGCGCATAACCAGCAGAGGCAGGGGCCTGCGCGTAACGCTCAGTGGAGGGGAGGGCCCAGCCCGGGTGCTGAACAGCAATGGCGGGCGTGTAGGCATTACGTTCGGAGTAATAAATGGTAGGGGGGCCCACTAGAGCGGACGTCCGCATGAAAAACAGAGGAGGTAGGGGTCCTACCAGCTAGCTGGGAGGCTGCTCCTAGCGCGTATGGATCTCATGCGGAGAAGTCAAAAGGAGAGGGCCCACTAGAGGGGGCGGCAGCGTAAAAGCCTGCTTGGTTGTGAACTACGCCAGGAGCATATAAAAAGGGATTGGGGAGGGCCCCACTGAAGGAAATTCCAGCAGCCGCCTGGGATAAGCCTGGCGCATAAAGAGCAGGGTGGGAGCGGTTCCCACCAAGGGGAGTTGCTGGCGGTGGGCACATACGCTCGCCTGTAATAAAAGTAGGGTGGCCCGCCACGTTATGATGGTTGACAGAACAGATCACGTGGTGCCTGAAGGGACGATCCCCCAAACCTGCACCGCAGGTGGGTGATCCTCCCGAGGAGAGGCCTGCTTCGTTCGAATTTTGAACCGAGGCGGAAAAGGAAAATTGAGCGGAGGATGGCTGTGGAGGAGTGTGGGAGCTACGGACGGGCTCGAGAGCCGGGGGGTCTGCCAAAGCAGACACAGAAAAGGCGCTCGCTGGCACAGGGGAGGGAGCGTAGAGAGCGCTGGATGGCGTGGGGCTGCGAGAGACAGGATGGGAGCCTGAGAGGGGTTGAGCAGGGGACTGCGGGGGGCGGCTTAAAGAACGGACTCCTGAGAGTTGGGAAGGGGACGGAAGGAGGGAGGGGAGCAGATGGAGGGTGGAGGGGGGGCGGGGGGGGGGTCGAAGATGGGGGAAATAAGGGAAAGGTAGAGTTGAGGGATCAACTCCACGCACTCGGACGGCCAAGGATGAGCCATAGACTGGCACAAATCGCCGGGGAAGGAGCTGGAGAAGGGAAGCCCTAGGGGCTTCCCTGGGAGGGAGGGAGAGGGAGCACGGGAGGAAGGAGCTGAGCCATATATATATATATATATATGTATATATATATATATATATATATATATATATATATATATATATGGGATGGATAGTCAGTCGTGGGTAGGAATTACTATATAAGTGATGTTTATATGTTATATGCTTCTTATCATGAATTTTTCCTATTTAAGAAGTTATATTAAGTGAAATACTTTTATCTTGTTAATAAGGAAGAATATGGGTTAAGTGAAATGTTGTTATCATGTCCCTAAGATTGAATATTGTTTAAGAATGTGTTGTGTTTAGTAAAAGTAGAAAGGAATGATTATTGTTTGTGCAATAGTCTCTACTACATTAATGATGGAAGAAGAAGTGTGGTTTGATCAAGTTTTCAAAAATAAATATGACTCTCGTTTTGTATATGCATGAAACTAAAGAAGGTAAAAGATAGAAGACAACCGTTAAAAGGTACTTAGTAAATGCTTTCAGTTGAGTGTAGTTTTGGCCACTTACCAGTGTATTTCTACTATTGATCTCCACCCCCGGAGGTGTTGGATATTCTGATGGACTTATTGAGATGGTAGAAAACTATAATTCTTTGGAAGCTGGAGATCAAAAGGCGCTTTAATTTTCTTGTATAAAGGGATGTAATGTTTGGAACAGAGTCATTGTAGTTCCTTTTTAGTTTCAAAAGTTGTAAGCCAATATTGTCATTTTGAGTTGGCCTGAAAGAGCCCCTCTTTGTATTCCGATGCAATACAATAAAAGAAATTTTTGTTCTTGTCTCATTGTATTTATTTGGTCTTTTGCATTAAATTTTTGTATCTTTATTATCTATTCAGTCTATTTTGTTACTGTGCAAATTTGTGCCTTGTACAAGTGTAACTTAGACTTGTATGACATCATGTCCAGTGGAGACTTATCGATCCTACGGGATCGGAGCGTGACACAAATCCTACGACAAGTAAATCAGTGCACCTAAATATGTTCAAAATTTGTTCTCTAAAACATAATTCTAAAGTGCTATTATTGTACGTTGCAACGATATGGACGCGTCGGTATCCTCCAAATTACAATTCAAAGTCTGCTCCTATTTATCTCTACAAGTCCTAGTAGTTTTAATAACTAACAAACTAGCTCCAAAAATTCTAACTGTTCGTGTCACTCCCCGTTCCAAATATTCATATTTTTAGTATTTTGATACGATATTTTTCTTTTTGTATTTTTTTTGCATTTTGTACTGATATTATATTACATATCATGTATTGCATGTACATGTACCTGATACTGGACCAATATGTCCAATTTATTTCCTGATGATTTGGCTTTAGTTTTTCTGAGCGTATATCGAGCATTATGCGGACAGATCTCCCGTAGGGTAATTGTCGGGTCAAAAATGTAATAATTGGACATATGCAACTTAATTTGGATTACAGATTTCTTGGAAAAATAACTTAACTCGTAGATTACCTTAGACCCCTAGAGACCTTTGAAAATGTCATGGACCCGTGTTGGAACCCGTACATAGAATGACGTACCTAAAAAATCATAAATTTGAGGTTCCCTATACTGGGCGGTATACCACTCGAGTTGTTTGAGCCAAATCAGCATTCTGACTTAATTTTTCTATCGCCATTAGTCATTTGTATCTTTTTTGGATGGTTGTGATTGGATGGGGCTATGGATTGAAGAAATGCCACCCATCCAATGGTGGTGTATTGGATATTATATAACACCTCCTCTTTCTCTCTCTTCCATTATTCATTCACTTATCCGATCACTCTCCAGAACCAAACTAGGGTGAGCATTTGGTTTATTCGGTTCTAATCAAATCGAATTAACCAAAATGAAAAAAAAAAAAAAAAAAAATTAAAAGTTAATCGATTTGAGCCATAATCGAACAGAACCGAACCTATTTATCGGTTCGATTTATTCGAGTGAGCTCGGTTTATTAGGTTGGTCCATTTTTAATGTTATTGGACCGGGCCTAAAGTTGGGGTTCTTATTACAAGTATGTGATGAATAAAAATTTGGCCAACCAAGGAAAATAGTAAACATCCTCTGAAAGTGCCAAAGAAACCATGTTTCAATATTGAATGTGTACCAAAGTCGGGTCGAGTAGAGTAAAATTCACTCAACCTTTGATGTTCCAAAACAACACCGAATGGATGAGTACAAAACTAACCATAATTATTAGTATTACTGATATCAAGTACATCCAGTGTACAAACTGTCATATGGCTATCCAAATTTTTGACTAGTATGACCAAAAGTTTAACGGGATAACAACAATGTTAGAAGCGTCCATGGGAGTGTAGTCCGTTTGGTACACCGGGGGATCGTGCGGGAATGAACACGGTTCAAATCTTCTCCTATGCATTGCTAGCTGGCCCGGAGAAAAGGACATCTGAAAGAGAAAAAAAAAAAAACAATGTCAGAAGCATCACTACCTTCCTTTCGGAAGCATAGGGATTCTAAACCAGAATGGCATAATGTTCCACACGTTCAACAAAGATTTTAAGCACGTATGGAGAAAAGAAAAAATTGAAATAAACCAGCCATCGCTCCATAAAATGTGTGCACTCCTATAACACTTCATAAGTTATAGACAACATCAGTCATCCGAGCAGCAGCCTTCAGTCTCTACATAAGTTGTTGAGGTTAGAGATGAAGCATCAAAGCTGGAAGTTGGCAGCATATCTTTAGAAGAATGCAGAAAAATATGAATATACAAGTATAGAAGATCCAACGGTAATCAACAATCCAACACGTCCCCATATAAGTCTTTGTCTTGTCTTCTCTTCATTCATCGTTGGGAATCAATTATGATGCACATGCCACCTTGAAAGTGTTAAATAAACGATAACTCGTCATTATCATTTAAATTACATGTAAGGGAAAAAAATCCAGTTCAAATTTCACAATAGCAACACATTACTATATTATGGGAAAATTGAAACCAGATAGTCTAAAACAAAGTTTACATAAAAAAATATTTGTGACATGTAAGGACTCATCAGAAACTTTTTTTTATCTATTAGCAAGATAAGTTAAACATAGGTATGTGAATTAGATCATTACTTAACATAAACAACAATCATCAAAGCCTGTATTCTAAATTTTTGAGTATATAACTCATTAGTTTGATTCCATAATAAAATTTATTTTTGATATCTGCTTTACAAAATAAAAATGTATATCGAAGTACTATCTTAGACAAATGTTCCTAGTAATATTCTCCAATCTTCGTGGAAGAAAAGCAGTTTACAACTATGGACATCAAAAGCCATTCACATATACTGGTTGCATATTCCAATACGTGTGGTATTTATCAACTATATAAACCATCAAGAATAATGCCAGCGATTGGGGTCATCAAAATTATTCTCTAGAAATGGTCCTACATCCCTGTGGCAACCCCAAGTGTATATGTCAATATAAAATTCTTCTTTTATTTACTTGCGTATGTGGGGAGTGGTAGCTCATGTGGTTGGTATGGTAGGGTGATTTACTAGAGGACAATGTTGAAAACCTCCAAGGAACAATTATGTTTTTGTCATCCATTTCTTGATAATTTCTCTTTGGAGGTAGGCTCCAAAGCGACTCAAACTCGAACGTGGGCGTAGATGTGGAAGGGCTGATGGCACACTTTTTACTTCGCACGATGCAGCAGGATGTGTGGGTCCCACGAGCCTGTTTACCGTAGAGCTGCTGCTTGTGGATATTATGATCGATCGCCTACTTAATTTGGATAAAGGGTGGTAATCGCCCACTTATTGGGGATTAGGGTTGTAACCGTCCACCTATCAAGAAAATACACTCCAGATTATGTGGGTAGTAGCTGTTAGGGGTTGGATTTGCCTATATATATACTCAAGTGTCCTTATTTCTAGCAAAGTCGGTTTACTTTTGTATGATCTTTGTAATCTAGAAATAACAATATCAAAGCCGGATCCGAACAACCAAGATGAAAAAATCATACAAGTCTCCTTGACACAAATTTTCACAAACTTGAGAAGTTCGATGGAGAGCACTACAACAACTGGAAGAGGAGATTAGTCTCAATCTTCAATTCGTCAACGTTGAGTACGTGTTGACACATCTACAGCATATTCTTCCAGAGATGGAATATGCTTTAGCTATTGCCAACGCGATTATCTTGCAGCAGAAATATAGGAATGACAATAACTTGTGCAAGTTGTTGATTCTCAATGCCATGGAAGATTCCATGGCAGAGTTGTACAACAAGAAAGTAAATGCAAAAGACGTCTGGGAGTGTTGAAAAATAGTACAAAACTGACGGAAAAATTCTAAAATACATCTCGTCAACAATTCTTCAAAATGCAATTTGAAGATGAGAGGATAATGCTGCCACAAGTCAGAGAATTACTAAAGTTGTACCAAAAGCTTGAGAAGAAAGGGTATGCCTCAAGAAGATAAGTTCATGGTGGGAGCCATCGTCTCCAAGCCCTCTCCTGGTTAGAATTGATTCACAACCTTATGTACCACAAGAAGATGGAGATCAAACTAGAAAACCTTCTACAGTACTTCATTCATACTAAAGATGAATCTAAAAGTAAGATTAAAGTAGACACTATGTACAAACATGGTATAATCTAGAAATTCCAAGGGGAAGCAGAAGGCTTCCTACACTAACAAAAAGGACTTCAATCATCTGAAGGTGAAGTCAGCTTCTTTTAAGCACAAGTCCAGCAACGACGAGACTTACTTCAATTATGGCAATAAGGGCCATTTCAAGAAGAACTAATAGTCCAAGCCCAAGCAAAAACCAAAAAACAAGGTGAGCTTAACTTGGGTTCTATGATTGTGCAAGTTGAATCATCTTGACTGATGGGCGAACATGGGATCTTGCCACGTGTGTTTAAAAATGGAGTTGTTCACCACTTACGAAGCTACGTTAAGAAGGTTCGATGGTAAACAAACTTTAAGGTGAAGTTCTGAAAATCAGGTCAGTAGTACCAAAATTGTCTTCGAAAAAATTACTTAGCCTGGAGAACATGAAGCATGTTCAGTCATTGCCAAGAACTTGATCCTCGGGAGTCTGTTATGCAACAGGGTTTGAGGATAAACATAATATTGGGCAAATAGTGATGTCCTACAAAGCAACATACTTCAGAAAGGCTTTATGTACGAAAGAAATGTTTAAATTACAACTTGTAGTTGCTTCTGAAAAGTATTAATAAAGTGTCAATTTCTAGTTACTCTCTTGAGTTATACCATAATACACTAGGACATGTTCATTGTAAAA
The DNA here is from genome assembly GCA_029216955.1 of Iris pallida. NCBI lineage: Eukaryota > Viridiplantae > Streptophyta > Magnoliopsida > Asparagales > Iridaceae > Iris > Iris pallida. Next base: position 32,012,157 of record JANAVB010016197.1, on the reverse strand, counting down.
GAATAAACAAGATGTCTAGTCTAAACATTATCTCTAAATGCGGGGGTAAGAAAGTGGAGAAATGTAAAGTCTGTGTGCAAACTAAAATTATAAGGAAGTCGTTCAGATGGGTGAACTGAAGTACAGATCTTCTAGAGTTGGTACACTCATATATCTGTGACTTCAAGCACTTCTCCACAAAGGTTGGGTTAAAATAGTTTATTACCTTTATTGATGACTTCTCAAAATACGCATTTGTCTATCTTCTCAAATTAAAAAATAAAGAGCTCGAGAAGTTCAAAAACTTCAAAGCTGAAGTTGAACGTAAAAAAAGACAACAATTCAAGAGACTCAAAAGAGATCAAGGAAGATAGTATCATTCCCTTGAATTTGCATCATTCTGTAAAGAACATGTACTTACTGATGTTGTTGCGTATTCAAGCTTACTTGACAACAAGAACTCCCTGACAATAAGTTATTTGGAATTCAATCCTTTGGTTGTATATTATTATATAGCTGAATGGATGGTTAAAGAAATATAGAACATACAAATATGAATGGCTTATATAGTTTTTTATTTCAATAGTTTGTTGGCCATGTATTATTCTCTATAGAACTTATTTTTTATCTCAGTATATGGCCATATATTATCCTTTATTTGCCACATTTTATATATTGCTTTTGATCAGTTGTCTATGATTGTGAATATTTTTGTATATGGGTAAGATTATTGGTTTTCTAGTGGTAAGATTACCACTTTCAAATGTGGTAGTTCTAACAAATTCAACTTGGTAGCCAAACAATATGTTTAGATAAAGTGTAGATCTTGTTGCAAATTCATTCCCCTATCAAGACAATAGATTTTGATTTTAACCAAATCCAATGGCAAAATCCTAGTTTACCAAACAGGTTCTAGATTTGGAAATCCATAATTTGGATCAAAATCATGAATTTCTAAAATCCAAATCCAAATCTAGTTCTTATTTACTAAACCGGCCCTAAAGGAAGAAACAGATAAGACTATAGTGTTGGCACATCAATTTTGATATATTGACTATAACTAACCTCTGTACTGTTTTAGCCCTAAATATTCTACAGGAACAAACAAGTCAGACAAAAATAGAAGAAAGTGGACTCCAACATCTATATGAAGATACAAGTATCTCAGAAGAAATAAAGAAAAGATGATTCCAAAACAAGCATACCCTAGAGCACTCAAGAAGACTATGACAAGCGATAGAATTCTAGATATAAAGCTCTTATCTTTCTAAGAGTATGTAAGTGTCTAGGAAATCTTGTACGCACTTTAGAAAGGATGACAAACTAAAATGGTATATTTATTTGAATTAGTTTTTATGAAGAGCCGGATAATCCGTCGAATCTTTGCGAAAGTCCGCCAGATAATCTGATCAAAACCAGCAAGTATTTCTGGTAAAGTTTGGATAATCAGCCGGAGTTTCGTAGTAATCTGACGGATAATCCGATCAGAACCAGCAAGTATTTCTTGTGAAGTTCGGATAATCCATCGAATTTTTGCGTTAATCCGCCGGATAATCTGAATGAAAAACAACAAGTATTTTGGGGTAAGTTCGGATCATCCTTCGAACTTTCGCTTTAATCCGACGAATAATCCGAACTTTCTTGCTGGCCTTATTCGAATTCAAATCCAAATCCAATGGCATCTGTCAGCTGTATTAAATGCATCCAATGGCGCTTTTTCTAGCCATTACTATTGACCAGATAATTCGAAGGATTTTCGTGGAAATCTGTCTGATAATCCGTCAGTCAGCTGAGTGCTCTTTATGACCTTCGATTTGTATATATAAACATCCTCCCTTTTCATAAAGCTTTATCCATTTGAGCTTTAAATTTTTTAACTACCAAAAGAGCTCCACCATTACTCTACAAGCTTTAATTTGTCATCCAATCAAAAGTGCTAGAGTATTCAAGAGTTATAATCTTAGATCTTCAAAGTATTCAAGAAGATCGAAATCTTTCTTTCTCTCAAGTTGAAGTTGACGAGCCTTTGGAGGAAAACTCATGTGTATGAAGTTGACGAGCCTTCAGAGAAAAACTCGTGCGTAAGAAGTTTATGAGCTCTTCGGATCCAAACTCGTATTAGAAGTTGACGAGTTCTTTGGATCCAAACTCGTGTGTAACTATTTACTCAAATAATGGATTAAAGCCGGAGACAGTTCTAGGACTGAAGTGTCCCTTGGGAGGATACTAGGATACATCGAATGTTTGATTTTTTCTTCCTTTATTATCCTTTAAATTGCTTATTATTGTTGATAATATTTTTCCCTATTCACCCTCCCCCCTCTAGGATTCTACAATTGCTATCAGAGTTTTGTCACTTGATTTGGATTTACATTCTTAGAGTAATCCATGGACACTAATCCAAGTACCAACTCATTCCACAATGAGGGACACTCCACAAATAGACCTCCTCTATTTGATGGAACCAACTATAACTATTAGAAAATTAGGATGGACATTTACTTGAAATCTCTAGATTTCGATCTATGGAATTGCATTGTAAATAACATCCCTAAATCTTTTATAGTTATTGAGGAAGTAGTTTTGGAAACTCTTAGAGATAAACTTTTCGAAAACGACAAGAAGGTCGCAAGTCCAAATTCAAAGGCTATAAACGCACTCTATTGTGCTCTTGATAGTAATGAATTCAATAGAACCTATACTTGCAAAACTTTCAAGGAAAAATGAAAACTTTTGGAAGTCACACACAAGAAAACATCACAAGTAAAGGAATCAAAGATTAGTAGACTCACACAAGAGTATGAATCCTTCAAAATAAAACACGATGAGTCTATTACTGTTATGTTTACTCGATTCATTTATATCATTAACCCTCTCTCTTCTCTTGGTAAGGTTTATCCCACTCACGAAAAGATTCGAAAGATTCTCAGAGGATTAACCAAGGGATGGAACCCCAAAGCTACTGTCATCATCGAAGGGAATGACCTAACGACAATGAACCTTGAGACACTCATGGAAAAGCTGATGACCCACAAGCTGGACATGAAGGATCAAGAGGAAGCCTCCATACAAGAAAAGGAAAAAAAAGACGAAGGAAAAAAAATCCCTTGCTCTCAAGGCCATCAAGTTCTCCTCAAAAGATGACTCCGATGATGACGATTTAGATGACGAAGAAATTGCTCTCATTGCCAAGCACTTCTGAAAGTTTATCAAATTCAACAAAATAAATCATTCAAGGAGGGACACGGACGAAGAACCTTCTTGCTACAACTGCAAGAAGGTCGGACACATCAAAAAGGATTATCCAATAGGAAGAAGAGAATCTGGCAAATACAAGTGGCCAAGCAAAGGAAGCTCATCCTCAAGAAAGTACGCCAATACTAATATCTGGTGTGAAAGTGATGCTAGTGACTCGGACAACGAAAAAGAATACAAACACAACTCAAATGTTTGTCTCATGGCAATGTAATCAAATCAGGTACTCGATGACTTTTCTATAAATGCTCTCTCTTACACCGAATTATAAAATGCCATTTTTGAACTACACGATGAATACAAGGTTATAAGAGGTAAGCACATAAAATCTCTCAAAGAGATTGACACACTCAAGGAAGAAATAGAAAGACTTTCTAATATCATCCTTGATATAAAAGGGAAGTCTCCTGCTTCTGACATAGATGAGATTGAGTCTCTTCGACTAAAGCTCCAAGAAGCCCAAGACGTCATCAAGAAAAAGGACGTTGAATAGCAATCCCTCAAGAAAGGATATGAACTTGCTATGCACAAGACACTTGTAGTGCCCCGTCCCGCGAAGTCAATCGGAGGAATCGAAACGCCGACAGCGTTCGGACTTAGCCTTGCAACGGCTACTCGAAGGCTCGCTCGGTCGAGGCAACTCCTCGCTCAGGTAGGATAGTTTCGATGAACTTGTCTCATCTTAGCCAGCACTTAATAACTCGCATGTTTTTAAATTGCACAAGTTAGGATTGTTAATAAAAGAGGCGCATCCACATAGCTAAGAAAATAATCCCGACCCGTCGGAATGTCTTAGAACATGGAAAATGGTCCCACGGTCTTCATAGAAGTCGGCTCAGCGTGCTTTCAAATGACACTCGATCCTTCGATCCCGTGGCTTGGGAGAAGGAAGTTGGCTTAAGTTGCTAAGTTGTCCCGACACTTGAAATAGCCTAAGTCATAGGCGTCGCCTGCGTGAATGCTTGGTAAAGCATGCACGGCCCCGGCGTTTTGCCCCAACACTCGAATCAGCCTAAGTCATAGGTGTCGCCCGTATGAATGCTTAATAAAGCATGTACGGTCCTGTCCCGCAAGGCTTGGCATAGCCTTCGCACGTCCCGTAAGTTAAGTCGTCTTGCACGGCTGTTGGCTTAAGTCTAGGCACGAACTTGGTTGTTCAAGTCGACCCCGTGCATAACACGTCCTCTCAATGCGAAGCTCGGCGTAGCCTTTGCTCGTCGAGTCGTTGTCTGAATAAGTTAGACAAGTGTTGTGCTGGGCTATCGAAGCCATTTCTAGTACTATCCCGCTATAGCTGCGGTTGTCAAGTCGCGTAGTCCCTTGAGAATAAGGCTCGTCAAATAAAGTATATGACTTGAGCGATAGCGTCGCCTATAGAACCAGGTCTGTCTAAGGCACGAGCTACGGTGGATCTAGTAAAGAGTATGCCATGATCAAAGGAAGTCCACGCGACTTGTTGTCGCCGAGATAGATCCTACTACTTGGGAGTCTCGCTAAAAGTCTTGATAAGGAAGTGCACAAGATCGGTCCCGCTACTTGGGAGTCTAGATTAAAAAAAAGCATGGTCATGTTAAGGAAGGATTGGTAGATCGAATTGAGTCTTGCATGGTCATTGGATAACTTGTCGACAAGGTGAAGTTTTCTCGAACGGTTGCCTAGGCCAAGGGACCGATTTGGCCCGGCAGGAACGAGGCAGCTCACGGTAGGATGCTGGATAACCGCATGGGAGATACAAAGCGCCTCCGGGCTAGCTACCCACAGAGGGACGAGCCGAGATCTCGAGCCGAGTCTATGATAGCTTGATATTGCTAGTGACCACTCATGTAGATGGGTCGGCAGAATAGCGGCACACCACGTGTATGCCTTTGGATTGGGTCTAGAGCTTGAATGCAGGTCTAGTCGGTAACACAATGTCTGGGCCAAAGATTAGGCTGCAGCATAGACACGTGCTTCGGCACTAAGTAAGGCTTTCGTGTATCAAGTATTGGCTTTCGCGTATCAATATTGGCATTCGCGTATTGGCTTTCGCGTACCGGCATTGTTGGCCTAGGTTTGCATAAGTTAAGTCGAATGCCATCACTCTAAGTCGAAAGGACCGTAAGGTGAAACTTGTCTAAGTTAGGGAGTCATTAGGCTCGACCTCATCTTGAAGCACAGACAAGTCTAGGCAAAGTCTAAGGGCATGACCTGCACGGGTCATTTCCCCTTGACGTCGTTGGCATGAGAATTGGTCTAGAGGCACTTGAGTTTAAGTAAAGGTCTTGGCACGGTCGAGTTTGCATAAGTTGCTCATCGGCAAAGCATTGTCTCGAATATGTCTAAGACGCAAATAAAGTATGGCACGACCCTGCCGTCCCGAATTGAAGTTCGGTCAAGTACATAAGCGATGAGGCACTGCCTCGATCGAAACATACGTTGGCATTATAGCACAACCATGTCGTTGCGTATTGGTTTGTCAGGTATCGTAGTCTTAAAACTGATCCTAAGGCAAGACTAGAAAGACAATCGAAGGGGATTTAAACTGCACAAAGTAAATGAACGTGTCGGTTATGTATGGGTTGGCGAGGAGCTCACTCCACCAGTACAGTTGAGTACTGACATCCACACAGTGTTCATGTGCAGGCACAAGTAGAAGTTCGTGGCACGGAGCTCGCTTGGATGCGTCGAGGCACGGAGTTCCTTGGAGATTCGAAGCGTGCGGCCGCGTGGATTGAAGACTTATACGGGACATAATGTATGGACATCGCCTTCCGAAGCTTCCGCTGGCTCAAGTATTGTAATCGATAGATGAGAGAGAGCAGAGTGACTTGTAAATGAGTGAAAAGTGAGCACGAGAGACTTATAAATTGGCCTTGCGCCCACAAATATAATCTTGTATTCAATATCAATAAAGAGCTTCTTTTGAATGACTTGTGTTCATGTGTGCTTGTTCAAAATTTCTGCTGTATGTTTTAATATTTTTGCTTGGGACTTCTGTGCGACGACCCCGTCGCCGCCGATATAATCGGCCATTATGAAACTGCCTTACATGAGCGCAATCTAAGCTCGTGCGGCATCACGCCTTAGCGAGGATGATCACTCCTACGGGAGTGGGGCGTGACATAATGGTATCAGAGTACGACTTTATGTCCTTGGACTTCAAGTTGAATATCTCAGTTTTGAAAGCTCGTCGTTGTTAAAGAAGTGTGCGCTCTCTCTCAAAGTATCCCTCGGCATGTCTATACAATAAGTCTAAATATTTTTCAAAAGCTCATACAAGCGTTCAATCGAACGTATCGGTAGGCCTTTGTGCCGAACGGTGTCAACTTGTCTTGATAAAAAATATGTGCTAAGTTAACATGTCGCGTGCGTGCCTAACTAGTCTTGCGTCGACCTAGCAATTCAGCTTACAAACTCGAAATATAGACCGCACGGGATATCTATGCACACGGACTTTTGGCTAAGTTGTGCCGCGCGTCGTACACCTCGACTTTTGGTGCAAACAAATCGCGAGCAATATCAAGTATCGCTCGGTCGGGAACGAAATTACACTTAGAGTGTCATCGATAGGAACGCTATCGGACTAACGCTTAGGCGTTGTTTGCCATTGATTGTAAAAGTACAAAACAATTTTATAGGAGGACTGAACTTAGACTCACAATACAAACTCGCTCGTACAAAGAAAGCCTAGGAATGAAAACCTAGGTACAACAATCTAAGTACGATTGTTTATTTTTTATTCTGGGGGTGACGGTAGAGGCTCGGGAAAGCGACGGCGGCTCTGCCTTATTCCTTGGACAATCGAACGTAGCCTTGGCTCTGATGAAGTAATGCTCTCAGGATGTGTAGAAAGACTCTTCTGTGCATGCCTTTGTCTCTCTGTGCGTCCAGTCGGGTGGAAAGAATCTCCTTTCTCTCTGGAATTCTCCTTCTCTTTTTCTTCCGGTATTCTCCAGGGTTTGCAAGGAAATGGCACCTTGCTATTTATAGAAGTGGGTGTGTGATCATTAGGGTTTGCAATAATTCTCCCCTTGAAAAGTCGACGACCAATCATCTGGACCATTAATCTTGATTGCATTACATCTGGGCAATTGATTCTTGATTGTGCCAAATTCGTATGGGCAATTAATGCTGATTGCAATAAATCTTCATAATTTGTCATGACAAGCTCGGATCTTCCGCCACGTGTCCAATTTTCTTAATTACAACAAATCTGATTTGATCTGAGTAATAATGGTGATTGTACTAAATCTGGTTGTTATAATTTGCGAGCAGCCATAACTCCGAGGGGATAAGTCAGCCACGTGTCTCAACTGTCATGAGGATCGCCACGTGTATCAACTGTCATGAGGACCGCCACGTGTCTCAACTGTCGTAAATGGGACGTCCTGACAGAACCTCATGAATGCAGTCTCTAAATGAACTGTATATGGGTGACCCCCCACACTCCTAGCCGTATGAAGGTAACAGCCGTATGAAGGAGACATCCGCATGAAGGTGACAGCCGCATGAAGGTAGCAGCTGCATGAAGGAAGCAGACGCATGAAGGTGGCAGCCGCATAAAAGAAGCAGTCGCATGAAGGTGGCAGCCGCATGAAGGAAGCAGCCACATGAAAAGAGCAATCGTATAGGGGTGTCAGCCGTATAGGAGTGGCAGCCGCATAGGGAGCTTTGGGATTTGGCGGATCATGCCAGCTGTATGAAAAGATTATCTTCTTTTCCCTAGGAACACGCCATCATGTCAGAGTCATCATTTCAACTTTTATGTCAGAGCTGTCATTTGTCAGAGCTGTCATTGTCAGGGCTGCCGTCAGAGCAATTAATTCAAGCTGCTGCTTTATGGCCAGTTGTCGGATCGGACAGCGTGAGGCCACGTGACGTGGAGCCATCCGAGCCGCATGGAGGACTTTTGGAGCCGCATGAGGCTCCTTCTGTTTGTGAGCCGCATGGGATCCTGAAGGACTTATGAGCCGTATGAGGCTCCTTCTGTTTTGAGCCGCATGGGCTTTCCTTGTCTTTTTCCATGCTTCTACAAAACCCCCTTCAAAGTTTTTAATTTGCAAAATTGAAATACTTTGAATAAGAAGCATGGTTATATATAAGCTCTTCTGGCCGCAGAGGATATTCTGACCGCATGGGCTTCCTAGCCGCATAGGCTTCCTAGCCGTATGGACTTCGTAGCCGTATAGACTTCCTAGCCGCATGGACTTCCTAACCGCATGTACTGTCTGGCCGTATAGGCTCTCTGCCACGTGTGCGTCTCTGCCACGTGTGCGTCTTTATTAATTGCTCTTGATTTGCTTTGGATTTAAAGTCGCCTTTTGGGGCAGGATCCCAAGGGTCGGTTTTTAAATATCCGAATTTTCCTCGATGACCGATGAGTCGGGTTTTTTTTATGCAGCACGCAGATCGAAGCGTCCGTCGGTTCATGAGCACCTCTTTTGTCTGCTATAAATAAAAGGGTTTGTGGAACAGGAAGACTTCGTTACTTTCTCTCGTCTTCAACTCTTCTTGCCCTAAGTTGCTGCCTTCGTCTTCCTTCTCCGCTCATCAATCAACAATGGCCCCCAAGTCTTCCAAGGCCGCGGCGAAAGGAAAGGGAGTGGCTTCTTCATCAGCCCCGACGCCTGAAGTTCACCCCGACGTTCACCCCACCATTGCTGGTAAGAGTTTGGGCGGATCGTATACTTCGACACCCTAACAAAGATGGCTCTGTTGCATGTTTTATGCATAAGCTTTTAATGCGTCCCTCGTCTTCACGTCCGAGCCGCATGGGGGTATACCCCATGTCCAAGCCGCATGGGGGTTTGTCTAGTAGCCGCACAGATACTTCAAAAACTGAACCGCATAATGACCCACCGCACAGAGTCGCATAAGTCTCTCTGAATCGAACCGCATGAAGCCCCCCTTAAACAGGACCGCATAAGCTCGACTGGATTGGGCCGCATGAGGCTCTGGCCATCTTCTAACTTTGTTTCTTTTTATCTTTGATTCTTGCAGCATCCCTACCGAAGGCTGAGATCATTATGAAGAAAGAGCTGCTGCCTCCTTTCGAACAAGAGTCATCGCTCGTTAAGGAGGAGGTAATACCAAAAACGGAGGTACAGGAATGAGAGCTGGCGTCTATTGAAGTTGCTGTAAAGGAGGAGCCCCAGCCTGACGGCGGTAGTATTGGGAGTTCTGACCCTCCTGCTTCGGACGATGATTTTGCTCAAGTAGATCCTTTATATGAAAAATGGTTGAAGGATTGGTATATGCGCCCCCGCAACTAGGATTCATAGGCTCTCTCGTAAGTGTCCGTCTTTTGTCTTGGTATTTCTATCTGTCTTCAGCTGTAGTTTGTGTTTTACTTCTTTTGGACTGTAGAAGCATGGAAAATGATCCATGCGGTTAGGAAATCTCATGCGGTTCAGAAAGCTACACGCGGCTCAAGAGTCCCATGCGGCTCAAACACAGAGTGGACTCCATGCGGCCAGTAGAGGAAAGCCACGTGTCTTTTTTAGAACGGCGGTACCCAACGTCATTTAAACACAATTAATGCTCTGACAGCCGATAATTAATGCTCTGACGGCTGACAGCTGACAGTTGACAGCCCTGACGAAAAGTAGTCATAATGACTGACGTAAAAGCACTATCTTCCTAGGAAATTGAGGAAAATTCTCACAGCTCCAAGGCAAGTTTATACGGCCAGTCTAAATAAGTTCATGCGGCCAGTCTAAATGAGTTCATGCGGCCAGTGCAGAAGAACCTATGCGGATTCAATCATGAAAGTCCTCCATGCAGCTCGGCCATGAAGAATTCCATGCGGCTCGGCCATGAAGACTCTCATACAGCTCGGCCATGAAGACCCCCATGCGGCTCGGTCATGAATATATCCATGCGGCTCGGTCATGGTAACCTTCATGCGGTTCGAGTACATAGACTATTCATGCGGCTCGATCATGAAACCTTTCATGCGGCCCAGTCACGACGACCTTCATGCGGCCCAAACATGAACGCTCCTCATGCGGCTCAACAACGATGACAGAACACGTGTCCTAAAGGTAATCAAATTTTGGGTCAGATCCCAATGATTTGGGACTCGTGGCAAGAGAATGAATTAAATTGATTCACACAGATTTTCGGGTATCAGCAGATCATCATGATAGGGATTTATTGCAATCAACATTAATGACTGACATAATTTGGCATAATCCTCATTAATGGCCCAGATCCTTCACGCTCAAGATTAATGGCCCCGATTGATCACTTATCAGGCCGCCGCCACTTTGAGAGTGGACAATCATTGCAAACCCTAATGATGCCCCCCACTATTATAAATAGCAGGGTGCCATTCCCTTGCAGAAAAGAGATATATACTGACAGAGAGAGATACGCACATACGGAGAGACACTCCTCCCAATAATCAGAGAGAAAAATCCACAAAGATCAATCCAGAGAGAGAAGCCAGAAGAGCAATACGAGGAGAGCAAGAAGAGCATTTCTTCATCAACGCCAACCATCTCGTCACAGGAGCCAAGGCTGCATACCGATCGTCCAAGGAGTAAGGCAGGACTGCGGTCGCCTTCCCGAGCCTCTATCGTCACCCCCCAGAATCAAAAATAAACAATTGTACTTAGATTGCTGTACCTAGGTTTTCGTCCCTAGGCTTTCTTTGTACAAGCGAGTTTGTAACGTGAAGTAAAAGCCCAGTCCTCCCATAAAACTGTTCTACTCTTTTATATTTCATGGCAAACACGATGGCGACTCTGCTGGGGACTAACTTCTCCACGGCTGAGGAGTTGGTGACGCAATCGGATGCAGCCAAGCTTGGCTCCACGCAACAGAAGATGGTCGCCCGGTTCGACCAACAGGCGTTCGAAGAAATGCTCTCCGACAAGAGCGCTGGCCCGATCCAAAAGCGAGCCCGTACAAAGAAGGCCCGCAAGGAGTGGAGACCCCGATCCTTCGTTCCTACTGAAGCTCTTGCAGAGATACCCTCTGTTGCTCAAGACGGCGAAGAAGACTCTCCCGCGGCCCCACTTCAGATCATAGACGACTCTGTTGTCCCCAAGTCCGGCAGAAGAAAATATTATGATGCTGGACTTGCAGGGGCAAAGAGGAACTCTATGCGATCCGAGCCGCATAAGGGTTCTAGCCGCATGGAGAAAACCTATGCGGTTACATCCGTAAACCGCAGGAAGAAAACTCACGCGGCCACGTCTGTCAGCCGCATAGCTTATGCCAACCGCATGGACAAAACTTATGCGGCTACTGAAGTCAATCGCTTGCAGAGAACCCATGCGGCCACAATTGCCAACTGCATGCGGCCAGCCTGCACGGTCGTGACTCCTAGTCGTACAAGGATAACCCATCCGACAGCTAAAGACAGCCGCATGCAGACAGCCTGCACGGTTCCCAATCCTAGCCGCATAGCGACTGTTCCACGCTTCTCTCAATCAGTCTTCGACCGTCTCTCATACGGTCTTGACCCTGATGACTCTCTGGATGATAAGCCATACTCTGTGATATTCAACTTGGACTCTTCCTATTATGCACCCGCGAGTGCTAAAAGGAAGAAGTCTAGGGCAGCGCGGGCCCACCAAGCCCAGTCAGCTGCCCCAACCTCTGACTATCAGGGCGTCCCGCTAATTATTACGCGGGCCTCGGATGGAAAGTTATACAGAACCACTCGAGTCCAGCCCCCGGTGGCAGACGGACAGAGGGGTTCACAAAAGTCTTCCAAAATCCCGGGAGCAAATATGGTCGGTCCAGACCCATCTGACTTGCGTGAGGCCATCCTCCACAAACACAAGGAAAGAAAAGATGCATCAGGATGCAAAGAGTCCTCCCACGGACGTCACTGTACCCAAATCATCGTCAACTGCTGCTGCAATGGCACGACGATGCGAGAAGACCGACAGTCTGTCTTTCAAAGACTGCAACAGCCATCTTCAGAAGACGACGCACTACCCGTCGTCTCCTGTAACTCTGCTCAGAAAGTCCCCGCTGATGGAAGGGGAAAGAAGATGAATGTTCCCATCCCCAAGACCTCAACCACTGCGACTAAAAGGCTGTCGTCTAAGCGGGTGCCCACCACCGGAGTTTTCTAAGGTACTCGCTCTAAGACGAAATCTGCTACAGTGGGAGGCTCGTCGTCTATAACGCAGGGGGTTGCTGGGGCTGGGGGTAGCACCCCTCCGAGCCTCCACAATAATCCGATATTCCAAGAAAACGAGCCAGGGGAGGCAACTCTCCCATCAGATACAGCCGAGGCCGACATCCCCGAGGACGTCCACGACTCTCAAGATAAAGCAAGCTCTGAAGCCGGGGGTACTATTCCCTCCGAGTCTGCAACAGAAGAGAATATTTCTACATATTTCGATGACTTCTCGGTACATGGGTATGACTCGGAGGATACGTCCTCCACCGTCCCTTCCGTTTCTCATCATATACGGACGGTGTTCATGACGGACAGCAATCAAAGTGGTTCCAGTGATCTCCAGCGCATCGACACTCTGGAGTCTATACTACAGGCCTTGGTCAAGTCTGTAGATAAAATCAAGGCGGCTCTTCCAACTCTGTAAGGAGGAACGCATGGCCAAACAAGTACGGGTCCCGCCGTCAATACGGACTCGAACTCAGCGGCACCGAACCCGTGCAACAATCCTTCCGAAATAACGGCTCCCACCACTGCAGATGATGCCAGGGAAGCAAGAAGAGAGGTCCAGGAGCTTCGAGCCCTGTTTCACGCCCGAGAAAACTCTCAAGACCTCAGAATACGGCAACCATACCCGGCTGCATGGAGGGATGTTCCCTTCCCACCAAGATATAAGCCGTTTAACATCAATCCCTATAATGGCAAGACCTCAGCGAGTCGGTACATCACTTACTTCGAGGTCACCACAGACCATCTGCCCCATGACGATGCCATTCTCACACGGTTATTCGTCGGGGCATTGGAAGGAGTCGCTTTCGACTGGTATCGCAATCTGCCGGACAACTGCATCCACTCATTCGCCGGCTTCAAGCGCCTGTTCTTGGAGAGATTCTACGAAGTAGGGCAGGACGTCACCATGTCCACCCTCATGGACGTCGTCTAAGGGGAGAAGGAGCTGACAAGGAACTACATTGAGCGGTTCCGCCAAACCGCTATGAAGCTACCCTCTGGAAACCCAGATTCCTCCTTGATCGAGATTTGCCAAAAGAGACTCCTTCCGACAATCAGTCTCTGGATGGGCGAAAGTCAATTCAAGGATTGGAAGACGTTCATCATCAGTGCCACAAGCGCCGAAGAACGACTGAAAAAGGCTCGCCCACTGGGATTGCATATCTCGGAAGGAAAAAACAAGGGCAAGCGTCCCAACAACGATAATGGGGGTAGCCCCTCCAACAATCGGAATAGCAAAGGAAAGCAGGCTATGGTGGCCGATACAGCACAAAAACCTGAGCCAAAGCCAGCAGACAAACAATGGCCGCAAATCACTTACTCCTTCGAAGACGGTCACGTCAAGCCCATCTTGGACATGCTCATACAAGGGAACAGAATTCAGCTTCCTCCACCAAGACGGGAACCGCGGCCGATAGAGATGGAGAATCCAAAGTACTGCCATTATCATCGCTATGTCCATCATGCTACACACGATTGCTACCAGCTGAAATGGTATATCCAAAACCTCATCGATTCGAACGCTCTGGCCATCAATTTCGAAGAGGTAACCGTGGCAGCCAATATGGTGTCTGTATAATTCGGTAGCTTCTCTCCGACGGAAACTCAATACGGGGTGGTCCCCATCCCTCTGGCGACAATAGAGATTACCAATCTTCCACCTCCCTGAGATCAGGCTACTAGTCTAGTACCCCTCACCACATCACGAAGGGAGGTCATGTGGATCCATCCAGACTTGGTGTCAGAAGCGACTCGGCCCACATCATCTTCCACCTACAAGAAAAAAAATGGAAAAGTCAGGACCTGCCACACAATCTCGGCAGACATCGAGGAAGCTACAGCCGTCGTCACGCGGTCTGGAACGCAATCCCAACCTGTGGTTGACAATCCAGCTGAAAATCATCAACCCACTACAACTGATGCTCCGGGACCGGCTCAGCCTTCGACGACCGACAAGCCTAGGCCGAGGGAGACTCGCTTCGACAAATCCCTCCGAAAAGAGGCAGCCCAAGGGCTAGAGAGGCCCCACTACTAAAATATGCTAAAATAGCGACGTATATTAGCGACGGCAGAAATACCCGTCGCTGATAATTGCCTATAGCGACTTCTTGTGCTACACGTCGCTGTCCGTCGCTGTGTAGCGACGTTCAGTGACGTAGTATAAGTTACGTCGCTGATGGACGACATTTTGTGATGGACGTCCATTTTACATCGCTGTATTGCGACGTTTAGCGACGTAATTTATGCGTCGCTGTTGTATTTCATATAGGGTTCCTGGCCCGATCGAAATCACAAATTTTCACCCAAAATTTTTCTTCCCGCTCTCCCCTCTCCCCCTAGCGAACCCTCCCCTCCGGCGACCCCTCCCTCCGGCGACACCCTCCTCCTTCTCCTCCCGGCGACCCCGCTCGCCCGTTGACCCCTCCCTCCGGCGACCAGCCTCCCTCCTCCGGCGACCAGCCTCCCTCCTCCGACGAAGGAGCCTTCCTCGTCGCCTTCCTCCTCTGACGAAGCCACCCTTCTCGCCGCCTCTATCCTCCGACGAAGCCACCCTCCTCAGGTAAACCCTAATCCTAGCCCTAGCTATCTAGACACAGACACGGACACAAAAACCCTAACCCTAGCTGGGGTGGTCTTTCTGTCGAGGGGGGAGAGAGGGGTGAGGGTGGGTGCAGGGGGTGGAGGGGTCTTACTGTCGAGGGGTGGAGGGAGGGGTGGGGGTACCCGGGGGCAAGGGAGGGTTGGGATGGGTGCAGGGGTAGGGGGAGGGGGGCAGGAAAGGGGGGAGGGGGCAGGGGAGGGTTGGGGTGGGTGCAGGGGGAGGGGGCAGGGGAGGGTTGGGGTGGGTGCAGGGGTAGGGGGAAGGGGGAAGGGGAGGGTGCAGGGGTTGGTGCAGGGGTATGGGGAGGGGGCAGGGGAGGGTTGGGGTGGGTGCAGGGGAAGGGGGAGGGGGCAGGGGAGGGAGAAGGGGGGCAGGGGAGGGTTGGGGTGGGTGCAGGGGTAGGAGGAGGGGGGCAGGGGATGATGCAAGAATCGGTATCGGACTATATGTATATAATGTATATACATGTATATATACTCACACACTTACATACACACACAAATACATATATACTCACACACTTACATACACACACAAATACATACGTATACATGTATATATATACTCACACACTTACATACACACACAAATATATATATAAATATATATGTATACAATGTATATACACCAAGGTTCACAATATCGGTATCGGAATCGGTATCGGAATCGGTATCGGACTATTCCTATGAGTATTGGTATCGGCGATATCGGTAGTATCGGCGGTATCGTATCGGAGTATCAGACTTTGGTATCGGAAAACAAATAATTATTAATAAATTATTTATATTTATAAACATATATTTTATACATTTAGGCATAATTTTAAGTATTTCAGCGTTATTTCTTAGTAGTTTTGAAATTATATGAAACAGTAGTCACCCTTACCGATTGGTTTTGCCGAATTGACCGGAACAAAGACCCCCAATGTCGGTATCGATCAATATTTGGTATCATTCGGTATCGGATCGGAACTTGCCAAACCGTATCGGTATCGGCCGTATCGGATCGGTATCCGCCGATACTTTAAACCATGATATACACACAAATACACATATATATACAATCAAAAATCCATTTGAAATTCATTTTAAGAATCTGAAATGTTGACGATATATACCCAAGGTTCACAATATCGGTATCGGAATCAGTATCGGACTATTCCTATGAGTATTGGTATCGGCGATATCGGTAGTATCGGCGGTATCGTATCGGAGTATCGGACTTTGGTATCGAAAAACAAATAATTATTAATAAATTATTTACATTTAAAAACATATATTTTATACATTTAGGCATAATTTTAAGTATTTTAGCGTTATTTCTTAGTAGTTTTGAAATTATATGAAATAGTAGTCACCCTTACCGATTGGTTTTGACGAATTGACCGGAACAAAGACCCCCAATGTCGGTATCGGTCAATATTTGGTATCGATCTGTATCGGATCGGAACATGCCAAACCGTATCGGTATCGGCCGTATGTTGACTAAGGTTGACTATTTTGACTGAAAGTCAAAGTAAAGTCAACATCTGACCTAGATTGGACTAAGAGTTGACAAAGTCAACTGTAGGTCAACCCTTGACCTAGTTTGACCTTGTTTGACTTTGTTTGACTTAGCTTGACCTTGTTTGACTTTGTTTGACTTAGTACAACTTAGTTTGACCTAGATTGTATATCATTGTTATTAATAACTGTCCGCTACTAATGTGTGTCCCATAATAAGACATAATATACGAATTTGTGCCTGTTAGATAATGTGTGTCCATCTTTGCAGAATTATTTCCAAATGGATATGAATTACTACTTACGGAATCGTTCATGGAAGTATAATCGTCGTCCTGATGATATGTGTGGTGTACGGGATGAATACATAGCGGGAGTAGAGCAGTTCCTGCAGTTTGCTAAGGCGTTCCCTCGGTACATGGACGGCACCAAAATTAAGTGTCCGTGTGTGAAATGTCATAACGTAAAATATTATCCAGAAGTGGAAGTGACATATCATTTGTACTCGAGGGGTTTCACGCCTAATTACTATCAGTGGACCGTACACGGAGAACTTGTGTCTTTAGCATCAGAGCCGGAGCCTTACGTTGAGCCATATATGCATGCGGGACCTAATTTTGTTTCAGATAATCATACATACGATGATGGGTACGTGAACATGGTTTTCGATGCTGCGGGGCCTAGTTTCATTCATGATGCACCTGAGGAGGCACCGAACGCCGATGCTGCACAGTTCATGGAGTTGCTGAAGAATGCAAGGACTCCATTGTATCCTGGTTGTGAGGATCATTCACCGTTGGAGGTGGTTACAAGACTGTTGAGCATTAAGTCAGATTTTAACATGTCGCAAGAATACTACAACCGAGTATTGGAGTTGATTATAGAGATCTTGCCGGCGGGTGCTAAGTTGCCTAAAGACTTCTACCGGTCTAAGAGGATGGTGAGATCGCTCTGGATGGGATACGAGAAAATCGATTTCTATCACAATGGGTACATGCTGTACTACAAAGACGACAAGGACGCAGATGTGTGCAGATTTTGTGGTGCTGATCGCTATAAGACAACTAGTACAGGAAGGTCTACCGGTACAAGAAGACCGACAGATTCAATGCACTACTTGCCTTTAACGCCGCGGTTGCAAAGATTATTTATGGTGAAAGAGACGGCCGAAAATATGAGTTGGCACATGCGAGAACAGATTGAAGGAGTGTTGGATCACCCATTCGATGGAGAAGCGTGGAAGCACTTTGATCGAGTGTATCCTGATTTTGCTTCAGATCCGCGTAATATCAGGTTGGGACTATCTTCTGACGGTTTTACTCCTTTTGGTCTTTCGGGATCCCAGTATTCGTGCTGGCCTGTGATTGTCACTCCGTATAACCTACCGCCTTGGATGTGCATGAAGACTCAGTACATGTTTCTAACCGTTATAATTTCTGGTCCGAACAATCCCAAGAGGAACATTGACGTGTACTTACAGCCTTTGATAGATCAGTTGAATCAGTTATGGGAAGTAGGCGCTAACACGTACGATATTTCCAGGAAGCAGAATTTTCAGATGAAGGCAACCCTTATGTGGACCATCAACGACTTTCCGGCCTATGGAATGTTATCTGGATGGAGCACTCATGGCCGTCTCTCATGTCCGTATTGCATGGACCGTAGTAAGGCTTTTCGCTTGAAACACGAAGGAAAATCGTACTTCTTTGATTGTCATCGGCAATTTCTGCCAAAAGATCATCCGTTCAGAAGGAACAGGAATGCATTCCGTGCCGGCGTTGTAGAGAAGGGTGATCCACCGCCAAGGTGGTACGGAGCTACGATATGGGAGGAGGTTAAAGATTTTTCAAGTGCTATCGAAGATCCTACAAGTAGGTACAAGTGCGATGGATTTGGTAGAGATCATAACTGGACAAAAAGGAGCATATTCTGGGATCTGCCATACTGGAGTACCAATCTGATCAGACATAATCTTGATGTCATACATATTGAGAAGAATGTGTTTGATAACATAATTAATACTGTGATGGACGTAAAGGGAAAAACGAAAGACAATCCCAAGGCCAGGTTGGACTTAGAAGAAATATGCAAACGCCCTGCGCTGTATTTGATACAGCAGAATGGAAAACAGTTCCTGCCGAAGTCAATTTTCTCGCTGGACAAGGAGGATAAAGTGAGACTTTGTCGGTGGATCTAGGGCCTAAAATTTCCAGACGGATATGTGTCAAATCTGAGAAGATATGTCGATCCGAAGAAAAACAAATTGACGGGTATGAAGAGCCATGACTGTTACGTATTCATGGTATAAAACCCATTGTTTGTAAATAATTATTAAATAGTGTTTTCATTAATATTTCAAAAATTATTATTACTATTATTATTAATATTATTTTTAAATATTCGTGAGTGGAAAATGATTTCAAAAATATTAATAACGAGGCTTTTTGATTTTCGGACCCAGACCCGAGTCTGAGTCCAGACCCAGGCCCGAGCCCTGTTTCTTTCTTAATCTAATTTTCTTTGGACTTGGTTAAGTATTATAATAATAAAAGAGAATAATAAAATTTTGGGCTGGTCCCGTAGGACCAGCAACTACTCTCCCACCGAATTGGTCACCCCACTCCCTGTTCTCCCTCACTAAATCAACTCCTGTCCACACATCCCTATTTATTTCTCCCCACTCAAACCACTCTTCTCTCACGAATCCAACTCTAGAGAATAAATCTCCAACCCCTCTCTTTCCCTCACACTCACACAGAGTAAACTCAGTTCTCTTCTCTCAACTCTCTCTCTCTCAGAAATCAAACACTCCTACCTAACCCCATCTCAGAAACCCCGACCCGAATTCCTCCGGCCGATCCGCCCACGCGCGGGCCTACCCCGACGACCGCGCCCCTCTCTGCGCCCTAGCCCGACCGTCCCCGTCCGGCGAAGCCTACGCCGGCGACCGCCCCGTCGCCACTCCAGCGCGCGGACCCCCGCGCTGTTTCGGCCGACGCCGACCCCGCCAACTCCGGCGAACCCCCGCCCTCTTTTCGCCGGCGCCCTTGCTCCCCGCGAGCGTGCGTCCGCCCCAACAGCACCTTCCCACTGTCCACCGACAGCGTCGTCCTCTCTTCCCGTCGATTTTCCCTCTTCTGGCCAGCGTGCCCTATTCTGGATTTTCGACGTTTCATCGTCAACGTCGCTGATTTTCAGCGTTATTGCGGGAACGTCGCTGCTGGACTTCTATATTCTTTTATTTATATCATCTGAGAGCTCTAGCCGAGCACCCCGAGGTATAAATTCTCTGCCCCGTTGCATTTTATTGGTAGTCGATGATGATAACGGTCCCCGGTTTCCCCTCGGAAATCCGGTTTAGCTACGTCGTAGTTCGGCTAGCAACGTTAGCGTTTTGTGATGATTGTCTGCTGAGATTTTATGCTGTTGGTTTGATTTCAGAATTCTTGAGTATTTCAGAAAGGCTCTGTTGGTTTCGGAAACAATTTCTGTGGTTATATTTTCGGTATAAATGGGTTATTCTTTGGTTGGGACAATTGCAGGATTTTGTCGTTGGCGCATTTCCCAGTTTTGGGTTGTCCCGAAATAGAGAAAATGCTGCCCAAATTTTTATAAAACTTTATTTATTTGGATTTCAAATTGGTTTTCGGAAGTGATTTTAAAACTGATTTTCGGGCGACGACCGTACCGGTCTGTGGGCCTTAGCGAAATGCAAACGCACCGGTCCGACCGGGCGTTGAGGTATTAGCTAGATGTGACGATGGACCAAGTCTGAGACTCCAAACTTTTGATTTAAATTACTTTATTTAATGTTTAAACTATTTATTATAGATAATTGGTTACTGCACATTTTATTTAGGAACTAAACATTTTCCTCTTATTTTATGTAAAAATTGTAAAGGGCATAAGTCCGTAACTCTAGGATGATTAGCTGTGCCCCTGTATTGCATAGTATAAGTTTTACTTCTTTTCTGGGTGGTTGATGTTGATTCTTTTTGGGTGGTTTTGGATTGGACGTGTAACTCATAGTTAGAACGTAATTATCTCTCGTATATAATTAATTCAGAATTACCAAGTAAAATAAATGGATAAAATATTGGTAAGATAACTAGATTATGATTTGGCACTGGAAGAAACTATTTTCATAGATATATTACAAAAGCACAAAGTTTTCCAAAGATAATTTGTTCTTGTTATTATTTTCCAAATAATCGAATCAACTGGTATTAATCAACGCACGTAGCTTGCGACGTAAACGTTAGCTGTAGCTTAATAACAACTTAAAACCTGACTAGGACTTGTTACTAGAGATTGCAACTAGCACACTTAGCATGGTTATACAACGGATCTAAGTCGAGTTCTCAACTGTAGGAACTCGAAGACATACCTGACGTTCCTCCTCGGTATCAACTCGTCTTTCCAGTCATTCAATACGAGGCAAGTTTCGGATTATGTATTCTTGTATTTTACTTAGTAAAGTTAAGCTGCATGTTAAACCACACTGCTGACACGGAACTCCATCTTGGGGTTCAACTACTGATTGATACTGTTACTGATTATGGGACTGGGGGAATAGTGTAGGCGTTTATGACCAAAGCCCTACTGTCATAACTGTATTAGCTTGCCCCTCTTACACATGGGAATAAGCCATATCGTATCGCTAAGATACTACTGCTCAACCCAAGCCGGTCATAGACGTTTGCATATTCAAAACACACAGAACTGGTTTAAAACCGCTGAAAACTATTATTTCAAACTGTTTATCCTGTACTTTCCAATTACTATTTAAGTTATGAGATGCATATTTCGTTCTTGCTCCCTCCTGACTGGAGACAACATTTTTAGGTAACACTGAGGATGATGAGCTATATTATAATAGCTATTATGACCCGGTTTTCTACCCTGCGACGATACCGGAGCCGTCTCCGGAGGACGCTGATCCAGGGACTGCTGAACCAGATGTTTAGATAGTCTTTTCTTTCTGTATTCTCTTTCTTTATTTGGATCTTGTATTTTATTTCAGCATTTCCTTTCCTAGTTGTACTTCTAAATATTTTATTAAATAAAGTTTCAATTTCCGAATATAACAGTTGTGACAAATGTACTTGTGTTGTTGTGAATACCTGCAATGGAACAGCTTACTGCTGCCGTCTCACCACGGCACAGGCTGGGCATGATCCGGTTCGACCCATTAACTTGGGATCGGGTCGTGACATGTTTTCAGTGGTGGCCCATGCACGTCGTACAACAACTTAGGAAAACATACCTAAAAACAATTAGAACACTAGAATATTTGATTTGTCACAATATAGGTCCGATTTATAAATATTTTTGGTTGATTATAGACTGGTAGGCTACCTTGCTTATGTGTGCATCCTAAACCTTCCAGAGAATGACCATTGACAAGACCAAATCCTGCTGGCGATGAGGTGTCATCTTCGGATCATACCCTATCTCCTCAACCAAGCCCAGGGTCTTTTCCCTCGCGGCTGTTTGACCGTCCTCATAATGCATCCAGTGAAGTTTTCACTACACTGGCGATTCCTACCTCATCTCAACTAAGTTGTATTTCCTTAGTATAGTATCCATTTTTGTTGCTCCACCAGTACCAGCAAACACCTTCCAAATGGTTGCCCTATTTCAAGAAATCCTGGAGTTCCAAAAAGCTCAAGATGAAGCCCAGCAGGAACAGAAGAATGTCACGAGAGAAGACATGAAGAACGTCAATGATGTCGCCTTAGTTATCTCCAACCAAGTTAGAGTAGAACTTTGTCCTAGGAAGGATACCCCTGAATCTAGAAGATATTTGGGTCCCATCAAGTACCCTACTTTCCGGCAGTCTTGTCGTAAGAAGCTATGGGCTTGTAACCACTGCAAGAGGCCTGGTCATCAGGCCGTTAGTTGCCGCAAGAGATTGGGACAATGTTTGGCATATGGATCTGCTGGACATCGGATAAAGGACTGCCCCTTATCTTTCCATCAAACCAGAGCTCATATCCCAGCAACACCTGTTAGGCCACAACCTAGGGACCCTCTTCCTATCCAGCAGACCCTGCCTCTTACAGTAAGGCATGATGCATACTCGAGGTTCATAGAAGATGAAGCAGTTGGAGACTGCTCATGCAAGAGCCAGAACTATGAAGAATAGTACCTAGGACTGCTGAATAGCCTTATCTTTTTGGAAGTTGTAACAGGATGTCCTCAGATCAATCATAAGAGTTTATGCTGTAATTCTTCACATGAATAAGAAATTCTTAGTTACACCTTTATGACAGATGTTTTTCCCTGATAGTCTTCCCAGATTATCCCAGATCTAGACATAGGATTCACCCCTGACCTAGTCCTCGGCTCTTACCCAAATTCTAAAGGATATTATAGAGCCAACCCGAAGGTGGCCAAGAGGATGAAGGACCAGATCAATGAAGACTCTAGGATTTATTCAGAGTGGAACTTCACCTTAGGGAACACCTATCTTGTTTGTGCCCAGGAAGGATGGAATAACGGATGTGCATCGATTACCAGACACTAAAGAACTAGTACTCTCTGTCCGGATCGAGGATCTGTTTGATCTGTTTGTGTGGAGTTAGGGTGTTTCGAAGTTTGACTTAAGATCTGACCACCATCAAGTCAAAGTCAGGAAAGAGGACATTTCCAAGACGGCGTTCAAACACTAAGTATGGGTAGTTTTCTTTGGTCATGACGTTGGACTGACAAATGCTCCTGCTGTGTTCATGAATCTCATGAACATAGTTTTTCATGAGTATTTGAATCAGTTTATCTTCTCCATAGATAACATTCTGATATATTCGAAATTCGAAGACTGAAGAAGAGCATGAAGAACATCTGAGGTAAGTTCTGGAAACTTTGAAGAAAAAGAAGTTTTATGGTAAGTTATCTGAACGTGGATTTTGTTTGACAAGGAGGACTATTGGCCATGTTGTCAAGAGAAGAAATTTCGATGGAAGATAGCTGCTGTTGAAAAGTGGTATACCCCAAGTTCAATTCGGAAGTTTCTTGAACTTGGCTGGCTACTATCAGAAGTTCATGAAAGATTTCGCCAAGATTGCTGAGCCGATGACAAAGTTCACTTGGAAGAATGAAGAGTTCATTTGAACGAAAGATTGCCAGGCGGCATTGAGGACCTGAAGAAGAGACTTACCACTACACCAATCCTTGTGCTACCCGCAGGAACCGGTGGTTTCTCAATTTACAGTAATGCCTCTGGAAAAGGACTGGGCTGCGTTCTTCAACAACATGGGAAAGTAATTGCTTACACATATAGGCAACTACAGACTCATGAGAAGAATTATCCCACACCTAATTTGAAATTTGCTGCAACTATCTTTACTTGGAAGCTATGGAAGCATGATTTCTATGGAAAGGGAGTGAAAATATATACGGACTACAAAAGTCTGAAATATGTCTTCACTCAGAAAGGGCTGAATGTTAGACTGAGAAGATGGCTGAAGCAGATGAAGGATTTTGACATCAACCTGCAGTACCATTCAGGTAAGGCTAATATGGTCGCTGATGCACTTGGTCGATACTGATGGCGAAGTTCTTAGCCAAGGACTAGCACCTGCTAGAAGACATCGAGAAGTTTGGACTGGAGGTTGTACTACCTGGAGATAGAAGGACGGAGCTGGATGCTGATTCAGTATTGATGAAGTTCGAGGCTGAGGGACAAAATCAAGAGATCGTAGTTTCAAAACGAGGCACTTTGCAGGCATAGAGATCAAATGTTGGCAGGAACGCTTGAGGGTTTCTAAATTGATCAGCAGTAGAACTCTGAAGAATGGTACGAGACTTTACGTAATGGCTGACAAACGGAGGAACGAGTTGATGAAAGAAATACACCAGTCGCAGTATTCCATATATTCAGGAGATAATAAGATGTATCGGAATATGCCTCCATTGATTGGTGTTATGGAATAAAGAAGGGCAATTCCAGGTATGGGATTAGATGTGAATTTGTCAACATGAGAAATTTAGCAAGAGAACAACAAGTTTGTTGGAGCCGCTGGACAATTCGGAGTGGAAGTAGAAGCATATAATAATGAACTTTGAGTGAGGATTGCCTTGTTCCCAAGGAGGGAAGGGCACCAATTGGATTATAGTAAACCGACTGACTAAGTCAGCACACTTTATTTCCTTCAAAGTTGGTTTATCCACTAAGAAGTTGGCAGCATTGCACGAGAGGCACATCTACCGGATTCATGGAGTACCGCGGGACGAGCAAGCAGAGAGGTTAATCCAGACGCTTGAAGATGTATTGTGATTTTGCATCTTGGAATTTGGTAGGTCTTGGGAAGGCTAAATTGTTTTTGGTGAAGTTTTCTCCTACCAGAGGAACAATCAGTTTTGACGGAGCTAGAAATTGAGGCCAGGTACATCAGGCCATTTGAAGTTTAAGACGAGTTGGAAGTAGCGTACCAGTTAGCTCTACCAGCTAATCTTGAGAGTGTGCAACGTCTTCTACGTCACAGCTCAGACGCTACATTTCGGATCCAAGTCACATTTTGAATAATTCAGAGCTGAAGATTGGACTCAACCTTTCAGTGCCAGAGAAACCAGTTGCAAGCCTAGTCAGAGATGAGAAGAAACTCAGAATTTGAGCCATCACTTAAACTTCTATTCCTTATCTTTTCTTTTCCCGTTCTAAACTTGACTGGTGCTGCTAAGTTAGCCTAGTTTTGCAAGCTATCTCTTTAATCAAGCTTGATCATGACGATATTTTATTGGGTGCACCCACTAATATATTGTCTAATCAGGACCGGTGCACGATGGTCTGATCAACCTCGTGTACTTTGGTTCACTTTTGAATTTTTCTGCGTGGATAATATCATAAATAAAACTTGTCTCTAAACCATCTCATCCACGACTGCCTTAGAAATTCTTATGGTTGGACCTGAGTTACGGGCGCAGTACCCGTACCTGTTTGCCTTTTCTAACCCTACCTTTAATTTCGAGGACGAAATTTTCTAAGGAGGGAAGATTGTGAAACCCATTGTTTGTAAATAATTATTAAATAGTGTTTTCATTAATATTTCAAAAATTATTATTATTATTATTAATATTATTTTTAAATATTCGTGAGTGGAAAATAATTTCAAAAATATTAATAACGAGGCTTTTTGATTTTCGGACCCAGACCCGAGTCCGAGTCCAGACCCAGGCCCGAGCCCTGTTTCCTTCTTAATCTGATTTTCTTTGGACTTGGTTAAGTATTATAATAATAAAAAAAAGAATAATAAAATTTTGGGCTGGTCCCGTAGGACCAGCAACTACTCTCCCACCGAATTGGTCACCCCACTCCCTGTTCTCCCTCACTAAATCAACTCCTGTCCACACATCCCCATTTATTTCTCCCCACTCAAACCACTCTTCTCTCACGAATCCAACTCTGGAGAATAAATCTCCAACCCCTCTCTTTCCCTCACACTCACACAGAGTAAACTCAGTTCTCTTCTCTCAACTCTCTCTCTCTCAGAAATCAAACACTCCTACCTAACCCCATCTCAGAAACCCCGACCCGAATTCCTCCGGCCGATCCGCCCCCGTGCGGGCCTACCCCGGCGACCACGCCCCTCTCTGCGCCCTAGCCCGACCGTCCCCGTCCGGCGAAGCCTACGCCGGCGACCGCCCCGTCGCCACTCCAGCGCGCGGACCCCCGCGCTGTTCCAGCCGACGCCGACCCCGCCAACTCCGGCGAACCCCCGCCCTCTTTTCGCCGGCGCCCTCGCTCCCCGCGAGCGTGCGTCCTCCCCGACAGCACCTTCCCGCTGTCCACCGACAGCGTCGTCCTCTCTTCCCGTCGGTTTTCCCTCTTCTGGCCAGCGTGCCCTATTCTGGATTTTCGACGTTTCGTCGTCAACGTCGCTGATTTTCAGCGTTATTGCGGGAACGTCGCTGCTGGACTTCTATATTCTTTTATTTATATCATCTGAGAGCTCTAGCCGAGCACCCCGAGGTATAAATTCTCTGCCCTGTTGTATTTTATTGGTAGTCGATGATGATAACGGTCCCCGGTTTCCCTTCGAAAATCCGGTTTAGCTACGTCGTAGTTCGGCTAGCAACATTAGCGTTTTGTGATGATTGTCTGCTAAGATTTTATGCTGTTGGTTTGATTTCGGAATTCCCCGAGTATTTCGGGAAGGCTCTGTTGGTTTCGGAAACAATTTCTGTGGTTATATTTTCGGTATAAATGGGTTATTCTTTGGTTGGGACAATTGCAGGATTTTGTTGTTGGCACATTTCCCAGTTTTGGGTTGTCCCGAAATAGAGAAAATGCTGCCCAAATTTTTATAAAACTTTATTTATTTGGATTTCAAATTGGTTTTCGGAAGTGATTTTAAAACTGATTTTCGGGCGACGACCGTACCGGTCTGTGGGCCCTAGCGAAATACAAACGCACCGGTCCGACCGGGCGTTGAGGTATTAGCTAGATGTGACGATGGACCAAGTCTGAGACTCCAAACTTTTGATTTAAATTACTTTATTTAATGTTTAAACTATTTATTATAGATAATTGGTTACTGCACATTTTATTTAGGAACTAAATATTTTTCTCTTATTTTATGTAAAAATTGTAAATGGCATAAGCCCATAACTCTAGGATGATTAGCTGTGCCCCTGTATTGCATAGTGTAAGTTTTACTTCTTTTCTGGGTGGTTGATGTTGATTCTTTTTGGGTGATTTTGGATTGGACGTGTAACTCGTAGTTAGAACGTAATTATCTCTCGTATATAATTAATTCAGAATTACCAAGTAAAATAAATGGATAAAATATTGGTAAGATAACTAGATTATGATTTAGCACTGGAAGAAACTATTTTCATAGATATATTACAAAAGCACAAAGTTTTCCAAAGATAATTTGTTCTTGTTATTATTTTCCAAATAACCGAATCAACTGGTATTAATCAACGCACGTAGCTTGCGACGTAAACGTTAGCTGTAGCTTAATAACAACTTAAAACCTGACTAGGACTTGTTACTAGAGATTGCAACTAGCACACTTAGCTTGGTTATACAACGGATCTAAGTCGAGTTCTCAACTGTAGGAACTCGAAGACATACCTGACGTTCCTCCTCGGTATCAACTCGTCTTTCCAGTCATTCAATACGAGGCAAGTTTCGGATTATGTATTCTTGTATTTTACTTAGTAAAGTTAAGCTGCATGTTAAACCACACTGCTGACACGGAACTCCATCTTGGGGTTCAACTACTGATTGATACTGTTACTGATTGTGGGACTGGGGGAATAGTGTAGGCGTTTATGACCAAAGCCCTACTGTCATAACTGTATTAGCTTGCCCCTCTTACACACGGGGATAAGCTATATCGTATCGCTAAGATACTACTGCTCAATCCAAGGCCGGTCATAGACGTTTGCATATTCAAAACACACAGAACTGTTTTAAAACTGCTGAAAACTGTTATTTCAAACTGTTTATCCTGCACTTTCCAATTACTATTTAAGTTATGAGATGCATATTTCGTTCTTGCTCCCTCCTCACTTGAGACAACATTTTTAGGTAACACTGAGGATGATGAGCTATATTATAATAGCTATTATGACCCGGTTCTCTACCCTGCGACGATACCGGAGCCGTCTCCGGAGGACGCTGATCCAGGGACTGCTGAACCAGATGTTTAGATAGTCTTTTCTTTCTGCATTCTCTTTCTTTATTTGGATCTTGTATTTTATTTCAGCATTTCCTTTCCCAGTTGTACTTCTAAATATTTTATTAAATAAATTTTAATTTCTGAATATAACAGTTGTGACAAATGTACTTGTGTTGTTGTGAATACCTGCAATGGAACAGCTTACTGATGCCGTCTCACCACGGTACAGGCTGGCCATGATCCGGTTCGACCCATTAACTTGGGATCGGGTCGTGACACATGGAGAGGTTAATTTCGATTGCATTTCGGGAATTCTTACCGCAGGCAGTTTGGGATCTATTGACGGAGCTTAGCATATTCTTCAGGGATCTTTGTTCTAAGAAATTGCTCGTTGATCGTCTAGAAAAGCAAAAGAAGGACATTGCGGTAACACTATACAAGCTAGAGAGGGTATTTCCTTCTGGATTCTTTGACTCTATGGAGCATTTGCCGATTCATCTATCCTATGAGGCACGTATTGGTGGACCCGTCGAATATCGATGGATGTACCCGTTCGAGCGACATTTGAATCACCTAAAAAGAAAGGTAAAAAATAAGGCACGGGTCGAGGGTTCTATTTGTGAAGCCTATATTCTCGAGGAGATTACAAACTTTTGTTCGATGTATTTCAAGCCTCATGTTGCAACTAATAGAACGAGAGCTTCCAGAAACGACGACGAAGATCATGAAAGTAATGATACAATACTGAAGGTATTCAATGCTCCAGGAAAGCCATCGGGTAAAATGAAGAAGAGATATCTGAACGATGATGAGCTAAGGGCTGCTCAGGTGTATGTATTACTCAACTACGACGAGGAAGAGGTAGAGAAACTGGAGGGGTAAGTAAATAATACATCTATATTATTTTAATAGTGTTGAGAATAATACTATTACATTAATTACACGATGTTGTTTTCAGCATATTTAATGATGATGTGAGGTCAGGTAGGCCACACATAACAGAAGAAGAACTAGAACAAGAAATGAGGCATTATTTTCTATCATGGTTGAGTGCATATGTAAGACTTGAGAACTCTGTATTTACCTTTCTGTATATGCACTTGATTTAGAATGAGCTTAATTGCTTCTTTCGTGGTATTTAGGTCGATCGTCCATACGCAAGACTTGAGAATGAGTCTATTAGAATGCTAGCCAAGGGACCAATTTATGCTGCAAAAATATGGCCAAGCTACTGTGTTAATGGGTTTAGGTTCAAGTCAACAACTTGCCCGATCAGAGACAACTTTGTGGATCTCGACTCCACCAAAAATAGCTGTTTGTGTATCAGATCTTCGAACTACAAAGATGTTGATGCGGGCAACGATTTCTATGGCGTGCTACGGGAGATCGTGGAGCTGACATATAGTTATGGAATAGAGCCTGCTAAGATTGTGTTATTCAGGTGTGATTGGTTCGATCCGATTGAAGGTCAGGGTTGGAAAGTAGACAAGCACGGTCTTGTTGATATAAACTATCGGCGTCGATATCAAGCCTATGAACCATTTGTCCTATCAAGTCAGGCTCAGCTCGTGTCTTCACAAGTTATCCTAAACGGGGAACAATAAGGTCGGACTGGTGGGCAGTATGCAAGACCAAAGCTAGAAATACCTTTGAGATTGACGATATAGCTTATCAACAGGATGAACTACCTCTTGTAACAAATATTATAGAAGTGGACACGACGGAAGTTCCTCATTACACATCTAATTGTGTAGAAGAAGTAGAATTATCTAAAGAGGAAGATGCAGATGAAAGTGAAGATGTAGAGGAGGAAGAAGAAGAAGAAGAAGAAGAAGAAGATGAGCTAAACGAACTAGATGAATTTTCAGAAGAGGATTAAAATTTGTGATGTCTATCATATAAATATGCATTTTTGTAATAATAAATCTGTGACACTTTAGTGACACTTTTATCTGTGACCATGATATTTTTCAAAAATCTGTGATGTCTATCATATAAATATGTATTTTTGTTTTATTGTCATATGTTATTATCAGGTATGACTAGACCAGGAGGACGACGCGGAGGATATTACATTAGGCAGTCCAGTCAGCCTCGGCCTAGGAATGGAGGGGGCAGTTACGTACCCTCATCCTCATCTTCGAGTACGCCAGTGTACCATTCTGTTCCCGGCCCATTACCGGGACAGGGCAGTTCCAGCAGGTTGCAGAGTCCTCCCTCGTCGTCCAGCCTTCCTGATCCCGCGTCCAGTATCCCTGATATTCCGTCCAGCATTCCTCCTGTCGACGGCTCTATGGGGGAAGCCGACGCCGAGCATATGGAGGCCGATGATCAGACTGAACCTGCCCAGGCAGGAGGTGAGAGCGACCCTCCATGCGCTCCCTCGGGCGAGACGCATATGGAGATTTGGACGGACGGGCCTATGAAGTAAGTTAATTAATTAATATATATTTCTCAAATGATTATATGTACATATATATTCATGAAATTTTTTTATTGTATAGATATCGGCCTTCTGTAGTACAGAGACAGCTGGGGCTATTTCTGAGGCAGAACTATGGTGGGCCTTGGCTCAACTACTCAGATGCTCCCGCAGATAGGAAGGCCTTTTGGTTTGCCCACTTCAAGGTAAAAAAATTGTTTATTTTAAAATTTTAATAATTATTTGTGTATATTATACAACTTTTGTATTTTACTTCTTGTAGAGGACCTATTTCTATCCACCACACCGGGCGACGAGGATCGAGGGCCAATTTCCTGCCGTCGCTGCCAAGCTCATCCGTGATGCGATCGACGACCAGAAGCGTCGTGATCGCGCCGGACGTCTGATCCATGGTTGGATCACGCCAGATCAGTGGGCTGCGATGAAGGCTAGATTCAGCGAGCCCAAGTACCAGGAGCGGTCTGAGAAGGCCAAGGTGGCACGGTCGAGCGCCGGTAAGTGGTGTGGTGGCTCCATTCCGATGACGGAGCATTTTCGTCGTCTGGTACGTTTCCTATGACGGACATTAATTTATATATAGTTCGATATAGAATGTTTAATACTAATAATAGATAATATATTTTAACAGGTAAAAAAGGGTGAGGACCCGAACATGGTGACCGTCTTCCTGCTCACACATCGGAGGGCTGGGGAGTTCATTGACGAGAGGGCGACGTAGGCATATGTATATTCTATTCTTTATATTAATTTACTATAACTTAGAAAACATAAAAATAGATATTAATATAGACTTTAGCAAACACTTACACGTTAGCAAACATGTTCTAGGCCGAGTTTGTTCGGCTGCAGCAGGAGGCGGCTGCTGCTGCTAGTGTACCAGCAGAGGGAGGGGCTGGTAGTTCCTCCCAGCCGCCTACAGCTCCATCGCAGGACGAGCTCTGGATGACCGCCGTTGGCGGTCTTCAGAAGGGTACGTACTACGGTACGGGATCCTACGGCACGTATTTGGCTTCGGAGTCATCTCGGGCCCCCTCTGTCAGTGCGCGGTCTCCGGCTTCGCAGGCGTCATCACGAGTTGGGGATATCCTTCGTCAGATCGAGGAGCTACGTCGCGAGTTGCAGCAACAGATTTCTGATGCGGTCAAGCGACGATTCGACCCTCCGATCGTCACCGGACGATTTGATGCGGTCGAGCACAGTATACAGGAGATGATGAGTCTGCATCAGGCTACAGCTGCCAGCTTGCAGACGCTCATCGAGTCTACGCAGCGCACAGAGCGTAGACAGGTCGAGCTGGAGGGATCGCAGAGGAGCATGTCTTCCTCACTCACTCAGGTTTCGGCTTCGCTTGAGGCGAGTACTGAGAGGGTGGTGAGTACCCTAGCTGCGTATGGTGAGCGACTGCGAGAGCTGGAGCAGATACGTCCTTCCGGTCCGTCGACGGCGCCGACTCCAGACACTGCACTGCCTCCGGCGCTGACTCCAGACATTGTACTGCCTCCTACTGCCCCTACGGTACAGCTCACCCAGGAGCAGTATGACTACATTCTATCCCAGTTGCGCTGCAGGGGTCCGTAGTGATTTTATTGTTTTTTTATGACTTGTATGTATTGGCCCTATGGGCAAATTGTTTATTCATACACTGTTGTTTATACACTTGGTGGGAGACTTTTTATCATCTTCCATTTTTATTTGACTCTACTGGATGTTTGTGAGGATGTGTGTCTGTGATATTTACTTTGCACTGCCTCCTGTTTTTATTGTGATATTTACTTTGTGATATCTGCGACGGGGATGACAAATATACCTACACTGGGTTTTAAGCGATGATCTGATATACAAAGGAGGTGCTGCCGAAATTTTAAAAAAATATATTGTGTATTTTTGTTATGATGTGTGTCTGTATTTACAGTGAATGTGAAATGCAGTGTTCGGAACCATCGACAGTTTCGATTACTGTTGTATGTGTTATCTTGGATAGAAATAGCAACAGTTCAGGGTGCACTTCTGAGAGGTTCATTTTCACGTCCTTCATTTTCTCGGGACGTCGTAAAGGTTCCCGAGAAGGTGAAGGACGTGAAGAGGAAGCTCTGAGAAGTGCACCCTGAACTGTTGCTCTTTCTATCCAAGATAAAACATAGAACAGTAAGCGAAACTGTCGATGGTTCGAACACTGCACTTCACACACACTGTAAACACAGACACACAGCATAACAAAAATATCAATTATATTTTTTTAAATTTTTTTTATAATATCTGCGACGTATAGCGACGTTCTGCGACGTCCTGCGACGGAAAGAAGAAGTCGCTATACGTCGCTAAATAGTGACGTCACGTCACTAGACGTCGCTAATATACGTCGCTATATCTGTCGGTAGCCATCGCTAAGTTGCCCACGTACCTGCCATGCCATGTCATCATATATAAAGTTTACAGCGTCGTAAGTGGTCGTTTTACGTCGCAATGTTGGCGACGTAGTGATACGTCGCTATCTGTCGCTCATTTTACGACGTCTAGCGACAATGGACTCCGCGTCGCAAATAGCGACGTTCGGCGACGAAATTGCCATCTGCGACTTGCCTATAAGCGACGTCCGTTTTTCGTCGCTAAATACGTCGCAAATAGGTTTTAGCGACGTATTTTCCTTTTTTAGCGACGTCTCCTGATGTCGCTAAAATGGGTTATTTTAGTAGTGCCCTACAACTTTGACATCTTAGCGCAATTGGCTAACACACCGGCCAAGTTGTCACTGTACGAACTCCTAAGGCTCTCCAAGGACGTTCGTATTGCATTGAGCGAAGCACTCCAAAATGTCGATGTCTATCTGGCTCAATCCAACCTCCCCGGGGAGGACTCACCCTGGATCTCCAAGACAGTGCCTGCACGGGAGCAATGCCCAACATCGTCTTCACTCCGCAAGACATGCTCATCAAAACCAACCTACACGATCGCCTGCTATACTACACGGGATACATCGGCAACGTAAAGGTGGATCGGATACACATTGATCCTGGCTCTTCCATAAGCATCATCCCGAAGGGTTTGCTACATCATCTCCGTATCCCAATGCGTCGCCTGACACCTACAAGCACCGCCATCAGCGGTTTTAATTCGGGCAAGAGCTACCATATTGAAAAGATTCGTCTGAAGTGTCAAATTGGCGACCTCTAATCCGAAGTCACCTGCTACGTCATAGATGCAGACACTTCCTACAACATCCTCTTGGGGCGCCCATGGATACACGATTATATGATCGTGCCTTCCACACTACACTAGTGCTTCAAATATGTCGACAAACACGGCTTCGTGAGGACAGAATTTGCTGATATCGATCCCTTCAAAGGAGTCGAATCTTACTACTCAGACTCCTGCTTGTACGAAAAGTCAAAGAAGCACCTTGGTGAAGGAGATGTACAAGCTAGTACCGACACAGCCACAGGATCAGAAGAGCCTCTGACGATCCACCTCCAAGCTCGCAAACCGGGCAAGTCTGCACCCCTTACTGCCACTCTACGTAAGGACGCAATCAGCCTCTCGGCACAAGAAGAGCAGATGATAATTCGGCTACCGAGGTCTGGCCAAGTGCCAAGATCCACAACGGAGACACTAACAATCAGACTGCCGAGAGTCGGTCAACCCCAAACAGAGAAGCTCAATCCCTCCGACAAACTGCTGACGATACGCCTTCCCAAGAAGGGTCGTCACCCCGATGCAAGGTCTGACACTTCTAGCGAACCAGCCACTCCTCGCTCCACATCAAATACCAAACTGGGGGTCGCTAGTCTGCCAACAACTCCACGCTCTGCTCCATCAACTGAACCACTGACGATCAAGCTTCCCAGGACGTCCTCTCAGTCTTCATTCACACAGGAGGTAGCCGAAGAGGAACCGGAGCTAGCCAAGTATATGGCTGCCCACACTGATGTTCCCTCCGCTGATGATGTAATCCCCCTAAAAAAGATACCTTACTTCATCAATAAAGGGTTATCTTTGAACTACATCGAGCTCAATAAGCTATGTACAATGTATGCTATGGAACACGGTATAGGCACTCACCTACACACACAGGTGACAAATGTGTTCACCGCAATCTAGCTTACTCCAGTAGAAGACGCTTACCGAATAATCGAGGGAGGGGACCATCCAATCATCTTCGTTCGGAAGGACGACCCGTATCCCTTCACCATAGAGGAAGACGACCTTGGGTCAGATGTCGGAAGACTGCCTCTGTATCTTTATAGCCCCCAATCCAAATATCTCATGCAGAAACAGGGGTATGATCTGGAGACAGCGTCGGGTTTGAACTACGGCACTGGGCGACGATTACCTTTGAAGCCGCCAGTCCCGGCGGGCAAACCACGGGACTACTATAGCAAAACTCGATACGGGTTAGGGTATGTAACGCCTACTACGACCCCTGAGAGTTCAGATGAAGAATGCGACTGGCAGTCACATTCAACCGGGTCACCAACTTTTGACTCGGATACCAGCATCGGAGATGTGTTCAGACAAGTCTTGTCAGTCAACATGGCATTCGCCGACGCTTACGAAGAAGACGAAGACATCCCCGAGATCCTCGAGCTAGAGCCGTGGGCCCAGCAATTGGATTCACAATGGAAAAAATGGTTCGAACTGAGAGAACCTCCTACTGAAGATGAAGTCATACAGGTTGACCTCGGCAGCGAATCTTCTCCAAAACCAATTTTCGTCAGTAAAAGCCTAGCAGACGAAGAGCGGGAGTCGCTGCTAGAACTTATCAGAGAATACATTGATGTGTTTGCCTGGAGCTATGAAGACATGCCAGGGTTAAATCCCGACATTGCTCTTCACAAACTCAACATTCGGCCGGATGCGAAGCCAGTCAAGAAACAACAGCGACGCTTCCGCCCAGGCATCATGGACGCGATCGAAGCCGAAGTCAACAAACTGATAGCCAGCGGCTTCATTCGTGAGGAGCAACATCCCGATTGGGTCGCCAATATAGTACCCGTCCTCAAGAAGAATAGAAAGATTCGAATCTGCATCGACTTCCACAATTTGAACGAGGCGTGCCCCAAAGATGAATTCCCTCTTCCTATCACAGACATCATGATCGACAATACCTGCGGCTTCGAACGTATGTCCTTCATGGATGGCTTCTCGGGGTACAACCAAATCAAAATGTCTCCTGATGACGAAAAGCATACATCATTCTGAACACCAATTGGCACGTACTGCTACACAGTCATGCCTTTCGGTTTGAAGAATGTCGGTGCCACCTATCAAAGAGCCATGAGCATTATCTTCAGAGACCACTTACGCAATATAGTGGAGTGCTATGTTGACGATATAGCCGTTAAGAGTCGCTACAAGGCAGACCATCTGCAGGATCTAAGGACGGTATTCGACCTAGTGCGAGCGCACAATTTGAAGATGAACCCTACGAAGTCCTTTCTGGGCGTATCCAGCAGGAAGTTCTTGGGCTTCATCATCACTGCACAGGGTATCCATATAGACCCTGAGAAGACGAAAGCAATCATGGAGATAGGTCCCCCGAGAAATCTCCACGAACTCAGAGGCCTTCAAGGGAGGCTAGCTTACATCAGGAGGTTCATTTCCAACCTCTCCGGACGATGTCGACCATTCACCCATCTCATAAAGAAAGGCATCTCATTCGTAGATGAAGAATGCCAGCGCGCCTTCGATAGCATCAAAGAATATTTGTCGAACCCTCCAGTCCTGGTGGCCCCGGTTTCCGGAAAACCATTCCTGCTCTATGTACGAGCAATGGAACATTCCCTCGGGGCTCCGCTCGCACAAAACAATGACGCAGGCCATGAGCAAGCCATATATTACCTCAGTCGAATGATGATTGGGCCAGAGCACCGATACACCACTGTGGAGAAGGAATGCCTTGTCCTGGTGTTCGCCATTCAGAAAATGCGGCACTATGTTACCGAACAAACGATACATATGATCTCATGAGTCAACCCTCTCAGGTTCCTCATGACTAAACCAGGGGCACTCAGCTCTTGCCTCGCTACATGGACAATATTGCTGTCCCCTTATCATATGATCTTCGTCCCACAAAAGGCAGTCAAAGGTCAAGCCCTGGCAAACTTCTTAGCAGCCCACCCAGGCTCGGAGTCCTCTAAAATATATGAAGAGATCCCAGATGAGGTCGCCGACTCGCATGCAACCTCTCACGATGATATATGGCAAATGTTTTTCGACGGTGCTTCGAGGACCGGACCTAAAGATAATATAGTCGTCGGAGTCGGGGTAGTGCTGGTCTCCCCTTCCGGATTGGTGATTAACCGCACTTATTCCCTCACAGAACCCTGCTCTAACAATGTGGCCGAGAACAACGCTCTGATCATTGGCCTCCAACTCGCAAGAGAGCTGGGGGTAGAATACCTTGAAGCATACGGCAATTCCCAACTAATCGTCAATCAGATCCGGGGCTCATACGAGGTCCGCCACAAAGATATGATCCCTTATCACCAAATAGCGATTGACATCATCTCGTCGTTCGAGGGGTTCTTCATCGAACATGTCCCCAGACTCCGAAATATCGAAGCTGATGCCCTAGCTGGTCTTGCCGCTTCCCTAGCAGTTCCGAATTATGATCGCCAATCAGTGGATGTGATAGGCCACGAACTGGTCTGTCCCAAGAATAATGTGCAATTCGTGGCGAGTTATTCCGCCCAGACGATCGATGATGCCCCAGATTGGAGACAACTATTCATCGACTTCGTCGCCTACGACATCCTGCCCGAGAACCCAAAGGAAGCCACTTCCATCAGACGGCATTCTCTCAGATTCTTCTACGATAAAGAGACGAAAATGCTGTATCGCCGCTCCTACGACGGATTACTGCTTCGGTGTCTGTCAAACGCAGAAGCCAAAGAAGCCATACGAGAAGCTCATGACGGTGTCTGCGGGGCCCACCAGCCCGGTCCTAAATTGCAAGACCGTCTTCGACGAATGGGCTACTATTGGCCCACGATGGTAGCAGATGCTATAGATTATGCTAGAAAATGCAAAGCCTGCCAAGTCCATGCGGACTTCATTCACCAACCATCCGAATTTCTACATCCGACAATGGCGTCCTGGCCATTCAAAACATGGGGAATGGATATCATTGGTCCAATCACCCCACCTTCCTCCCGAGGACATCGCTTCATACTTACGATCACTGATTACTTCTCCAAATGGACGGAAGTTGTCCCACTCGTAGAAGTCAAGACTTCAAACGTGATCAGTTTCCTTAAGCATCACGTCATCTACCGCTTTGGACTACCCCGAAGGATCATCCATGAAAATGGTCCGCAGTTTGCAAGCCACTCATTCTATCAGTTTTACGATAAGCACCGTATTCAGAATATTGCTTCGATACCGTACAACCCGGCAGCGAACGGGTTGGCAGAGGCATTCAACAAAACAATCATCAAACTCCTCAAGAAGTTTGTCTCCTCCAACAAATACGACTGGAACGAGAAGCTCGGCGAGTGTTTATGGGCGTACCGTACTACAGTCCGAACAGCTACCGGGAACACACCATTCTCTCTAGTATACGGGAGTGAGGCAGTTCTCCCATTAGAGACTCAAATACCCTCACTCCGCGTCGCCCTCACTTATCAATTGACGACGGATGACAACTACCGACGTTGACTACAAGAGTTGGAGGCCTTAGATGAAAAGCGCCTCCTAGCTCAGCAAAGGATCGAGCTATACCAAGCACGCATCTCAGGAGCCTTTAACAAGAAGGTCAAAATCAGAACATTCCAAGTGGGCGATCTTGTTCTGGCAGTCCGGAGGCCAATGGTCATGACTCACAAGAACGCCGGCAAGTTCTAGCCAAAATGGGAAGGTCCATTGGTCATCGAGGCCGTGTTCTCCAACGGTGCTTACCGCCTCGCTAAGCAAAACGGAGACTTGCTCATGTTGCCCGTCAACGGCAAGTTCCTGAAGAAATATTATGTCTAAACAACATTCTCCAGATTATTGAGTCATGTACCCGCTGGTACCACTGAACTCACCCTCATAGTTTTTCAGATTTTCGAGTCATGTACCCGCTGGTACCGCTGAACTCACGCTCACCATTCTCCAGATTCTCGAGTCATGTACCCGCTGGTGCCTCTGAACTCACATCCCGGTCACTCTTTCAGATAGAAAGTTATGTATGATCATACCTCTAAACTTCCTTTCTGGAGGAGATCCTCCCCCATGATCCAATACCCGTACTTTCAGTGCACAAAAAAGGGTAATCGATCCACAAATTTCCAAAACGGCCATGTCCTCATTACCTCTGAGTCGTTCTACTTCCGCCAAAAACAAATCACCCCCTACATAGAACTTCCATGTCCTCATTACCTCTGAGTCGTTTTATGTACCCCCTCTTCATTGAGCCCACTCCTGCCATGTCCTCATTACCTCTGAGTGGGAAGGCTCCGTAGAAGAAACCCTCTTACTCACCATGTCCTTAGTACCTCTGAGTAAGTATATTCGTTCCCTTCAACTTGTTGCCTGTATCCAAAACCAGGGTACGTTAGGGGCAATAGGTCCATCCAAAATATCCCAATAAAATAATTATTATACAGCAAAAGAGTGAAGCAAATATATTCCATTCATTCAGAAATCGGTTACATCTACGAGGTTACAGGAAGTTCTTCATACAGAAAAGAAGAAAGACAAAACGAAGCAAAGACTACAGATAGACATTTATGAGAAACCTTAAAACCCTAGTCGCAGAAGTGCGTATACAACTCCTTCAACCACCTTACATATGAAGGATGCAATAGAGGAAGATCCTCGTCCATAATAGGGGAATCAGAATTCCCAACGCTGCCACCCTCAGCAGTCTCGATAGTGGGGAGGATGTCGTCCCTCTCAGGCGCTGATTCTTCTTTCATCATCTCCTCCTTAACAGAGGGAGGCCCCTGATTGACGCCAGGGAACGGCGGCTCCTCTACCACTGCAATACCAGCATTCGGTGGAGACACTACAAGAACCAAAAGATGAAAAAGAAGTGATGATGAATGATAAAAACAGTCAGAAGATATTCAGAAGGGTTCATGCGACCCGTTGAAAGACAACTTTTACGCAGCTCGGACATGGAATATATTCTATGCGGCTCATGGGACGTGTATGCGGACCACGTAATTTGAAAAGCTCACGTCCAATGATTATGCATGAAGTAATGTAGCAGAGCAGCATCTGTTAGGGTTTCAAAGCATCCAATCTTCCATACAGTCCTTACCTTCGACGGCAACATGAATGTCAAGATAAACGGGGGGTGCGGCAGTTGAAGACGAAGCCGACTTCCTACTCTTCGCCACAGCCTTCTTCACTGTCTTGGAAGCCCTAGGTGCCAACGTTGTCTGTCGGTCAGAAGAAGAAAGCAAGACAGAAATCTTAAATCAAGAAGAGTCCAAGAGAGAAATCCCTCCAAATACCCTTCCATTTATAAAGGACCAAGACCGACGCCTCGTACAAAGTAGTCGACTCTTCGGCTATCGATGCAGACCAGCTAATTAAAGATCAGAAACTATTGGGATCCCGCCCCAAAAAGGTTTGCATGCATGACATAATGACGTGACAAGGAACTATGCGGCTGAGATATCCCTACGATTTAAAAGTCCCCTACGGCTAAGCCATTCATGCGGCTTGAAAGTCTCTGCGGTTAACATCTCTGCGGCTGAACGAATCTATGCGACCAAGATATCCATGCGGTCAGGGTTTCATATGCGGCCAGAAGAATATGCATCCATGCTTCTTATTCAAAGTATTTCAATTTTTACAAATTGAAAACTTTGAAGGGGATCTTGTAGAAGCATGGAAAATGATCCATGCGGTTAGGAAATCTCATGCGGTTCAGAAAGCTACACGCGGCTCAAGAGTCCCATGCGGCTCAAACACAGAGTGGACTCTATGCGGCCAGTAGAGAGAAGCCACGTGTCTTTTTTAGAACGGCGGTACCCAGCGTCATTTAAATATAATTAATGCTCTGACGACCGACAATTAATGCTCTGACGGCTGACAGCTGACAGTTGACAGTCCTGACGAAAAGTAGTCATAATGACTGACGTAAAAGCACTATCTTCCTAAGGAATTGAGAAAAATCCTCACAGCTCCAAGGCAAGTTTATGCGGCCAGTCTAAATGAGTTCATGTGGCCAGTCTAAATGAGTTCGTGCGGCCAGTGCAGAAGAACCTATGCGGATTCAATCATGAAGGTCCCCCATGCGGCTCGGCCATGAAGAATTCCATGCGGCTCGGCCATGAAGACTCTCATACAGCTCGGCTTGAAGACCCCCATGCGGCTCGGTCATGAACATATCCATACGGCTCGGTCATGGTAACCTTCATACGGTTCGAGTACAGAGACTATTCATGCGGCTCGGTCATGAAACCTTTCATGCGGCTCAGTCACGACGACCTTCATGCGGCCCAAACATGAACGCTCCTCATGCGGCTCAACAACGATGACAGAACACATGTCCTAAAGGTAATCAAATTTTGGGTCAGATCCCAATGATTTGGGACACGTGGCAAGAGAATGAATTAAATTGATTCACTCAGATTTTCGGATATCAGCAGATCATCATGATGGGGATTTATTGTAATCAACATTAATGACTGACATGATTTGGTGTAAACCCCCAATATTTTTTAACTATTTTAGTGCTTTAAAAATTATTTTTTTATATTATTGGACTTAAAGTGGTAATTATATGTATGTGTGTAATTATAGATGTATATAATATAGGTATGTTGTGTGCTTGATATTTTTAATGCTACTAAATATAGCCTACAGTTATTACAAATAATTTTGTTACTTAATTACCATTTATAGGATTTTTTGTGAATATATACATATATATGTATATATGTGAGTGTGTGTGTATATATATATATATATATATATATATATATATATATATATATATATATATATATATAATTGGTTTAAAAAAAAAATAGCTCTGGTGGTCCGCCCGAGGGGGACCGACCACAACAGAGTTGGATAGGAGTTAGTAAAAAAAATATAGGAAAGAACTACAACCCCCCACCACTTAAAGTGGTGGGCCCCATCTCCCACATATGTGCTGCTAAAGCAGCAAGCACCGCAACACTTAAACCCACACCCGTGGGCTCCTTGTATTCTAAACCCACTTATAATAGGTTTGATGCAAAGTTGTTATAAATACATCTTTTTCCACAAGCCTCAAAACCCTAATCTTCCAAAACGAAAGTTGAGGCTGATTATACCCTCTTCGTCCACGACTTCGTTTCACCTGCAATGGAGCTTTGTGCGCGATGAATGGAGCATTGGAAGTCAGTCCCGCGTCACCCACGGAGTAGTTTTCTCACTCAAGGTACCAAACTTCCTCGTTTGATTTCTCTCTCGATTCTAGTCCATTTTTAGAGCCGTAAATTCGTGTAGAAAGCCCTCATGACCCTCTTCAAGATCTCCCAGGTGGATTTTGACATGGCCATCCAACTTGCTCGAAAAATCGAGACGAAGTTGGAGAAAAATCTACTTTTCTGAATATTAAACACTGTTTCGAAATGACAACTTGTCGGCCAATTCTCTTACTGTGCATTAAGGATTGGCAGAAATAATTGAACACATGTGAAGACAACATAACCGAGATCACAACACATCTTCTGGATCGTTGTTTCGATTAATGTGTAGGAAATAAACTGATGTTGAAGTTGGGCGAAAAACTATTTTTTAAAAGTATTAATTTCAGAAAATTTCAACGGTACGACGTACACCCCGACAAACCGGGCGACGTGTTCGTGCATTATACACATCGAAAGGCGCGTATGGACGTTGCGGACGTGTGGGAACTGACGGAACTCAGTTTCGTCGCGTGTGTGCGACGAAATCAACGTGTATCCGTCGAGATACCCCCGTATCGACGTTTTGCAAACTTGTCCCTAACTTCGTGTACAGTCGTTGAATTAAGACGAAACTTGCGCCAACAGGTCCGGATCTAAATTCTGGTCCTGCATGCCAAGTTTGGTTCGATTCTGAGAAGGTCGAATCGGAACCCAATTTAGGCGGGCCCGCGACCCACTCAAACGGGCGATTTTGTGCACGGCTCCTCGGAAACCAAAACTGGACATACCTTTGACTTTCTCTCCTCAAACTGAAACTGTAGACATATAGTTTAACGACTTTAGAGACCGTAGACTTTGGCACATGTTTCGGTGCAAAGCGGGTCCAACGGCGGACATCGTTTTAACCCAAAATTACGATTTTGCCCCTGTTCCAGAATTTGACTTTTGGACAGGCGTTTCCTAGGTATATCTTCTTCACCGAGATCATTTTTTGATGTTTGTTTCAGCGTTTGGAGTCATCTGTAATTTGTGAGTTTTTGGTGCGGACACTTGCTACTCTTGGACTTGCCACTTTGTACCACCAGGCAAGATACCTTGCCACCCTACTCTGTGATTATTATATTCTTATTTTTAGTTGCTATTTCAGCATTGTTTTGTTATATTTAAACTGTACGTCCAAGTCACACTTGGGTGCAAGCGACTCTATCGGTCGTTTCTCTTGCTTTATTTATTCTATTGCATTGACTTAGTTTATGGACCACCCACTGATGTTGAGGTATTGGTATATCTCATATGGCCTTGACACTTGTTATATCATGCGATGTGTGTCACATATAGGACACATTTCCGTGCAGTTGGCTGGCCACCGATGCGTATGGAGCGTGCGACAGATAGGAGTAACTGCCAAAAGTATTGCATGATTAGAAGACTTGGCAGTTATTAGAGGTTCATATCAGTCATGGAGATGATGATACTAGGCATTGGGTGGGAAGAACAATACCTGACATATGGGCTTCTTTACACTTCCATGATTACCTGTGCGCTCCACCGGAGACGCAGGCTCCAGGCGCCCTCTGACGTTTCCCAGAGCGTTATGGACGTAGCCCCTTGCACATGGTGCCCTCTGACGCTTCCCGAGCGTTACGGACGTAGGCCCTTGGTACCCTCTATGGGAACTATGCCGATCCTATTTTCAGCCAGGGCTCATGCGTCGAAGGATTGTATCTCAACTGCATATTCACAGTAGAATGGTCAGGAACCCGATTGCATGTATACCTTTTTCTCTTATTATATTATCACAGTTTATATGGCATGGTGTTTTCTTGTATCTTGCTATGTTCCCTGAGGACCTGGTTATCTCTCCAGGTTTAGATAAGTTTCCACAGGAGTACGGAGCGGTATTGGAGCTATCCTACATTGATGATGAGGCAGTGCCTTATGATTCCTAGTCTATTTTTTATCT
This sequence comes from Iris pallida, assembly GCA_029216955.1. Lineage (NCBI taxonomy): Eukaryota > Viridiplantae > Streptophyta > Magnoliopsida > Asparagales > Iridaceae > Iris > Iris pallida. The sequence goes on along the minus strand of JANAVB010016197.1, from coordinate 31,968,326 downwards.
GAGACAGTTGTAGACATTATTTTACATCTCTTTTTCTTTCTATTTTGTGGAGGTCGGACACCGATGTTGTGAGACTATTTTTCATAGATGTTTGGAGTGAGTATGTTCACCCGGCTATCTTTTGATACTCATATTTATTTATTTGGACTTCATTATCTTCTTTGTTGAGCTGTGATGAGATTAGATATGTTATTCTGGCCTGTGATTATTTATTTACAGCTTATGTGCATATATGAGAAATTCTATATATTGGAGTGTTCTTTGTATATGTACAGCTGGCATGTTCACGTACTTAGTCCTATGTATTTTGGGACTGGGGCGTTATATGTTTTTATGGTAGCCCATGCAGGTCAGATTTAATATTGTTGGGTTACATGACTGTGCCCAACAAGCCTGCATATAGGAATAGGAATATCTCATCCAAAACTACTACTATCCCTTGACTTCCAATCTTTTTTGAAACTTCCTTGATTATTCGATTTACTTCATATCTAATCTTTTCTAATATCAACTTATCTTACTCGTGCCAACAGTATGAATCTACGAAGCGGACGCACTTCTGCCTTGGCCCTTACATCTGGTGAGGAGATTACTCCGGAGGGACAGAATCCTCCTATGACTCCAGCGACACCTTACCAGCCAGGACTGTCACAGCCTACTACGACGCCGACGACGGAGTACCCAGAGGTCGCAGCACCCCCAGGCAGCCAGGCTGGACAGACTACTACCATGCCACCAGAAGGGAATGTACCACTGCCTCAACCACCACCATTCCCTCAGCAGTTTCCTCTACAGTCGGGACCTCAGATGCCACTACCACCGACTGATGGAAGCCCTACTACTCAGTTTATGTATGCCATGATGCAGGCTCAGTGGCAGCAGACTGAGCTGATGAGACAGACGATGATGGCAGCTATGGCTAGACCTCCACCACCAGCACCAGTACCGGCTCTGCATCCCTATGAAGGCTCTATCAAGAATTTCACAGATATGAACCCCAAGGCCTTTAGAGGGACGGAGAAGCCATTAGAGGTGTCACAGTGGCTTATTAGTACCGAGAAGCTACTAAAGGCATCCCAGTTGCCAGCTCGAGATTGGATGACAGCAGTGGACCTACTGTTAGAAGACAATGCTCACCACTGGTGGAAGGCGGAAGAGAGACGATTAGGCACTGGGATCACTTGGAAGCAGTTCTATGATGCATTTTATGAGAGATTCTTCCCTATTCATGTTCGAGATGGTCTCTACGACCAGTTCCTCCATCTGAAGCAAGGGAATATGACAGTGGATGAGTATGACTCGGAGTTCAATCGCCTGAGTCGATTTGGTGCGGGATTGATTCCGACGGAGCTAGAGAAGGCAAGAAGATTTCACCCGGGGCTTGCACCAGAGCTCAAGTCTTACACGACTACTCAGTCTCGAGTCTCCCATTCAGCTGTCTTGGAAGAAGCTCGTGCTCAGGAGATTCTTCGCAAGGAACAGCAGACATCGAGGCGTCATACCCCAGCAGCTACACCAGCCCGAGCTACTCAGAGTGGACCTATCAGGAGGACCACAAGACAGTTCCAGCAGAGGCCCTCACCTTATCAGAAGCCTGTTTGCCATTACTGCGGTAAACAAGGACATATCCAGAATGACTGCAGGACTCGCCTTGGATTATGCTTGAGATGTGGATCTAATCAGCACATGCTCAAGGATTGTCCTGAGCAACATGCAATAGTGCAAGCTCGGCAAAATCCGAGGCCCACAGCCCCAGCTCTTCCAGCACCACTGCCTATAGCAGGAGCACCTCGTCCACCATTGCCTCCCCAAGGCACATAGTACAACAAGGCCAGAGCTCAGGGCCCAGGACAGAACTATGGGCAGGCATTCTCACTTGCTGTTGAGGATATAGAGACAGAGGCAAAATTTATAGCAGGTATGGTTCTAGTTGCATCTTTTCCTGCTATTACATTATTTGATACTAGAGCCACTCATTCATTCTTAGCCACTAGTTTTGCCACTAGACACAGCATTCCCATCACACCCTTAGCTAAGAATGTTAAAATCCTCACTGGAGGAGGAGTTGTACCTGTTAGTGGTGTTTGTAGACTTTGTCCTGTAGTGATAAATGGCAGAGAGATGATGGCACGACTTCTTGTATTCCCTATGTCGACATTTGATGTGGTTCTTGGAATGGACTGGTTGAGCCAGCATTTCGCTCTCATAGACTGCCATAGGAGCAGTATCATCTTTAGACCACTGAATGCGGCAGAGTTTGAGTTCACTAAAGAAGACGGAGATAGTTGTGATGTACCCACATCGGGAACTCATATGATGATGCACGACACCCCTCAACACCCTATTATCACCGAGTTCGAGGATGTATTCCCCGAGGAGTTTCAAGGACTACCACCTGACCGAGATATTGAGTTTTCGATTGAGCTTATTCTCGGAGCAGAGCCTATTTCATCTCGAGTATATCGTCTGGCCCCCAAGGAGTTGGTAGAGATGAAGACGCAGATTGATGACTTATTAGAGAAGGGATTTATTCGTGCCAGTGCGTCACCATAGGGATCACCCATTCTTTTTGTGCCGAAGAAAGACGGGACAGTGCGCATGTGCATTGACTACAGAGCGTTGAATGCAGTGACGGTGAAGAACAAGTATCCCTTGCCGCGTATAGACGATCTATTCGATCAACTGAGTGGAGCAAAAGTATTCTCCAAGATTGACTTACGATCGGGCTATCACCAATTGAAGGTTCGAAAGGAAGATATTGCCAAGATGGCCTTTCGATCAAGGTATGGACACTACGAGTTCTTAGTCATGCCTTTCGGTTTGACCAATGCTCCCGCAGTTTTCATGAATTTAATGAACAAGATCTTTCACCAATATTTGGACAAATTCGTAGTAGTCTTTATAGACGATATCTTGATTTACTCCAAGAGTCAAGAGGAGCATGAGCAGCATCTACGGATAGTTTTGGGAACATTGAGGAACGAAAGACTTTTTGCGAAGCTTAGCAAGTGTGATTTCTTTCTCAAGGAAGTATCATTCCTTGGTCATACTGTTACGGGTGATGGTATATCAGTGGACCCAGAGAAGATCACAGCAGTCAAATCATGGCCTGCTCCCACAACAGCTTCTGAAGTGAGAAGTTTCCTCGGACTTGCGGGTTACTACCGACGGTTCGTAGAAGATTTCTCTCGAATAGCGGGGCCTATGACTCGATTGACTTGCAAGGATCAGGAGTTTATATGGACAGACGAGTGTCAAGCCGCTTTTGACAAGTTGAAGAAGCGATTGACCACAGCACCGATCTTGACACTACCATCGAGCCCAGGAGGATTTGTGATCTACAGCGATGAATCCGGGAAAGGATTAGGATGTGTATTGATGCAGCATGGTTATGTAGTAGCATATGCATCGCGACAGTTGAGAGTGCATGAGAAGAATTATCCAACCCACGATCTAGAGCTCGCAGCGGTTATCTTTGCTTTGAAGCTATGGAGACACTACTTGTACGGCGAGATGGTTGATATCTACACTGATCATAAGAGCCTCAAGTACGTGTTCACACAAAAGGAATTGAATGTGCGACAGCGACGTTGGTTGGAGTTGATGAAAGATTATGAGATTGAGCTACATTATCATCCGGGCAAGGCTAATGTCGTGGCAGACGCATTAAGCCGCAAGCCCATGGCACACTTTTTGACTACATAGAAGGAATTGATTAGAGACTTGGAGCAGCTTGGTATTGAGGTAGTATTGCCGGGAGCAGATGGCGTATTAGCCAACCTTCAAGTGCAATCATCATTGGTAGAGCACATCAAGGCAGCATTGCCTAATGATGCTAGATTTCGACGGCTGAATGAGAGGACTGAAGCAGGAGAGCAGACAGGATTGAGGATCCACACCGATGGGACATTACGATGTGGCGATCGCATTTATGTTCCCAATAGAGATCTACGACAGGAGCTGATGGCAGAGGCTCACAGTTCGGCATACTCCATTCATCCCGGAGGGACCAAGATGTATCGTGACTTACGACAGTATTATTGGGGGCACGGAATGAAGCGGGAGATAGCTCGTTTCGTTGCCAAGTGCTTGGTATGTCAACAAGTCAAGGAGGAGCACCAGAGGACGGCCGGATTATTGTAGCCGCTACCCATTCTCGAGTGGAAGTGGGAGCACATTACTATGGATTTCGTCACGGGTTTTCCTCGGAGTCCTAGAGGACGTGACGCAGTATGGGTGATTGTTGATAGACTTACAAAGTCAGCCCATTTCTTGCCTTTTAGAGTGGGCCAGTCGACGGAGATATTGGCGGAGATGTATATGGAGCAGATTGTAAGATTACACGGTGTGCCTGTTAGTATTGTGTCGGACCGTGACTCGAGATTTACCTCGCACTTTTGGAGGAGCATGCAAGAGAGTTTGGGCACCCAATTAAAGTTTAGCACATCGTATCATCCGCAGACAGACGGCCAGTCGGAGCGTACCATTCAGACTCTAGAGGATATGTTGAGAGCGTGTATACTTGATTTTGGTGGTTCGTGGGAGGACCATCTTCTTGTTGTTGAGTTTTCCTACAACAATAGCTATCAAGCGAGCATACAGATGGCTCCGTTTGAAGCGTTGTACGGTAGGAAGTGTCGGTCTCCTATTTGTTGGAGTGACATAGGAGAACGACAGCTATTGGGTCCCGAGTTGGTCTTGAGCACAGTGGAGACAGTGAAGAAGATTCAGAACCACCTGCGAGAATCGCAGGATCGTCAGAAGCAGTTGGCAGATAATCGTCGTCGACCCTTGGAGTTCAAAGAGGGTGACCATGTGTTCTTGAAGATATCCCCCACTAGAGGCACGATTCGATTCGGAGGACGTGGCAAGTTGAGTCCAAGGTACATCGGGCCTTTCGATGTCATGGAACGTGTTGGAGAGGTTGCCTACAGATTGGCATTGCTACCGTCACTAGAGGGAGTACATGACGTATTCCATGTATCTCAGTTAAGGAGGTACGTGGCGGACAGCAATCATGTGCTTAATCACTCCGAGATCACAGTTGGACCGAGCTTGTCATACGAAGAGCAACCAGTAGGTATCCTCGATCGCCGAGTGAAGGTGTTGCGGAATCAATATATTCTATTGGTTTGCGTGGCATGGAAGCATCACTCGCCAGGAGAGTCTACTTGGGCGCGCGAGGACGACATCCGAAATCGCTACCCGCATTTGTTCGAAGGCGAACGTATGTCTTGCATTTATGTTTTTTCATGTATTGCATTTAATCTCCCGACCTTAGTTTAATTTCGAGGACGAAATTTTCTTCAAGTTGGGTAGGATGTAAACCCCCAATATTTTCTAACTATTTTAGTGCTTTAAAAATTATTTTTTTACATTATTGAACTTAAAGTGGTAATTATATGTATGTGTGTAATTATAGATGTATATAATATAGGTATATTGTGTGCTTGATATTTTTAATGCTACTAAAGATAGCCTACAGTTATTAAAAATAATTTTGTTACTTAATTACCATTTATAGGATTTTTTGTGAATATATACATATATATGTATATATGTGAGTGTGTGTATATATATATATAAATATATAAATATATATATTTATATATATATATAATTGGTTAAAAAAATATAGGAAAGAACTACAACCCCCCCCCCCCACCACTTAAAGTGGCGGGCCCCATCTCCCACATATGTGCTGCTAAAGCAGCAAGCACCGCAACACTTAAACCCACACCCGTCGGCTCCTTGTATTCTAAACCCACTTATAATAGGTTTGATGCAAAGTTGTTATAAATACATCTTTTTCCACAAGCCTCAAAAGCCTAATCTTCCAAAACGAAAGTTGAGGCTGATTATACCCTCTTCGTCCACGACTTTGTTTCACCAGCAACGGAGCTTTGTGCGCGACGAACGGAGCATTGGAAGTCAGCCCCGCGTTACCCACGGAGCAGTTTTCCCACTCAAGGTACCAAACTTCCCCGTTTGATTTCTCTCTCGATTCTAGTCCATTTTTAGAGTCGTAAATTCGTGTAGAAAGCCCTCGTGACCCTCTTCAAGATCCCCCAGGTGGATTTTGACATGGCCATCCAACTTGCTCGAAAAATCGAGACAAAGTTGGAGAAAAATCCACTTTTCTGAATATTAAACACTGTTTCGAAACGACAACTTGTCGGCCAATTCTCTTACTGTGCATTAAGGATTAGCAGAAACTAATTGAACATATGTGAAGACAACATAACCGAGATCACAATGCATCTTCTGGATCGTTGTTTCGATTAATGTGTAGAAAATAAACTGATGTTGAAGTTGGGCGAAAAACTGTTTTTTAAAAGTGTTAATTTCAGAAAATTTCCACGGTACGACGTACGCCCCGACAAACCGGGCGACGTGGTCGAGTGTTATATGCTTCGAAAGGCGCGTATGGACGTTGCGGACGTGTGGGAACTGACGGAACTCAGTTTCGTCGCGTGTGCGCGACGAAATCAACGTGTATCCGTCGAGATACCCCCGTATCGACGTTTTGCAAACTTGTCCATAACTTCGTGTACAGTCGTCGAATCGAGATAAAACTTGCGCCAACAAGTCCGAATCAAAATTCTGGTCCTGCATGCCAAGTTTGGTTCGATTCTGAGAAAGTCGAATCGGAACCCAATTTAGACGGGCCCGCGACCCACTCAAACGGGCGATTTTGTACACGGCTCCTCGGAATCCAAAACTGGACATACCGTTGAGTTCCTCTCCTCAAACTAAAATTGTAGACATGTAGTTTGATGACTTTAGAGAACGTAGACTTTGGCACGCGTTTCGGTGCAAAGCGGGTCCAACGGCGGACATCGTTTTGACCCGAAATTACAATTTTGCCCCTGTTCCAGAATTTGACTTTTGGACAGGCGTTTCCTAGGTATATCTTCTTCACCGAGATCATTTTTGTTGTTTGTTTCAGCGTTTGGAGTCATCTGTGATTTGTGAGTTTTTGGTGCGGACACTTGCTACTCTTGGACTTGTCACTTTATACCACCAGGCAAGATACCTTGCCACCCTACTCTGTGATTATTATATTCTTATTTTCAGTTGTTATTTCAGCATTGTTTCGTGATATTTAAACTGTCGTCCAAGTCACACTTGGGTGCAAGCGACTCTATCGGTCGTTTCTCTTGCTTTATTTATTCTCTTGTATTGACTTAGTTTATGGACCACCCACTGATGTTGAGGTATTGGTATATCTCATATGGCCTTGACACTTGTTGTATCATGCGATGTGTGTTACATATAGGACACGTTTCCGCGCAGTTGGCTGGCCACCGATGCGTATGGAGCGTACGACGGATAGGAGTAACTGCCAATAGTATTGCATGATTAGAAGACTTGGCAGTTATTAGAGGTTCATATCAGTCATGGAGATAATGATACTAGGCATTGGGTGGGGAGAACAATACCTGACGTATGGGCTTCTTTACACTTCCATGATTACCTGTGCGCTCCACCGGAGACGCAGGCGACAGGCGCCCTCTGACGTTTCCCAGAGCGTTATGGACGTAGCCCCTTGCACATGGTGCCCTCTGATGCTTCCCGAGCATTACGGACGTAGGCCCCTGGTACCCTCTATGGGAACTATGCCGATCCTATTTTCAGCCAGGGCTCATGTGTCGAAGGATTGTATCTCAACTGCATATTCACAGTAGAATGGTCAGGAACCCGATTGCATGCATACCTTTTTCTCTTATTATATTATCACAGTTTATATGGCATAGTGTTTTCTTGTATCTTGTTATGTCCCCTGAGGACCTGGTTATCTCTCCAGGTTTATACGAGTTTCTACAGGAGTACGGAGCGGCATTGGAGCTATCCTACATTGATGATGAGACAGTGCCTTATGATTCCTAGTCTATTTCTTATCTGAGACAGTTGTAGACATTATTTTACATCTTTTTTTCTTTCTAATTTGCGAAGGTCGGACTCCAATCTTGTGAGACTATTTTTCATAGCTGTTTGGAGTGAGTATGTTCACCCGGCTATCTTTTGATACTATATTTATTTATTTGGACTTCATTATCTTCTGTGTTGAGCTGTGATGAGATTAGATATGTTATTCTGGCCTGTGATTATTTATTTACAGCTTATGTGCATATATGAGGAATTCTATATATTGGAGTGTTCTTTGTATATGTACAGCTGGCATGTTCACGTACTTAGTCCTATGTATTTTGGGACTGGGGCGTTACATTTGGCATAATCCTCATTAATGGCCCAGATCCTTCACGCTCAAGATTAATGGCCCCGATTGATCACTTATCAGGCCGCCGCCACTTTGAGAGTGGACAATCATTGCAAACCCTAATGATGCCCCCCACTATTATAAATAGCAAGGTGACATTCCCTTGCAGAAAAGAGATATATACTGACAGAGAGAGATACGCACATACGGAGAGACACTCCTCCCAATAATCAGAGAGAAAAATCCACAGAGATCAATCCAGAGAGAGAAGCCAGAAGAGCAATACTAGGAGAGCAAGAAGAGCATTTCTTCATCAATGTCAACCATCTCGTCACATGAGCCAAGGCTGCATACCGATCGTCCAAGGAGTAAGACAGGGCTGCCGTCGCCTTCTCGAGCCTCTATCGTCACCCCCAGAATCAAAAATAAACAATTGTACTTAGATTATTGTACCTAGGTTTTCGTCCCTAAGCTTTCTTTGTACAAGCGAGTTTGTAACGTGAAGTAAAAGCCCAGTCCTCCCATAAAACTGTTCTGCTCTTTTATATTTCATGGCAAACATGGACATCAATGTAATCTTCTTACTTCTTGTCTGAATGAAATGATAGAGAACTTTTCTGGCTTGCTCATGAGATGTAGTCATGTGAATGTAACTGATCTTGAATGAACAGAATACATTCGCTCTATTCTTTGCTTGTAGTAATCGCCCCAATGGGAGACTTTTTGTGGACCTATTATCCTTAGCGTACCCTGGTTCTGGATACGGATAATAAGTTGGAAGAGAACCAAGATACTTACTCAGAGGTAATAAGGACATGGTAAATATGAGGGTTTCTTCGATGGAGCCTTCCTACTCAGAGGTAATAAGGACATGGCAGGAGTGGGCTTCATGAAGGGTACATAGAACAACTCAAAGGTAATGTAATGACCATTTTTTTGTATTACGTATTTTGTATACGTGTACGTATTTAGACCCGTATTGCAAGCTTGATTTATCTTGGCATTTTCTTGATTGGTTTATCTTAACTTGGTTCGGCTTGGTTTGCATGGTTCGGTTTTATGTGAACCACTCCCACCTACCACCACTTTCATTAAATAATCCCACCTACCACCACCACTTTCATTAAATATCCCACTAGCATTTCTCTCTCTTCATTACTTCTTCTTCCCCACCATTACTTCTTCAACCACCAGGGAAAGAGAGAGAGTGGGAGAGCTTAGGCAAGTGCACCTTGCTTCATAGAGGAAGTCCATTTTTATTGTTCCATTGTCTTCCTCATGTGTTTCTAAACCACTTTAGTACTTGTCATTTTTTATTTACATGGTTAAATTTTGTAGATCTAGCCTTGTGGTATTTTTGGTTTCCAGGACTTTTGATCCATCACACTTGCATATTTTGCTAAGTTGATGATACCATGATTGCAGAGAAGTTCGTTAGGTCCAATTTGACCTATGGAATATTGCTGAGCCGCATGGACATTTTGGCACTCAGTCGCATGAAGCAAAGTTACATTTAATAAATGTAGCCGCATGCCTATGGCCAACGTATTGTATTAATGCATACATGCCAACATTTTAGCTTTAGCCACATGTCAAATCACTGCATTAGTGTATTGGCATTAAATGCATTAATAATAAAAGCATTCACGTGCCCTGGGCAATTAATTCCTTAGCACGAGAATGCACCAGCCTGTGCATTGCTTGGAATACCAAGCAGAGCCGCATATGGCCATCCCAGCAAAGTGAGCCGCATGCTTAGGCAACCCTGGAATGTATTATAATAATGCGTTAAATTTTTTTATGCAGCTGCATGCATTGCTCAATACAGCCGCATGAAATCCTCAATGCAGCCACATGCATATCTAAATGCAGCCGTATGCATTCCTCCCACTCACTGCATTTAATGCGTTAAGTAAGTGCATTGTAATGAATGCATCACAGCCGTATAAGGCTTCAGAAGCTTAATACTTCAAGCATTTTTTTTTCTTTTCTTAATACTTTAAGCATTTTTCTCCTTAATGCTTTAAGCATCATAGCCGCATAAGGCTTCAGAGGCTTAATACATTAAGCATCTAAGTCCTTATCATTTATTTCTTAAGGCATTTTGCATTTAAGTCCATTACAATGCATTTAATGCAATTAAGCCATTAGGAATGCATTTAATGTATAGGCATGTAATGCATTTTCTTAAGCCAGCCGCATATGGCTCCTCTCAGCCGTATGTATATTAATACAATATTTTAATGCATGCTAGCATACATTTGTATATATTAAAATATTATTTAGCGTATATTAATATAATGTATATTAATATATTGTGTATATTAAAATATATTAATATAATATATTAATGTATTATGCATTGATAATGCATTACATTAATGCATTATATTAATGTATTAGATACACTTGCCTGTTAGCATGCATGTTTATAGATTTTGCTCAAGTCGCATTTGGCCAAGTGACAGTTGGCCACATAAAATTTTTCGAGCCGCATGAGTTCCCCCGCAGCCCTTGTCCCTTCTAATATTTAATTACTAAATGTGTACTTGTGCTACTTAATTGTCCTCTGACACGATGGTGACCCGTTGTGGTGCACCTTCGACATGACATGATAGTGGCCGGACGCGGCGCACTCCTAACAGTAAACATGACATGACAAAATTGAACGGCCTGGACACCGTAGATGATTGTGTTTGTATAGTTAAACCGATAGTGGTTGCATCATGTCTAGGACAGGGATCCCTGAGTACCACGGTCAGGGGTACCCACTGTAAATGGCTAAGACTAATAACTAGAATAATTCAGTAGTCATGAGAGATTTCCCCAGCTACAGGCGATCCCGTTATCCCGGCCACCATTGTGGGACTTGCAGCCTGCCGACGAGTAGGACACAAGTCCAAACTCATTGATATATGAAAAGAATAATGTACTGCGTAATGAACCCAAGTCGCCTGGATAACCTGGATTAGATGCAGGGCTTGTGGCTGGAGGAATATCTCACTGCATGTTGTGGCAATCTAGTTAGCTAATGTAGAAAGCCGTAGTCACTGATTGACCGGGAACGATTGTATGGTGTGGTTTTCAGTGTTCGATTATTGTAAGCTTGATCGCATGATTGTCACTCTTAGCAATAAAGATCAGAGACTGAGTTCTGTTCAGGTGAAGGGTTACAACCCCGGTCCTTATTTGGTTTAAGGGTTGTAACCTGGCTTCCGGAGCAGTTCTAAGTCCTCTCTTCGTTTATTGTCTTATTGCACCCCACGTCATGCTTGTAATATTTTACCTTACCAACAGGATTGGAGACGGAGTTCTATTCAGGTGAAGGGTTACAACCCCGGTCCTTGTTTGGTTTAAGGGTTGTGACCTGGCTACTTGAATGGTTTCCTCGTACTTCATTATGACTATTGTTATCTCTTTACTTTCAGTTTGCTTAACTACTTAATATATATTTTCTGATGTGCTGGTTTTAGTTCTTAAGTGAAGCCTCCTTTGTGGCACTTGCTCTTTCTGGGATCTGACCCAGCTGGTTTTATGTGGCCAGATTTTGGAGCTACCTCAGAGGATCCATCGACTTTCCAGTCTGATGGTGATCATCAGTCGTGACCAGGGCAACGAGTGGGTTTATTTTTGCTCTCCCACTCTATTGTAAAAATTTTATTTTGAGGCGTTTAGCCGGCGAGCACCTGTTAGCTCGTATTGCATACCTTATTATTGCCTGCCTACGGGCTGTAACATGATTGACAGATCCTAGGGTTGATCATGTACGACTAAACTCTTGCTAGTCCTTATATTTTGTAACGACTAGCTTCATGATCAGCTGGATATGTAATGTTTGGGACGCCTTACTATTGTATATTTGGTGATCTTACATCTTGTAACTATCTTGCTTGCTTGAGATTGAGACAATTAGGCTTGTTATTGACCATAGGAGACTGTTGGATTGTAGTTAAACCCTCATGTATCTAGACAGTCGTAACCGTATAGTGGGGTAGATTCCATTTTATTATACGTAGATGGCTATGTATGCCCCTGCTCTCCAGTATTCTGGTTCTGGGGCGTTACATGGTTTAAGTGGTGGCCCATGCAGGTCTTGTAAATCAAGATATGTGAGGGTTTACCGAATAGATATCTCAATCAGCACTCGCCTTTGATCTCTGCCCGTATCTTCTAATCCCTGAGATTCTCGGCCTGATCACATGCTTGTATCATTGGATCTGTCTTGGTCCTTCCTTAATTGTTCCCTATGTCGTCTTCTTCAGCGGCACTGTTCCTGGACCTGCCAATCAGCTAGGCGAAGCGCATCCTGTGGACCAGCAGCAACAAGAAGACCAGGCCCAGCACTCAGGAGCAGCCTCCAGGGCCATGCCTTCCAGAGATCCAGAACCCCCGATGCAGTCAGCCCAGCCCGCGAGGCAGGATGATGGAGCCTTAGTTGGACTTATCAGGGAGTTGCTTGCATCCCAGGAGCGTCGAGGAGATGCCTTGCATCAGGCAGTGGCAGATGCTCTGGGCAGAAGTGGACATCATGGGAACAGTACAGCGAACAGTTTTAAGCGCCTGAACCCTATATTCTTCGATGGCAGCGAAGATGCTATCGCTGCTGATGCGTGGCTTCAGGACACCGAGGTGATATTGGAAGCAGCAAAGACCCCAGAAGATGAGAAGGTGGCCGTAGTGTACCTACAGTTATTGGATCTAGCCCGCAGCTGGTGGACGGCTCAGGCCGTTGGACTAGTGGCTCCTATTGCTTGGGCAGTATTCCGTGAGAGGTTTCGGACCAAGTACTTCGATGCGGTGGCTCGGTACGATCTTCAGACCAAGTTCACCAATTTGAAGCAGATGGACAGGACGGTCGATGGATATGCGGCCAAGTTTTTCAGACTTAGTCGGTTTGCTCCCACCTTGGTAGCGACCGAGTTCGATAGAGCCCAGCGATTTCAACAGGGACTCCACCTAGAGATTTTGCTGGCAGTATAGCAGTTTGTGCATCAGACTTTTGATGCGGTATTAAGGGCAGCTAGGAGGCATGAGTATACCTCCCAGAGGATTGTGGACAGGATCGGAGGTCGGAAGCGATCTCACGGCCAGATGAATCAGTCATCAGCCCCAGCCCCGGCAGCCAGGGCTTTGACCATTGGAGCTCAGAGGAGGGCAGCTTCAGTTACGTCAGTTCAGCACTCAACCCCGATGCAGCAGAAGCAGTCCTCCCCTATGGGCTGCTCTTATTGTGGGAAGCCTGGACACGTTGTTTCAGAGTGTCGCAAGGCTAGAGTATTGTGTTTACTTTGTGGAGCGCCAGACCACAAGGTAGGGTCCTGCCCGTTCAGGACTGACTCATCACCAGCCAGGACCAGTTCATCAGTGAGGGGACCAGCCCCTGTACCAGTCTAGTAGCAGTTTCCATCTCCAAGGCCATTGCCGACGCAGACCCAGGCTTTTCATCAGCAAAGGCCTCAGTAGTTTGCCCAGGCGCAAGCCCAGAATAGGCAGCGAGGATTCCAGCAGAGAGGACCGGCACCCAGAGAACATGGTCAAGTATTGGCTTTGACCATGGGAGAAGAAGGAGTGGCACCAGGTAAGGTAGTGGCAAGTACTATTCTCGTCAACACATTTCCCGCTTCAGTGTTATTTGATTCTGGTGCATCGCATTCATTTATGTCTTTGCCACACGGATAGGACTGGAGCCCGAGTCACTATCAGTAAGGCTCAATATACTTACTGGTAACGGTCTTGTGGGAGTAGATAGAGTATTTTCCTCGTGTCGAATCGTGGTTAGCGGTAGAGAGTTTCCCGCTAGGATGATAGAATTCCCGATGGCCGATTATAATGTGGTCTTAGGGATGGATTGGTTGAGAGACCAGTATGCTAGGATAGACTGCCATATTGGCAGGGTTGTTTTTAGCATTCCAGGCGAGCCAGAGTTTTCCTTTTCTCGAGGTGAAGTGGAACCTTCTCCTCCAGTATTGTGGATGGCCGTAGCAGCAGTACAGTTACCCCGAATAGTCGAGGAATTTTTAGATGTTTTTCCGGAAGAGCTTCCAGGGATACCGCCAGAACGGAAGATCGAGTTCACTATCGACTTGATTCCCAAGACAGCACCAGTGTCAGAAAGAGTCTACAGGATGGCGCCGTCAGAATTGGAGGTATTGTACAAGTTGATTGAAGAACTCCGGACCAAGGGATTCATTCGTGCAAGTGGATCTCCTTGGGGAGCCCCGATGCTTCTTGTGAAGAAGAAGGATGGTACGTCCAGATTATGTGTTGACTATCGTACCTTGAACTCAGTGACAATCAAGAACAGATATCCTCTCCCTAGGATAGATGACTTGTTTGATCAACTCAGAGGAGCGGTAGTGTTCTCGAAGATTGATTTACGATCAGGGTACCACCAGATCAGAGTCAGAGAGCAGGACATCTCGAAGACAGCTTTCTGATCTAGATATGGGCATTGGAAGTTCTTTGTTATGCCCTTTGGAGCAACCAATGCGCCGGCAGTATTCATGGACCTCATGAATCGTATCTTCATGCCTTATTTGGATCAGTTCGTGATCGTGTTCATAGACGATGTCCTGGTCTACAGCAAGAGTGAAGTGGAGCATGAGCAGCATCTCAAAGTTGTCCTCCAGATTCTTCGAGGGCACCAGTTGTATGCCAAGTTTAGTAAATGCGAGTTCTGGCTCGATCGCATCTCATACTTGGGTCATATCATTACCAAGGATGGAGTGGAAGTGGATCCTCAGAAGAAAGTGGCTATCGAAACATGGCCAGTGTCCCGCACAGTTGCAGAAGTTCACAGTTTTCTTGGATTGGCCGGCTATTACCGAAGATTCGTTTTGGACTTTGCTCGAATTTCAGCACCACTGACGCAGTTGACCCGCAAGGATGTGCAGTTTGCTTGGACAGCTGAATGTCAGGAATCTTTTGAGAAGCTAAAGCGAGGCTTGATGACGGCACTCGTTCTCACACTTCCAGATGGGACCGGAGGATTTTCAGTATACTGTGACGCTTCAGGCAAGGGTTTAGGATGTGTTTTGATGCAGCATGGGAAGGTGATAGCTTATGCATCACGACAACTTCGTGATCATGAGAGAAATTACCCATCCCATGACTTAGAATTGGCAGCTGTAGTGTTTGTACTTAAGTTGTGGAGATACTACTTGTATGGAGATAGAGTGGAGATATTCGCCGACCACAAGAGTCTGAAGTATGTTTTCACCCAGAAGGACCTTAACATACGTCAGAGAAGATGGATAGAGCTACTTGTGGATTATGATGTCAACCTGCAGTATCACCCTGGGAAGGCCAACGTTGTGGCAGATGCATTAAACAGAAGAGCCGGAGTTTACCTTCTGACAGCGCAACCAGAGTTGTTAGCAGATCTTCAGAAGATGGGTATAGAAGTTATCCTTCCTACCAATGTGGCATTGATGGCCAGCATGCAAGTACAGTCCAGTATAGTTGAGAGGATCAAGATAGCTCAGTCCTCCGATTCTAAGCTTCAGCGGCTTAGAGCGGAATGTGAAGCAGGACGACGACCAGAGTTATGCATTTATAAGGATGGTACAATTCGACATGGTAAGCGTCTTTGTGTACCCAGTAGAGATATCAGACAGGAGGTCATGGCGGAAGCTCACAGTTCTCAGTATTCGATTCATCCCGGTGGCACGAAGATGTACCGTGATATCCGTCAGCACTTTTGGTGGAATGGCATGAAGAGGGATATAGCTCGGTTTGTCTCTCGGTGTTTTGTTTGCCAACAAGTCAAGGCTGAACACCAGAGGTCAGCTGGACTTCTTCAGCCCTTGCCAATTCCAGAATAGAAGTGGGAACATATAACCATGGATTTCGTGACTGGATTACCTAGATCCCCAGCCGGTAGGGATGCTATTTGGGTTATAGTTGACAGGCTCACAAAGGTGGCTCACTTTCTCCCGTTCAGAGTGGGTCAGTCGACAGCTCAGCTAGCAAAGATGTACCTCCGACAGATTGTCAGATTCCATGGAGTACCAGTCAGTATCACCTCAGACCGGGATTCGAGATTTACGTCACACTTTTAGCATAGCTTGCAAGAGAGTTTGGGAACTCGCCTCCAGTTCAGCTCAGCATATCATCCGCAGACAGATGGTCAGTCAGAACGCACGATCCAGACTCTGGAGGATATGTTGAGATCTTGTACACTCGACTTCGATAGTTCGTGGGAAGATCACCTGTACCTGGTGGAGTTCTCGTACAATAATAGTTTCCAAGCCAGTATCCAGATGGCTCCGTTCGAGGCACTGTATGGGAGAAAGTACAGATCCCCACTAGCATGGGATGATGTGGGAGAGAGACAGATGCTTGGTCCAGAGATGATCGCTCAGACAGTTGAGGTGGTTAGGAGAGTCAGAGACCATCTTCGCATTGCACAAGATCGTCAGCGCCATTGGGCCGATTCTCATCGGCGTCCCCTTGAATTTTCTGTCGGCGACCATGTATTCCTGAGGATCTCGCCTAACCGTGGCGTCATTCGTTTCGGCGTACGGTAAAAGCTTAGTCCTAGGTATATAGGGCCGTTCGATATTCTGGAGCGAGTGGAAGATGTGTCATATCGTCTCGCTCTTCCGCCGTCTCTGAGTGAGGTGCATGACGTGTTCCATGTATCCCAACTACGACGGTATATCCCGAACCTGAGGCACATCCTGGATCATTCGGAATTGGTTGTTGGTACCAACCTTTCGTATGAGGAGAGGCCCGTATCCATATTGGACCAAAGAGAGAAGATACTCAAGAACAAGACTATCAAGTTAGTCCGTGTTGCTTGGGGTCACCACTCTTTGGAAGAGTCAACGTGGGAGCGTGAGGATGATATCCGATCGCGATATCCCGACCTGTTTGACTCGTGAGGTATAATATCCTTCTTATGCCTCATATTTTCGATTCCTTGCTTGAATTAATAATTGTTTGATTGCTTAACTAGTATAGCTTGCCTGTGAGTAGTATAGCTTGTCCTTGCATCTTTAGCCACTTGATTAAATTCTAAGGACGAAATTCTTTTAAGGTGGGTAGAGTTGTAATGACCATTTTTTTCGTATTACGTATTTTGTATACGTGTACGTATTTAGACCCGTATTGCAAGCTTGATTTATCTTGGCATTTTCTTGATTGGTTTATCTTAACTTGGTTCGGCTTGGTTTGCATGGTTCGGTTTTATGTGAACCACTCCCACCTACCACCACTTTCATTAAATAATCCCACCTACCACCACCACTTTCAATAAATATCCCACTAGCATTTCTCTCTCTTCATTACTTCTTCTTCCCCACCATTACTTCTTCAACCACCAGGGAGAGAGAAAGAGTGGGAGAGCTTAGGCAAGTACACCTTGCTTCATGGAGGAAGTCCATTTTTATTGTTCCATTGTCTTCCTCATGTGTTTCTAAACCACTTTAGTACTTGTCATTTTTCATTTCCATGGTTAAATTTTGTAGATCTAGCCTTGTGGTATTTTTGGTTTCCAGGACTTTTGATCCATCACACTTGCATATTTTGCTAAGTTGATGATACCATGATTGCAGAGAAGTTCGTTAGGTCCAATTTGACCTATGGAATGTTGTTGAGCCGCATGGACATTTTGGCACTCAGCCGCATGAAGCAAAGTTACATTTAATAAATGTAGCCGCATGCCTATGGCCAACGTATTGTATTAATGCATGCATGCCAACATTTTAGCTTTAGCCACATGTCAAATCACTGCATTAGTGTATTGGCATTAAATGCATTAATAATAAAAGCATTCACGTGCCCAGGGCAATTAATTCCTTAGCACGAGAATGCACCAGCCTGTGCATTGCTTGGAATACCAAGCAGAGCCGCATATGGCCATCCCAGCAAAGTGAGCCGCATGCTTAGGCAACTCTGGAATGTATTATAATAATGCGTTAAATTTTTTTATGCAGCTGCATGCATTGCTCAATGCAGCCGCATAAAATCCTCAATGTAGCCGCATGCATATCTAAATACAGCCGTATGCATTCCTCCCACTCACTGCATTTAATGCGTTAAGTAAGTGCATTGTAATGAATGCATCACAGCCGCATAAGGCTTCAGAAGCTTAATACTTCAAGCATTTTTCTTTCTTTTCTTAATACTTTAAGCATTTTTCTCCTTAATGCTTTAAGCATCATAGCCGCATAAGGCTTCAGAGGCTTAATACATTAAGCATCTAAGTCCTTATCATTTATTTCTTAAGGCATTTTGCATTTAAGTCCATTACAATGCATTTAATGCAATTAAGCCATTAGGAATGCATTTAATGCATAGGCATGTAATGCATTTTCTTAAGCCAGCCGCATGTTTATTAATACAATGTTTTAATGCATGCTAGCATACATTTGTATATATTAAAATATTATTTAGCGTATATTAATATAATGTATATTAATATATTGTGTATATTAAAATATATTAATATAATATATTAATGTATTATGTATTGATAATGCATTACATTAATGCATTATATTAATGTATTAGATACATTTGCCTGTTAGCATGCATGTTTATAGATTTTGCTCAAGCCGCATTTAGCCAAGTGACAGTTGGCCGCATGGAAATTTTCCGAGCCGCATGAGTTCCCTCGCAGCCCTTGTCCCTTCTAATATTTAATTACTAAATGTGTACTTATGCTAATTAAATATCCTTTGACACGATGGTGAACCGTTGTGGTGCACCTTCGACATGACATGTTAGTGGCCCGACGCGGCGCACTCCTAACAGTAAACATGACATGACAAAATTGAACGGCCTGGACACCGTGGATGATTGTGTTTGTATAGTTAAACCGATAGTGGTTGCATCATGTCTAGGACAGGGATCCCTGAGTACCACGGTCAGGGGTACCCACTGTAAATGGCTAAGACTAATAACTAGAATAATTCAATAGTCATGAGAGATTTCCCCAGCTACAGGCGATCCCGTTATCCCGGCCACCATTGTGGGACTTGCAGCCTGCCGACGAGTAGGGCACAAGTCCAAAATAATTGATATATGGAAAGAACAATGTACTGCGTAATGAACCCAAGTCGCCTGGATAACCTGGATTAGCTGCAGGGCTTGTGGCTGGAGGAATATCTCACTGCATGTTGTAGCAATCTAGTTAGCTAATGTAGAAAGTCGTAGTCACTGATTGGCCGGGAACGATTATATGGTGTGGTTTTCAGTGTTCGATTATTGCAAGCTTGATCGCATGATTGTCACTCTTAGCAATAAAGATCAGAGGCTAAGTTCTGTTCAGGTGAAGGGTTACAACCCCGGTCCTTGTTTGGTTTAAGGGTTGTAACCTGGCTTCCGGAGCAGTTCTAAGTCCTTTCTTCGTTTATTGTCTTATTGTACCCCACGTCATGCTTGTAATGTTTTACCTTACCAACAGGATTGGAGACGGAGTTCTATTCAGGTGAAGGGTTACAACCCCGGTCCATGTTTGGTTTAAGGGTTGTGACCTGGCTACTTGAATGGTTCCCTCGTACTTTATTATGACTGTTGTTATCTCTTTACTTTCAGTTCGTTTAACTGCTTAATATATTTTTTCTGATGTGCTGGTTTTAGTTCTTAAGTGAAGCCTCCTTTGTGGCACTTGCTCTTTCTGGGATCTGACCCAGATGGTTTTGTGTGGCCAGATTTCGGAGCTACCTCAGAGGATCCACCGACTTTCCAGCCTGATGGTGACCATCAGTCATGACCAGGGCAACGAGTGGGTTTATTTTTGCTCTCCCACTCTATTGTAAAAATTTCATTTTGAGGCGTTTAGCCGGCGAGCACCTGTTAGCTCGTATTGCATACCTTATTATTGCCTGCCTACGGGCTGTAACATGATTGACAGATCCTAGGGTTGATCATGTACGACTAAACTCTTGCTAGTCCTCATATTTTGTAACGACTAGCTTCATGATCAGCTGGATATATAATGTTTGGGATGCCTTACTATTGTATATTTGGTGATCTTACATCTTGTAACTTTCTTGCTTGCTTGAGATTGAGATAATTAGGCTTGTTATTGACCATAGGAGACAGTTGGATTGTAGTTAAACCCTCATGTATCTAGACAGTCGTGACCGTATAGTGGGGTGGATTCCATTTCATTATACGTAGCTGGCTATGTATGCCCCCGCTCTCCTGTATTCTGGTTATGGGGCGTTACAGGTAATGAGGACGTGGATGTTCTATGTGAGGGACGGTTTGTTTTTGATGTAAGGAAAACAACTCAGAGGTAGCATCGACGTGGTTGCTTCGGAGAATCTGTGGATCCGTTACCCTTTTTGTGCACTAAGAGTGCGGGTATTGGATCATAAGAAGAGAGCTCTTTTAGGAGGAAAGTTTAGAGGTATGATCATACATGACTAACTACCTAAAAGATGTGATATAGATTTATCTGTAGTGACCAGGATATGAATTCAGCAGTACTTGCGGGTACATAACTCAACAATCTGGGAGATTTGGAGTCAAAATGTGAGTTCACGGTACCAGGGGTACATAACCCATCAATTTGGAAGATTTAAAATCGGGATGTGAGTTCAGCAGTACCAGGGGGTACATAACCCATCAATCAGGGATATTTGGATTTGGAATGTGAGTTCAGCGGTACCAGGGGATACGTAACTCGACAATTTGGAGAATTTGTAGTCGGAATGTGAGTTCAGCGGTACCCCAGGGTACATAACTCATCATTTTAGAAATTTGTAGTCGGGATGTGAGTTCAGTGGTACCACAGGGCACATAACTCAACACCCTGGCAGATGTCGTTTCAGACGTAATATTTCTTTAGGAACTTGCCGTTGATAGGTAACATGAGCAAGTCTCTATTTTGTTTTGCGAGGCGGTAAGCTCCACTGGAGAATACAGCATCGATGATGAACGGGCCTTCCCACTTTGGCTGGAACTTGCCGGCGGTTTTGTGAGTCATAACCATCGGCCTCCGAACTGCCAGAACGAGATCGCCCACTTGGAATGTTCTGATTTTAACCTTTTTGTTGAAGGCTCCGGAGATACGTGCTTGGTACAACTCGATTCGCTGTTGAGCTAACAGGCGTTTCTCATCTAGGACCTCCAACTCTTGCAGTCGGCGATGGTGATTATCATCTGTTGTCAACCGATAGGTGAGGGCGACACGGAGCGAGGGGATTTGAGTTTCCAGGGGAAGAACTGCCTCACTCCCATATACCAGAGAGAATGGTGTGTTCCCAGTGGTCGTTCGTACTGTAGTACGGTATGCCCACAAGCATTCGTCGAGCTTTTCATTCCAGTCGCGTTTGTTTGACGACATAAACTTCTTGAGAAGCTTGATGATCGTTTTGTTGAATGCTTCAGCCAGACCATTAGCCGCCGGGTTGTATGGTATTGAAGCAATATTTTGGATTCGGTGTTTGTCGCAGAACCGATAGAAAGCGTGGCTGGCGAACTGCGGACCATTATCATGGATCGTCCTTCGGGGCAGTCCAAAGCGATAGATGACGTGATGCTTGAGGAAGCTGATCACGTTTGGAGTCTTCACTTCTGCTAGCGGAATAGCCTCCGCCCATTTGGAGAAGTAATCTGTGATTGCAAGTTTGAAGCGGTATCCTAGAGATGAAGGTGGAGTGATCGGACCAATGATGTCCATTCCCCATGCTTCGAATGGCCAGGATGCCACCGTCGGATGTAGAAATTCGGATGGCTGGTGGATAAAATCTGCGTAGACTTGACAGGCTTTGCATTTTTGTGCATAGTCTATTGTATCTGCAACCATTGTGGGCCAGTAGTAGCCTATTCGGCGAAGACGATCCTGTAGTTTCGGGCCAGGCTGATGGGCCCCACAGATGCCATCGTGAGCTTTACGCACAGCTTCTTTGGCTTCTGTATTTGACAGACATTAAAGCAGTAATCCATCGTATGATCGTCGATATAGCATTTTCGTCTCTGTATCATAAAAGAATCTGAGGGAACGTCTTCTAATAGAAGTGGCTTCCTTCAGATTCTCTGGTAGGATGTCGTAGACTACGAAGTCAATAAATGGTTATCTCCAGTCTGGTGCTTCGTCGACTGTCAGCGCGGAGTAACTTTTAACACATTGAACATTATTCCTGGAACAGACCAACTCACGGCCTATGATGTCAACCAGATGATGAGCATGATTAGATACTGCCAAGGAAGTGGCCAGACCTGCTAGGGCATCGGCTTCAATGTTCTGGAGCCTGGGAACGTGCTCTATGAAGAACCCTCCCAAGGACGAGATGATGTCAATCGCTATTTGGTGATAGGAGATCATGTCTTCATGACGCACTTCGTATGAGCCCCAGATCTAGTGGACAATTAGCTGCGAATTGCCGTATGCTTCAAGGTGCTCTACCCCCAGCTCTTTTACAAGTCGGAGGCCAATGACCAAAGCATTGTACTCGGCCACATTGTTTGAACAGGGCTCCGTGAGGGAATAAGCTCGATTGATCACTAGCCCGGTGGGAAAAATCAGCACTACTCCGACTCCAGCGACGATATTGCCCTGGGGCCCAGTTCTAGAAGCGCCGTCGAAGAACATCCGCCATATGGTATCATGGGAGGCCATATTTGAATTAGCGACCTCGTCTGGAATCTTTTCATCTATTTTAGTTGACTCCGTACCTGGGTGAGCTGCTAAAAAGTCTGCCATAGCTTGAACTTTAACAGCCTTTTGTGGGACAAAGATCATGTGGTAGGGGGACAGTAATATCGCCCAGGTAGCAAGGCGGAAGCTGGGTGCACCCGGTTTAGTCATGAGGATCCTGAGGGGGTTGACTCTTGATATGACATATATGGTTTGTCCCGTGATGTAGTGTCGCGTCTTCTGAATGGCAAAAACCAGAGCAAGGCACTCTTTTTCTACGGCATTGTATTAATGCTCTGGCCCCATCATCATTCGGCTGAGGTAATATTTAGCTTGCTCATGGCCTGCCTCATCTTGAGAATTGTGGACGTCCTTGGGGACGTCGGGATCTGCTGTATCTGTTGGATGAACCGTTTTCCCTGGATTGTTTTCTTGAAACACCGGATTGTCGTGGATATTTGGGGGAGTTCTACCCCCGGCTCTAGTGCCTCCCAGAGATGTGGACGACGAATCTCCAAGTATGGCAGATTTCGTCTTTGAGCGGGTACCTTGGTAAACTCCTCCTGTAACGGTGGTAGACAACCGCTTAGAAGAGAGTTTCTTGGTTACGCTGGTTGAGATTTTCGGACTGGAGACATTTGTTTTCTTCCCTCTCCCGCTGCCAGGAATCTTCAGGGCAGAATTGCCGGAGGCGACGAGAAGCGCCTCGTCTTCTGAGCTTGGGTGTGCAGCCGTTGGAAGACGGACCGCCGGTCTTCTTGTACTACTACCTTGTTGCAGCAGCAGTTGACAATAACTTGGGTGCATTGATGTCCCTGTCAGGACTCTCTGTACATCAAATCTTTGTCTCTTTCCTTGCGTTTGTGAAGAATCACGTTGCACAAGTCACCCATTTTGTGGGCCCGGGAGTTCTGAGCCCATGAGTGTATTGGCTTCCTGCCTGCTCCCTGATGTGGGGGTAGCACGAGTACTTGCCTCTGGTCCTTGTTGGGAGGTTCTTGATAACTATCCCGTTCGTTGGTCGCCAGGGGCTGGACACGGATAGTTTTATACAACTTTCCATCAGGGGCCCGCATAATAGTCAGTGGGACGCCCTGATAGTCAGAAGTTGGGACAGCCGACTGAGCTAGCCGAGCCCGCGCTACCCGAGACTTCTTCCTTCTAGCACTTGAGAGTGCATAGTAGGAAGAGTCCACGGAGATTGACATATGAGAGCATCTGGGGTCAGGATCGCCTGAGAGGCGGTCGAAGACTGACCGTGAGCCGCATGGGACAGATGGTATCCGACTGGGATCAGTGGCCATACAGGCTATCTGCATGCGGCTATCCTTTGTGGCCGCATGAGCCTTCTGTATGCGGCTAGAAGCGGTGGCCGCATGAACCTTAGGGATGCGGCCGAAAGTCATGGTCGTGCAGGCTGCCTGCATGCGGATGGCAGTTCTGGCCGCATGGGCTTTCTGCATGTGGCTGACTTTTGTGGCCGTATGAGTTTTCTCCCTGCAGTTGGCATGAGCCTTCTCCATGCGGCTGGCGCCTTTATGCGGCTCGGATCGCATAAAGTTCCTCTTTGCCCTGCAAGTCCAGCATCATAGTATTTTCTTCTGCCGGACTTGGGGACAGCAGAGTCCTCTATGGTCTGAAGTAGGGTCGCCTGTGAGACTTCTGTGCCATCTTGAGCAACAGAGAGTACTTCTTCAAGAGCTTGGGGAGGAGCGAATGATTTGGGCCTCCACTCCCTGCGGGCCTTCTTCGTGCGGGCTCGTCGCTGGACCGGGCCAGCGCTCCTGTCAAAGAGCATTTCTTCAAACGCCTGCTGGTCGAACCGGGCGACTAGCATTTGTTGAGTGGAGCCAAGTTTGGCTGCGTTCGATTGCGTCACCAACTCCTCAGCCGGGAAGAAGTTAGTCCCCAGCAGAGTCGTCATCGTGTTTGCCATTGATTGTAAAATTATAGAACAATTTTATAGAAGGACTGAACTTAGACTCACAATACAAACTCGCTCGTATAAAGAAAGCCTAGGAATGAAAACCTAGGTACAGCAATCTAAGTACGATTGTTTTTTGATTCTGGGGAATGACGGTAGAGGCTCGGGAAAGCGATGGCAGCTCTGCCTTACTCCTTGGACGATCGGACGTAGCCTTGGCTCTGATGAAGAAATGCTCTCAGGATGTGTAGAAAGACTCTTCTGTGCGTGCCTTTGTCTCTCTGTGCGTCCAGCCGGGTAGAAAGAATATCATTTCTCTCTGGAATTTTCTTCCTCTTTTTCTTACGGTATTCTCTAAGGTTTGCAAGGGAATGGCACCTTGCTATTTATAGAAGTGGGGGTGTGATCGTTAGGGTTTGCAATGATTTCCACCTTGAAAAGTCGGCGGCCAATCATCTGGACCATTAATCTTGATTGCATTACATCTGGGCAATTGATTCTTGATTGTGCCAAATCCGTATGGACAATTAATGCTGATTGTAATAAATCTTCATAATTTGTCATGACAAGCTCGGATCTCCCGCCACGTGTCCAATTTGCTTAATTACAACAAATCTGATTTGACTTGAGTAATAATGGTGATTGCACTAAATCTGGTTGTCATGATTTACGAGCAGCCATAACTCCAAGGGGATAAGTCAGCCTCGTGTCTCAACTGTCATGAGGATCGTCATGTGAATCAACTATCATGAGGACTGCCACATGTCTCAACTGTCGTGAATGGGATGTCCTGACAAAGCCGCATGAATGCAGTCTCTAAATGAACCGCATATGGGTGACCCCCCACACTCCTAGTCGCATGAAGGTAACAGCCGTATGAAGGAGACATCCGCATGAAGGTGATAGCCGCATGAAGGTGGCAGCTGCATGAAGGAAGCAGCCGTATGAAGGTGGCAGCCGTATGAAGGAAGCAGCCGCATGAAGGTGGCAGCCGCATGAAGGAAGCAGCCACATGAAAAGAGCAACCGTATAGGGGTGTCAGCCGCATAGGAGTGGCAGCCGCATAGGGAGCTTTGGTATTTGGCGGATCATGCCAGCTGTATGAAAAGATTTTCTTCTTTTCCCTAGGAACACGCCATCATGTCAGAGTCATCATTTCAACTTTTATGTCAGAGCTATCATTTGTCAGAGCTGTCATTGTCAGGGATGCCGTCAGAGCAATTAATTCAAGCTGCTACTTTATGGCCAGTTGCCGGATCGGACAGTGTGAGGCCACGTAGCGTGGAGCCATCTGAGCTGCATGGAGGACTTTTGGAGCCGCATGAGGCTCCTTCTGTTTGTGAGCCGTATGGGATCCTAAAGGACTTATGAGACGCATGAGGCTCCTTCTGTTTTGAGCCGCATGGGCTTTTCTTGTCTTTTTCCATGCTTCTACAGGCGTACGTGAAAGATTGATTTGGATTTTGAAGAATAGTGCAAACGATTTAGTACGTCGAGACGAGGTGCACGATTACGCTAAGGATTCAACGAACGAATCTAAAGGATGTGATATCGAGTGAATGCGAAACATGATTGTAGGCTAGATCGGATGGCTCGTATCCGAGTGGTGTATGAATTTTCTTGGAAGTCATTCGAGCAAATTGAGGATTATGCTTAACGGTGAGTATGTCGGTGAGGCGATGCGATCGCGCATAGCCCTAGAACGCATCATGCTTAGTTGGTCGTGACTTCGAATGTTCCAAACGAGATGTCGTTCGGACAACTTGTCAATGGGCAATGTGTGTTAAAAAATGATTGGGAACGATGAATGAAGATGAATGGTCTTGATCGAGAAAACTTAGAGGATCGCGCGTGCGATTTTGGATTGAGTCAAATGAAATGTGACTTGAGTTTTGGACAACGTCTTGAAACGAGCTTGAGGAATAGCGACCGAACTTGATCTTGAATATCGAGGAGATAAGTGGAATATCTAACACGGATAATAGCATCAGTCGTACGACTTGAAATTGGTTGCAAAGGAAGATCGTCAGGTTACGCATATCATCGATGGTATTGAGGCGTATCAAAGATCGATATGCGATAACTCGGGGGTACTCTGACTCAGCGAATGACGATCGTGCAAATGTCATTGTTCCGATGGGTTCTATACTCGGGATATTGAAATGTGTCGAGGAAAAGATAAACTTGGCTCGAGGATTTTCTAATTGAATGAATGACGGTTAAATTATTGAATTGAAATATTGACTTGGATAAAAAATGAAATATTTGGATTTGCTTCGTCGATAACCACAACTTCGACATTCTTGTCTTATGCGAGCGCAACTACAGCCTCGCACATACATCGCGCCGATTAGGACGATCACTCCGTGTGATCGCTGGTATGGTGATTCATACAGCGGGGGTGGTTGAACTAGCATGGCATGGCAATTTGTGTGCTTCGACTTGTGGTTTGACGCGAAGGTAGACTCGAGAATGACTTAGCGTGCGTGATGGTCGAACTTGAGGATTGAGTAGGTCAAATCCACGGATCGATAATGAATTAGTCTAGACTCAAACAAGAGTTACTCCCTGATGAGAATGATTATTTCGCGGGAGCGTTGCATGGTGATTCATGAACCACCGTAGATAATCGGACTCGCGTGAGATTGGGGCACAACATATTGTCAAAGCTAGATGACCTCATGATCGAATACATGAATTGGTTAGAATTGGTGATTTGAATGGATTCGAATACGCGTAACAAATGTATTGATGCGATTAGGTGATCGTGCTTGATGTTTAGAAATCTGAGTGACGCGAGCTTGGGTAGAAAAACTCCGTACTATCGACTTGGTTTGACCCTAGGATTGGGGTCAGTATTGGCATTATTGTTCGGAAACTATGATTCCAATCCTGACATTGACTTAGCCTGAGAAATGGCCTAGCGGTTAGGCGAGACGCGTCCGTTACAAGAGTTAGCAATCGAAAAGATTGATCTTGAGGATTGGCATGGATGGATAGTGTGAATCACGAATATAGGAATACCCTGCTCACAAGACTCGGTTGACATGCATATATTTCAGGGACGCCTGAGTATGTGTACGATGTGACTCAAGTGAGAATGACGAATTCTCTATCATGCTGTTTAGCTGAATGTATGTAATTTAGGGACGCCTGGAATGCTTGCACGATCCAACCAAGTGATACGTTGAATTCAAATGAGACTTGAGGAACAGAAAAGTGTCTTGGATTTTGAAATCATGTTAATGGAAAGATTGATCGTCATGCGAGTGTGGCTCGGAATTGAGAAAACGCGTAGGCGGAGTGTGTACGATTAAGTCTTTGCCATAGAAATGGTAGGATGGCTTGCCTTCAGGAAAGTCTCGAGGACGAGACTTGTTCTGAGTGGTGTATGTTGTAGTGCCCCGTCCCGCTTAGCCTTGCAATGGCTATTCGAAGGCTCGCTCGGTCGAGGCAACTCCTCGCTCAGGTGGGGTAGTTTCGGTGAACTTGCCTCATCTTAGCCAGCACTTAATAACTCGCATGTTTTCAACTTGCACAAGTTAGGATTGTTAATAAAAGAGGCGCATCCACATAGCTAAGGGAATAATCCCGACCCGTCGGAATGTCTTAGAACATGGAAAATGGTCCCACGGTCTTCATAGAAGTCGGCTCAGCGTGCTTTCAAATGACACTCGATCCTTCGATCCCGTGGCTTGGAAGAAGGAAGTTGGCTTAAGTTGCTAAGTTGTCCCGACACTTGAAATAGCCTAAGTCATAGGCGTCGCCTGCGTGAATGCTTGGTAAAGCATGCACGGCCCCGTTGTTTTGCCCCAACACTCGAATCAGCCTAAGTCATAGGCATCGCTAGAATGAATGCTTAATAAAGCATGTACGGTCCTGTCCGCAAGGCTTGGCATAGCCTTCGCACGTCCTGTAAGTTAAGTCGTCTTGCACGGCTGTTGGCTTAAGTCTAGGCACGAACTTGGTTGTTTAAGTCGACCCCGTGCATAGCACGTCCTCTCGATGTGAAGCTCGGCATAGCCTTTGCTCGTCGAGTCGTTGCCCAAATAAGTTAGATAAGTGTTGTGCTGGGCTATCGAAGCCATTTTCTAGCACTGTCCCGCTCTAGCTGCGGTTGTCAAGTCGCGTAGTCCCTTGAGAATAAGGCTCGTCATATAAAGTATATGACTTGAGCGATAGCGTCGCCTATAGAACCAGGTCTGTCTAAGGCACGAGCTACGGTGGATCTAGTAAAGAGTATGCCACGATCAAAGGAAGTCCACGCGACTTGTTATCGCTGAGATCGATCCCGCTACTTGGGAGTCTCGCTAAAAGTCTTGATAAGGAAGTGCACGAGATTGGTTCCGCTACTTGGGAGTCTCGATAAAAAGAAAGAAAGCATGGTCATGTTAAGGAAGGATTGGTAGATCGAGTTGAGTCTTGCATGGTCATTGGACAACTTGTCGACAAGGTAAAGTTTTCTCGAACGATTGCCTAGGCCAAGGGACCGATTCGGCCCGGGAGGAACGAGGCGGCTCACGGTAGGATGCTGAATAACCGCATAGGAGATACAAAGTGCCTCCGGGCTAGCTACCCGCAGAGGGACGAGCCGAGATCTCGAGCCGAGTCTATGATAGCTTGACATTGCTAGTGACCACTCATGTAGATGGGTCGGCAGAATAGCGGCACACCGTGTGTATGCCTTTGGATTAGGTCTAGAGCTTGGATGCAGGTCTAGTCGGTAACACAAGGTCTGGGCCTAAGATTGGACTGCAGCATAGACACGTGCTTCGACACTAAGTAAGGCTTTCGTGTATCAAGTATTGGCTTTCGCGTATCAATATTGGCATTCGCGTATTGGCTTTCGCATATCGGCATTGTTGGCCTAGGTTTGCATAAGTTAAGTCGAATGCCATCACTTTAAGTCGAAAGGACCGTAAGGTAAAACTTGTCAAGTCAGGGAGTCGTTAGGCTCGACCTCATCTTGAAGCACGGACAAGTCTAGGCAAAGTCTAAGGGCACGACCTGCACAGGTCATTTCCCCCTTGACGTCGTTGGCATGAGAATTGGTCTAGAGGCACTTGAGTTTAAGTAAAGGTCTTGGCACGGTCGAGTTTGCATAAGTTGCTCCTCGGTAAAGCACTGTCTCAAATATGTCTAAGACGCGAATAGAGTGTGGCACGACCCTACCGTCCCGAGTTGAAGTTCGGTCAAGTACATAAGCGATGAGGCATTACCTCGATCGAAACACACGTTGGCATTATAGCACAACGATGTTGTTGCACATTGGTTTGGTTAGGTGTCATAGTCTTAAAACTGATCCTAAGGCAAGACTAGAAAGACAATCGAAGGGGATTTAAACTGCACAAAGTAAATGAACGTGTCGGTTATGTATGGGTGGGCGACGAGCTCACTCCACCAGTACAGTTGAGTACTGACACCCACACAGTGTTCATGTGCAGGCACAGGTAGAAGCTCGTGGCGCAGAGCTCGCTTGGATGCGTCGAGGCACGGAGTTCTTTGGCGATTCGAAGCGTGCGGCCGCGTGGATTGAAGACTTATACGGGATATAATATATGGACATCGCCTTCCGAAGCTTCCGCTGGCTCAAGCATTGTAATCAATAGATGAGAGAGAGCAGAGTGACTTGTAAATAAGAGAAAAGTGAGCACGAGAGACTTGTAAATTGGCCTTGCGCCCACAAATGTAATCTTGTATTCAATATCAATAAAGAACTTCTTTTGAATGACTTGTGGTCCTGTGTGCTTGTTCTAAATTTTTGCTGCATATTGTAATATTTCTGCTTGGGACTTCTGTGCGATGACCCCGTCATCGCCGATGTAATCGGCCGTTATGAAACTGCCTTGCATGAGCGTAATCTAAGCTCGTGCGGCATCACGCCTTAGCGAGGATGATCGCTCCTACGGGAGCGGGGCGTGACAACACTTGCCGCAAACCAAAGAGAATATGCAACCTCTATCAAATACAATGACCTTCTTACAAATAGTAAGAAACAAGTTGATAGAGACATGGCTCACACAAAAACACAATGCCATAATCAAAGACACACCAACACACATCACAACACTTGCCACAAGAGTCACACTCACAAGAACACAACACGTAGGTCCTATCCCAAACTATGCACACACGAAGAGGACCCTTTGAAAAGAAAAACACATCATATCATGCTTTCTACTATCTTCACCACAACACTAATACTAGAACTCCTTAATCTACTAGAACTCCACATATACATAACACTCACTCACTTTCCTCTAGACCTATGCCACCCATGATGTACCACTATTATGGTTTACTTGGACACACATCTTATTATTGTCAAATGAGAAAGCATGTTGACATGAGAATATTTAAATGGGTTCCTAAAACTAGCCGTCAAGGACCCAAACATGTTCGGGTACCAAAGTCTTCATCTTCAACTTGTGTTTTAGGTGAACCTTCCATCGCATGCTAGAAGCAAATAGATTATCGATAGCGGTTGCTCACGGCACATGACCGGTGATGTTTCACTTTTTGCAACGCTATCGATAAAGAAAAAATGACACGTATCCTTCGACAATAATCTAAAGGGGTAAAGGGGTACATCATTGGACATGGTAATATCGGCTCTCATTCTTATCCTTGTATTAAAAATATTTGTCTTGTTACAAATCTCAAGCACAACCTTCTTAGCATTAGCCATCTTACGCTCTGATAGCACAAGTGGTTCTACTGTGTATGAAAGTATTATAGAAGATAACATTTATGTTCTTTATCTTGTTGAAAGCACTAACAATGACAGGTGCTTAGTAGCAAAGAATGATGAGAGTTGGCTTTGGCATATAAGACTTGGACACGCAAACATGGACATCATCTCCCGACTGGCCTCCAAGAAACTTGTTAGAGAACTCCTAAGCATTCCATTCAAGAAAGATATGGTATATAAAGAATGCGAGAAGAGTAAGTTAACAAAGTCTTGTTTCAAATCCATCAACTCGGTGAGCACTGTAGGACCGTTGAGCACCTCTAGAGGGGGGTGAATAGAGTGAGTGCGAGTGCAACAGAAAATAATCACCAATTTAAAAATTAAAAGCAGATAACTATGGCAGTGAATAAGAGACAGTAAATAAATATAGCAAGAGATAGAGAGATCAAACTCAGTGACAAGCGATGTATACTGGTATCCCTCTGAGAGGACTAATCCAGTCTCGAGTATTCTTGCTCGATGTTAATCCACTAAGGCACAAGCTAATTGAGAGCTTGCAGTCTCTTACAATACCGTGCTTGGTGACAAGTACACGACCAACTTCATAACACCGTGCTTGGTAACGAGCGCACGACCGGCTCCACAACAGAGATAGTTTCTGAACTTTGAACAACCTCTTTACAACTCTTAAAAACCAAAAGACTCTAGATCGAATAGATATTACTGGCTTTTGGCTAAGAGAAGTGTAGGTGTGATATGAAAGCTTTTGATCGGATGAAAACACTTATTGAAGAGAGAAGAGAAGATGAAATTGATTGAGTGATTTGGAATGAGAAATTCTCTTCTATTTATAGGTGTTTTCTAGGACCGAACTCGGGCAGAATTTGAGCAGAGTTCTGATGCAAAGATTTTCCAAATGAACGTTACATACAGATTTGGAGGCAACAAATATTTAAATTCAAACTGACCGAACTCGGTCAGAGTTTGGACCGAACTCAGGCTGAACTCGGCTTGAGTTCTGTCTCAGTAAAAATGTATGACATTTGTTAAATTTTGTTGCAGAAGATAATAATATTTATGGTAGGTAGACTTTGGATGGGTAGGCTGTATAGGAAAGTGGACTATGATTAACCTAAGCCAGTATTATCCAGTCGATCTTACAATTTATATCCTAGACTCAGTAAAGATAAAATACATAATAAATTGTAAAATGACTCGGACTAGATTCCAATGAAAATAAGCTTCAGAATGATGATTCACATGCTTGCTAATGTAGTAGTACACTTTTTGATATTGATTTCACAAGACCTGAAATGATTAGCAGCAGTTTGCATATTTTGTGTATTGACTTAAGTTAATGTCGATTATTAAAATCGGGTATGACCATGGAATGGGCCAACAAGCACTACTAGACCTCTCCAACTTATTTATATGGATTTATTTGGTCCTAATATAGTAGCCAGTCTTGGTGGCAAACTCTATGTTTTTATTTTAGTTGATGATTTTTCGAGATTCACTTGGGTTATTTTCCTTGCAAGTAAAAGTGTACTTTTCGTAAATTTGTTGCTTTTTATAAATGAGTTCAAAATGAGAAAGGTATTATGATCAACAAAATTAGAAATGATCATGGAGGAGAATTTGATAATGTCGATTTTAAAAGATTTTGTGATAAAAAATAGTTTTGGTCATGATTTTACTTGTCCTGGAACTCCACAACAAAATGATATTATGGAAAGAAAGAATAGAACCCTCGGCGATATGGCAAGGGTCATGTTAAACCAATACAAGCTTTCCTAATACTTCTGGACGAATGTCGTTAACACGGCATGTTATGTTATAAATAGAGTCTTGATTAGACATATTTCTAAGAAAACTCCATATGAGCGTTGGTTTGACAAAATTCTTTCTATTGAATATTTTTAAGTCTTTGGATGCAAATGCTTTATTTTGCACACCAAAGATAACCTAGGCAAATTTGAAGAAAAAGCCTATAAAGGTATCTTCCTTAGTTATCCTATGTATAGTAAAGATTTTCATGTATTTAACAAAAGAAGTCTTGTAGTCGAAGAGTCAATCAATGTCTCATTTGACGAACTTAACACTTCTACATCTAACTCCTTGAATGATGTTGATGACATCTCTTTAGGTTTGAAAAACTCTTCTCTTGGAGATACTAGTATTCCTTTATCCAACAATGAAGTTGAGACTACTCCACCCGAAGACTCTCCACCAATAGAGCCTCCTCAAGAGGATCTCCCCAAAGAATGGAGATTTGTTCCCCATCATCGCAAGAAGCTTATCATTGATGACCCCTCCTCACGGGTTAGCACTAGATCTTCTACACGAGATCACTGCACAAACGTGGCTTTCATCTCATAAATAGAGCCTAAAAATATTAATGATACTTCTAATGATAAATTTTGGATGATTGCAATGCAAGAAGAGCTTAATCAATTTGAGCGAAACAATGTTTGGGAACTCATTCCTAAGTCCCACAACTATCCCATTATTAGGACAAAATGAGGGTTTCAAAATAAACTTAATGAGGATGGTATTGTCACTCGTAACGAAGCTCGATTGGTTGCTCAAGGCTATAACCAAGAGGAATGCATTAACTACAAAGAAACCTATGCTCTGGTTGCTCGTCTTGAATCCATTCGGATGCTTTGTGCTTTTGCTTATTTTAATAATTTTAAACTTTTTCAAATGGATGTCAAAAGTGTCTTCTTGAATTGTGTTATTAAAGAAGAGGTTTATGTCAAGCAACCTCCCAGTTTTAAAGATTTTTATTTTTCTAATCATGTTTTCAAACTACACAAAGTCCTCTATGGCCTCAAACAAGCTTTTCGTGCTTGGTATGAGCGTCTTAACTCCTTTCTCATTTCTTACAACTTCTCAAAGGAAAAACTTGACACCACACTGTTTATCAAAACTCATAATGGCACACTTCTATTTATTCAAATTTATGTTGATAATATCATTTTTGGTTCCACTAACAAGATACTATGTGTAGAATTTGCCAAAGTTATGCAGGACGAATTTGAAATGAGCATGATGGCGAATTATCCTTCTTTTTTGGTCTACAAATCAAGCAAGGACCTCACGGCACTTTCATCAATCAAGCCAAATATATAAAGGATCTTCTTAAGCACTTTGAGCTAGACTCATCTAAATCAATAAGAATTTCGATGGCCACAACGACCAAACTTGATCAAGATAAAAATGGTGTCTCGGTCGATATTCGTAAGTATCGAGGTATGATTGGTAACTTGCTTTACTTAACTGCTAGTCGTCCTGATATCATGTTTAGTGTTTGTTTATGTGTACGATACCAAGCAAATTCCAAAGAATCACATTTATGTGTCGTTAAGAACTTTTTTGGTATCTCAAAGGCACCATTAACATGGGACTTTGGTATCCAAAACCTTCATCCTTTGAGCTTATGGATGCAGATTTTGTCAGATGCAAGATTGACTGAAAAAGCACTAGCAGCATATGAAATTTCTTAGAAAATTCTTGGTTTTATGGTTTAGTAAGAAACAAAACTTCGTTGCTCTTTCCACAACCGAGGCCGAATACATTACGGCTGGATGTTGTTGTGCACAAATCTCTTAGATGACACAAACACTTGAAGACTATGGTATTTCTCAAATAGTATTTCTATCAAATATGACAATACTATCTCTATTAATCTTACCGAATTATCACTCACGCACCAAATATATTGAGATTCGATACCACTTTTTGCGAGATCATTAAGTCAAAGGTGACATTCGTCTTGAATTCATAGACATCGACCATCAATCTGCTGATATCTTCACCAAAACTTTTGTCGAAGATCGGTTCTCCTTCATTTGTCGTAAAATCGGTCTCCTTGAGAAATCCTTTTAAACTCTATTTTTCAAGTATACGAATTATCCGAAGGATTTTCGTGGAAATTCGTCGGATAATCCGAACTCATTCCAGCAAGTTTTTAGATCTTCCGTCGGATATCCGCAGTCATCCGTCAGATTTTCTGCCATAAATTTTTGGCACATAATTCAGAACGTTGTCTACTCCTCTCCCCAACCGATATGACTGTTCACCTACCGTAATAAATTTATACTTATCTTCAACCGGATTTTTTGTCGGTAATCCGTGGAAATCCTCTGAATTTTTTGCTTTCATAGAAGAGGCGCAGTACCTGAACGGCTGCTGCCTCTTCATTCCTCTCGAAATTGGTTTCCGTCATTTATTCCCCTCTTT
The DNA here is from genome assembly GCA_029216955.1 of Iris pallida. Lineage (NCBI taxonomy): Eukaryota > Viridiplantae > Streptophyta > Magnoliopsida > Asparagales > Iridaceae > Iris > Iris pallida. Next base: position 31,932,652 of record JANAVB010016197.1, on the reverse strand, counting down.
AACTGATGCACCCTTTTAACTTTCCCCCACCCACCCATTCCTTCCTTTTTTTAACCTTCCCTCTCCTTCTTCTCATTTCCCCTACTCCATCTCAATCATCTCCACAAAATAAAAGAAACTCCTCCCTCTTCCTTCCATGGCCTCCCACGATAAGCGTTCCCACCATGACGGCTCCTCCTCCTCCGTCACTCCGCCTTCCGCCGCCCTCTTTTCTCATGCACCGACCCAAGGCTACAATCCCACTATCTTTAAGTCAACCCAACATTCGCGGGAGTGGTCCTCTTTCTACAACAAATCCCCCATCTGTCCTGGGAAACCTATCTCTTGGCTCATCTTCCCTTCCCATTGCGAATACTTCAAGTTTCTCGGGATTGACGAGCTTCTGGAATGGCAAGTAGACATCAACCCAAATATTATCAAGATGTTCTACTACAACTTGGTTTCCGCCAAGAACGGCCCATAGTTTGAAACTAAAGTCGGAGGGGTGAAGATCACTGTCACTGCCTCTTCTCTTACCAACATTCTTGGTCAGCAAGAACGGAAAGCCTACCGCTCCCTTCCAAATGCACTCGATCACATGACTATTGCTCAACGAGGAATTCCTCTTCAATATCTGTGGTCGCCCTGCTGTCCAGAGGTCGGAGGACAAAGACCTGAATCCCTTCTTCCACGACTTCCATCGTATCCTTTGTCACACCCTCACTTCAAAATCCGGGAATATGGATAGTCTTACCGCTGAAGAGATGATTACAATTTACTACCTCATCTCCAAGCAACCTTTTTCCCTTGCAAAGACCATTATTTTTACTATGATCCTTATCCGGGAATCCCCTCACCGCTCTCTCCTCTTTGGCATGTACATCAACATAATCCTTGAAGCTAATGGGGTTGACCTAACTAACTGCCTCATTGGTTATCGGCCCTCTCTTCTAAACAAATCCAAGACTCATGGCTATGCCATTCTGGCGGTTACTGATCATGCTGCTCAGCCTGCTACGATCCTCACCCCCGAGGTTCGTCGCTATATCGACTGCAAGTTCGAATCTCTCTTCGTCTCTACCACGGAGCGTATTTAGGTGACTATCCAAGGACTTGGCACCCCCATTCACCATGGCTTCATGGATCAAGCTCACTACTTCCAGCGCATGCTAGAGGAGTAGAACTTGTATGTCAACCCCAATGCTCCTCATCTTGAATTTTTCGGCCCGCGTTTTACTGATCCGAACATATATGGCTTCATGTACCGGGGAGGCATTGACCCATATGGTGCTTTTCCCCTAGCTCCGGGTGTTGATGAGGATCAGGAGGCAGGTCCATCTGGTGCCCCTGACAGTTGATGAATCTCGGCTTCTAGTGGGATGGTTATTGTCTTATGCAGTCCTTCGGGGACTAGTTTTCTGGTTCTTTTACCGTATGTCTTGTATAGTCCTTCATGGACTAATATGATCTAGTATTGTTTCTAGCCTAACAAAGTTTTAATCAAATCAGTATTATTATCATTCCTATGTCCCCTTTTTTACCTTGTCTTTCTAAAATTGTTTCTTTCTTTTTTTCACCTTCATTTTGTATAAATGACAAAGGGGGAGAATTGTATTGAGGGGGAGATATTATATTACGGGGGAGCTATCTCCTAAACTCGTACATTTTGTTAATTAACAAAATAGGGAAGATTGTTGGCACATCGATTTTGATATATTGACTATAATTAACCTCTATACTGTTATCCCTAAATATTCTACAGTAACAAACAAGTCACACAAAGATAGAAGAAAGGCGACTCCAACATCTATACGAAGATACAAGTCGCTTGGAAGCAATAAAGAAAAGATGATTCCAAACACTTACAAACAAGCAGACCCTACGAGCACTCAAGAAGACTACGACAAGCGAAAGAATTTCAGATCTAAAGCTCATGTCTTTCTAAGAGTCTGTAAGTGTCTAGGAAATCTTGTACGCACTTTAGAAAGGATGACAAACTAAAATGGTATATTTATTTGAATTAATTTTTATGAAGAGCCAGATAATCCGCGGATCTCCGCGGAAGTCCGTCAGATAATCCGATCAAAACCAGCAAGTATTTTTGGCAAAGTTCGGATAATCCGCCAGAGTTCCGTAGTAATCCGATGGATAATTCGATCAGAACCAGCAAGTATTTCTGGTGAAGTTCGAATAATCCGTCGGATTTCTACGTTAATCTGATAGATAATCTAAACGTGAAACAGCAAGTATTTTGGGGTAAGTTTGGATCATCCGTCGAACTTCTACTTTAATTCGACGGATAATTCGGACTGCCTTGTTGGCCTTATTCGAATTCAAATCCAACGGCATCTGTCAGCTGCATTAAATGATTCCAACGGCTCTTTTTCTAGCCGCTACTGTTGACCGGATAATCCGAAGAATTTTTGCAAAAATCTGTCGAATAATCCATCCGTCGGTTAAAAGCTCTTTATGACATTGGATTTGTATAAATAGGCATCTTCTCTTTTCATAAAGATTTATCTATTTGAGCTTTAAATTTTTCAACTACCAAAAGAGCTCCACCATTACTCTACAAGTTTTAATTTGTCATCCAACCAAAAGTGCTAGAGTATTTAAGATTTGTAATCTTGGATCTTCAAAGTGTTCAAGAAGATCGAAACCTTTCTTTCTCTGAAGTTGAATTGACGAGCCTTCGGAGAAAAACTCGTGTGTATAAAGTTGACGAGCCTTCGGAGAAAAACTCGTGTGTAAAAGGTTGACGAGCTCTTCGGATGCAAACTCCTGTTAGAAGTTGACGAGTTCTTCGGATCCAAACTCGTGTAGAACAATTTACTCAAATAGTGGATTAAAGTAAGAGAGTTCCGAGACTGGAGTGCCCCTTGGGAGGATACCTGGATACATCGAGTGTTTGATTCTCTTCCTTTATTATCCTTTAAATTTCTTATTATTGTTGATAATATTTTTATTACCCTATTCACATATAGAAGATATAGCCGTATAGTGGATATAAAATTTACATTGTTTACGGCTGTCACCAAAACAGGAAAGAAGCACATGACCATGGTTCCTACTAAGATTGTGCAACATCACCAGAGAAGGAGAAAGAAGGCATAATTCAAAAAATTCCACACACACACAAAGTCCAACGAAAGTTCTTAGATCTTTACAGATAGCATTGGGCTGAAAATTGAACGAACGAGCTCAAACAAACTATGTTCGAACTCGATTCAACTAAAATATCGAACGAGCTTTATTCGAGCCGTGCTTAAGAGCGATCACAAAAATGGTATTTGAACTCGGTTTGGTTATATGCTTGAAACAATCGAGCTCGACTCGATTTAGCTCTCGATCTCGGACGAACACGAACACGAACCGAGCCCGAACTAAGACCGAACCAAAGCCACATTAAACTTGTTGTAAGATTACTCTCAAGTCGTAAAGACTTATTTCTTGAATTATTTATGCACTTTAGATCATAAATTTACCATCATACAAATAAATAAATAAATAAAAGAGTAAAATTCCTAAGACAAAAGTTATACACATTCATAAAAAATATATCATATACTAGGAAAGGTCCTAGTTCGAGAAACTGAGCCGATTTCGTGCACGTTCGCGAACATGACCGAGTCGAACAACCTATGGTCGAACTCGATTCGAACACCACTTTGAAAAAAAAAATCGAATGAGCTCGGTATAGACCTACCCACGAACGAGCTTCGAACCGAGCTTGGTCCGAGTCGAACGCTAGCCGAACACGAATGGGTGAAAAGAACTCAATTTCCAAAAGTAACTGAGATTTTAATCTATACCATATCAAAATATTCTTATAAGAGCCTAAATTTCTCCCCAAATTGCACTATCATCCAAGAAAACAAACTCTAAATTACTCCACCAATATCCCGTTGCTAGAAGCAGAAAGAAACCCTAATTTTCTCACAAAAGAACATATAAATTTATTTCCATTAAATCCTGGCTCTAGTGATAAACAAGAAATCCTAAAGTTATTTTTCGTGAAAAGCAATTTTACGAGAAAACTAAATTTCTTGGGATCAGGAAAAATCCCCAGAAAGAAAAAGGGAGTGGATCAACTGTCTGTGTTTTCATGTTCACCCATGTACCCTCTCTCAGTTTTTTTAACACCGGTAGGACCCAAAACCTATTGGGGGGATAGGTTTAGGACAGTTTTTGGACATAGCTAATATGTCCTATAATTAAAAGTGCACATATATCCCAAGACAAAGGAGTGGAATCAGCATTCTGAAGCATACCTAATTTCTCACAAAGATTTTAATTTTGAGGCAATAAAAAGTGGAGATCCTGACCCTAGCCAACCCTAATTTTTTTCATAGAAAGAAGAAATTTCTTCGAGTCAGCATTCCGAAGAAGAAGAATCTCTAAGTTCTCAAAATGAAAGGAGATTTCAACTAAAAATGTTAAAAAAAAAAAAAAAGTAAGAACCCTAACACTATAAAAGAAAGTGAGATGGAAGAAAAGAACCTAATTTTCTCATAAACAACTAAACTTTTCCTAATTGATAGTGCACATAAATCAGTCAATTAGCATTGGAGGAATCCCTAAATTTTGCACAAAGCACGTAACTTTCTTAAATCAAAATAAACCATAACCGTAACAGATCAGATGTGCCCGAAAACCTATCCCAAACCTGTCTCACCCCCCCCCCCCCCCCCCACCCCACCCCTCCCCCCCCCCCCCCCCCAATAGCTTCTGGGTCCCACCAGTGTTAAAAAAAATTGAAAGAGGGGACAGGAAACTAGACAGGAAAACGTGGACAGATGATCAGCTCCCTTTTAATTGAAGGAACTTGTCTTTATGCGGGAAAGATGAGTTGTTTATGTTTTTTGCGAGAAAGATGAGCTGCCCCCCTCTCCCCCCCCCCCCCCCCCCCCCCCCCCCCCCCCCTCTCCCTCTCTAATAGTTTGTGGGTCACACCAGTGTTAGAAAAACAAAAAACAAAACTGAGAGGAGACAGGGGGCTGGAGAGGAAAACGCGGACAGCTGATCCGCTTTCCCAGAACAGATCAGTTGTGCCCAAAAAATATTGAGAAAAATAAGACATTTCTCGTCTTTGTGATGAGATGAGAATAAGAGAAAAATGGAATAGAAGATAGAGGGAAAAAAAAGATTGCACGCACACAAAATTTACTGAGGTTTAGTTCAATTTGAGCCTACGTCCTCCGTCCGTCCGTCCCTTCTTCGTCGTTTTTACTATAATCAAATGAAAGATTACAAAGGACCTTCTCTCAAGTTGGTACAACTTAACTTAAGAATCACTTTCTCTTACAAACTCACTTGAGGTGGATTACAAGTTGTCTGGTTGTGTTGTTGTTTCAACCTTCACCATATCACTACTATTTATAGAGAGGATATACCTCTTGGGTACAACAGTTTATTGCATAGAGAAGACCAAAAAAGTAGCACTTTCATCTTACAAGATTCATTCTTCCTTTTTCAAGGTTCGTCCTCCTTCTCCAAGGTTCATGGAGAAAGGTAAGAAATCAATGTTGCATGCATGCAGTCGTCATGGGGATGGACCATGTTTCCATTAAAAAAATCCCAAACATGCCCCCCTAATAGCTTCTGGGTCCCACCAGTGTTAAAAAAACTGAGAGGACGGGGGCTGGACAGAAAAACGCGGACAGTTGATCCGCTCCCAAACCTAACCCTAGCAAAATTAAAGAACATCTGCTGCTATTGTTGGGACGTTACTATGGGAGTGTTGGTGGTGGCCTTGGTAGTCGTGGAGGTACTGTTGGTTTCTTCCCTTCTTTTTTTTGCATTGTTTTTTGAATTGGGGGAAGTGGAGAGAAATTTATACGGAGAGGTGCGTACCAAATATGTTTTATCTCCTATAAAAATTATGAATCTCACTAATTATGGGGGTTATATTTTTAAAATAAATAGTAGGATCCACATTTTGTAGAAGAGAAAACATGTTTAGTACACAGCAGATGGGCAGCAATACGTTCCCTATTTATATGAATGGAAAGTAACAATCATGGTTCATGGGACAGCAAATATGTTGTTCCCAATTGCTATGGAGACATGTTTGGTACACAGTAAATGAGAACAGCAGATCTACTTTCGATTTATGGAGAGAGCATATCTTTTTTTTCTTTTCAAAATGAGTGTCCCAATCATGTCCCCTCTTCTATGCATACAAATTTTATATATTTTTCTTTTAAAAACTAAATAATTATGGATACAAAACGTTGCATGCATAGAAGAGAAAATATAACTGTGACATCCATAGAACCAGGTCGGCAGTCGACTAGGTATTCGGATTTATCTTCGTCAAACCCTTCTTCTCCAATCAGTTTATAATAGGGTGTCAACATATCACTTTACAATCGGGTATCAACTTGAGATCAATCATGAAATCATGATAGCAACTTCTCCAATCAGTATATAATTAAGGGATATTTAGACTTTGAATTTTAAATAAGTTCTAAAATTTGTGTAAGTGTCAACAAAAATAATTAATGACACTTTTGAGACATTAGTGACACTTTTAAGGTCCAAATACTAATTATGTATAATATGAAAATCTAAACACAAATTTTGAAACTTATTTGAGACCAAAAGTCTAAATATCTCTATAATTAATTGGGTGTCAGTCCGCCTTTATAATCGAGTATCAATCTGAGATCAATCATGAAATTAGGATAACTACAGATGTCATTTGACTGCGTACCTATGTTTTAACATGGAAACATTTGCTAAAATATCTCTTCAAGGAGTATAGGATAACTACATACGTCACTTGAGTCACTTGACTGCCTACCTAGTTTTAACATTTAAAACACAAACATTTGCCAAAATATCTCTTCATAGGAACTTCAAGGTGTATTGGGCCGGGCGGCCTGGAACCCGGCACTGAACCGGCCCGATCAAATCGGGTCTGGGTCGGCCCGGACCGGTCAACTGGCTAGTCCGATCATGTCCATAGTAAATTCGGGTTCAGACTGGGTCCAAAGGTAATGACCCTGCAGCCCGGCCCAGCCCGCCCTGACCCTGGGTCCGGGCTGAATTTTTTTTTTTCTAGCCTGCGGCCCAGCCCGGCCCGCCCAATTTTTTTTTGAAAAAATTCAAAATCTTTGGAGAAGGAGGATCATGAACCCAAGAGCTCCAAAGCATATATCCATATCACTCTGCTAACCAACAATTCCACATTGGTTAGTGTTAAAAGTAGAAACTAATATACCATAAATTTCAAACTAAGCCAAAAAAAAAATTAAAAAATTGGTCAGTGGGCTAACCCGGGCCCGGCCCGGACCCGACTCGACCCGAACCTATCCGGACTTGCATCCGGGCTGAGTTCAAATATTTATAATTTCGGGTTAACTCGGCCCGGCCCGCTCCTCCATCCGGACTGAGCCCGGCCCGGTCCGGCCCAAGTCCGGTCAAACATGGTCACCAGTGGATCCGAGCCGGCCCAACCCGGCCCATCTCACATCTTGATAGAAACTGCTACATTTTACACTAGTAGCCAAAATGAGATGACAGCTGTCTTCTCCGTTATCATATTTCATGATAATTGAGAAGAGAAAAGTACTCTGGCTCCTTGAAAACCCTAGATGCCAATATTGGTTTTTCGCTCAATCTGGGGGACGTTTGGTACGCGGTATTTTTTTTATTTCCGAAAAAATTTAAGATGGGAATCTATTACCACGTTTGTTTGGCTTATAAAAAGTTTATTCCCGGAAATTATAAATACCCGGGTAAATAGTTTACCCACAAAACATGGGAATTCTATCCCTTGAGATTAGGTGGGTATTTTTTTTTGCCCGGGCAAAAAAAAAATTGTCTAAATTTTTTTCTTCTTTTTTGATCAATTTTGATTAGTTTTGAACATTTTTTTTCTTTTTTTTGTTGTTTTTATCGTTTTTTTTTGTCATTTTTGTCGTTTTTACTAATTTTTTTTCGTTTTAAGCAAATTTTTATCGTTTTTACCCATTTTTTGTCTTTTTTGTCACTTTTTGATTTTTTTTGTCGTTTTTATCGCTTTTGTCGTTTTTACCAATTTTTTGTCGTTTTAAGCGATTTTTGTCGTTTTTTACCCACTTTTTGTCTTTTTTTGTCACTTTTTGATTATTTTTTGTCGTTTTTATCGCTTTTTTGTCCTTTTTTTCGTTTTTACCAATTTTTTGTCGTTTTAAGCAATTTTGTCTTTTTGGTCACTTTTTGATTATTTTTTGTCGTTTTTATCCAACTTTTGTCCTTTTTGTCGTTTTTTTTTTGTCAATTTTTGTTGTTTTAAGCGATTTTTTATCGTTTTTGTAGTTTTTTTCTTGTTTTTACCAAATTTTAGTCGTTTTTTTTCGCTTTTTGGTCATTTTTACTTATTTTATGTCGTTTTTTATCATTTTTGTCGCTTTTACAGTTTTTTGTCGTTCTTGTCGCTTTTTGGTTATTTTTTGTCGTTTTAACCGATTTTTTGTCGTTTTAACCGATTTTGTGTTCTTTTTGTCGTGTTTTGGTTATTTTTGTCGTTTTTTGTTTTAACCGATTTTTTTTTTTTCATTTTTTGTTGTTTTAACCGATTTTTTTTTTCATTTTTTGTTGTTTTAACCGATTTTTTTTTTGTTTTTTGTCGTTTTTGCCGCATTTTGGTTTTTTGTCGTTTTTACTGATTTTATATCGTTTTTGTCGTGTTTTGGTTATTTTTGTCGTTTTTACACTTTTTTTTGTTATTTTTTGTCGTTTATACATTTTTTGTCGCTTTTTGGTCATTTTTGTCGTTTTAACCGATTTTTCGTCGTTTTTCATCGTTTTTGTCCTTTTTTGTTATTTTGTCGTTTTTACCGATTTTTTGTCGTTTTTACCATTTTTTTTCGTTTTTACCGATTTTTTGTCCTTTTTACCGGTTTTTTTTATATTTGTTCATTTTTTTTCGTTATTATTATTTTTTATTTTTTTTCCAGGAATATTTATGTTGTCACCAAACATGGGAATGTAATTTTCCCGGAAATTTAATTCCCGGGAATATAGAATTCCCGGTTATATAGTATTCTGCATACCAAACGCCCCCCCCAAATATCGACTCTTTTCCATGTGAAAGTATCTCAATATCCCTTCTAGGAACATTTTAGCAAATATTTCTGTTTTAAATGTTAAAACTAGCATATACTCCCACTGTATATACTCCCACTGTGTTTTATTAAACTAGTAAATACCTCCATTCGGTGTAAAACAATAATGATTTTAGTTAAAATAGTGGGAGCATATCAAAAAAATAAAATAAAAATTGTTCCATACAAAGAAATAGGAACATTTGCTATTTTAAGTAAAAATATATACTAATTTCCATATTTAAAATGGGAGCATTTACTAGAATATCCCTTCTATGAACTATCATCTCCATATAGTGCCAAATGTCCTGTGTTTGCAAGATATGGCTCATTCGAGAGAACTTGGCGATAGAAGAGGCATAGAACGTAAGCAAAATCAGAGAATCGCCATAAAAGTCAATTAGGTTAACACACGAGAACCATCCCCATGAAACCTTGGACCAAATGATTCTGATGTAGGAAGCTCAACAAGGCTTGTATATTGATTCATGTTTCTGTACAAAACTTATTTCAATATCAATATTTAACTGAACTTTGATTCTCTGAGAGTGCTTTGAGAAATGCCAAAACTGAACCCGCAACACTTTACAGCCGATCTTCTCGATTTAAAGAAATGGAAGAAGAAAAAATTACAAGCTACAAAATTTACAGGAACATGTACACTGTAACGCGAAGCTCTGAAGAATCAATCATCTAGGCGCTGGATCTCACCCATCATGATGCGGTTGCTGTGAATCTTGAAGCCGAGAAGAGAGGGATCGATTTGCCTCCCTTTCTTCCCTTTCTTCTTGTTGCCACCCTTACCACCTGTGCCTGCATCCTGGGTTTCCGAGGAAGCTTCGGCCTCCGAAAGGACCATCTTCTTTGTGCTCTTCAGCATGTCGATGAACGAAGCTTCAGGAGCATCACTGGATGATGATGTACGACGAAGCGTCTCTTTCCTGCTCACGGAAGTATTCTCTGAATGATCCACTCGGAATTCCCTCCTTCCCTCTGGATAAAACTGGGTTTAGTGAATTGAAAGCTGAATGCTTACAGATTGATCAGAATGCATAATCGAACTTGCGAATGAGCACGTACCTTCAGAAGATGTCGAAGCAGCTGTATTCTTTCCTTTGACGGAGGGAGCTGAGCTTATTAGCTCTGACCCTGCACCCTGAGATGATATCTTCATCACTTGGTTATCAGTTCCACGTGAAAGGATTCCGGTCACTCTACAGAAAGAATCAGAGCAAAAAGACATCAAGACTGCCACCCAAAAAAAAAAAGGACACAAAAGGCATGCCCTTCAAAATATACTTCATACACATGCACTATATTTCACATGTAGATCAGGAAGAAAGCAAGTTGGGGTCATTCAGATCAAACAATTCATCTTCACTAAAAGCCCAAATGGAGGTGATGGTGACTGCCGTAAAGAGAAATGCTGATGACTATTAAGTAGGAGGCTTAAATGTATTATTGCGGTAACATTTCAGTAAGTTCATTCCCTAAAACTGTAATATGTACACCTCCATAAATTAATAGAATATTCCGAACTAATATACACAACAAAACCAATCAGAAACAATTAAACAATCATAATATTTCATATCAAGGTCATTGAGAGGACAACGGAATTTAGATGATGCATCAACAACACAATCATGATTGATATAAGTAGCTTCCTTGCTTTTAGTTGAACACAAAGTTATAAATATTGCAGTAACATTTTATATAAACTGAAAATTAATAATTTGCAGCAGCTTATTAGAGTTAACTATTTGACTCATTTCTGACAAGTCACACAATATCCAATCCTAAACCTTAAAAATTGTCATATCTCCATGTCAATATAATTGCATTTGTATCCATGCTTCATAACTCAAAAGTAATGTCATCGACCAGTACTAAGGACATATTTAACATTTCTATCTATTTCTTCAAATCACAAGGTAGAAATTTGCCTAGCTGAAACAATTAAACAATCATTCCCTAAAACTGTAATATGTACACCTCCATAAATTAATAGAATATTCCGAACTAATATACACAACAAAACCAATCAGAAACAATTAAACAATCATAATATTTCATATCAAGGTCATTGGGAGGACAACAAAAATTAGATGATGCATCAACAACACAATCATGATTGATATAAGTAGCTTCCTTGCTTTTAGTTGAACACAAAGTTATAAATATTGCAGTAACATTTTATATAAACTGAAAATTAATAATTTGCAGCAGCTTATTAGAGTTAACTATTTGACTCATTTCTGACAAATCACACAATATCCAATCCTAAACCTTAAAAATTTGTCACATCTCCATGTCAATATAATTGCATTTGTATCCATGCTTCATAACTCATAAGTAATGTCATCGACCAGTACTGAGGACATATTTAACATTTCTATCTATTTCTTCAAATCACAAGGTAGAAATTTGCCTAGCTGAATGACCAAAAAAAAAATCAAATTCAAGCAAAAAACATAGTGAATATCGAAAAGGTAATGAATTCAAGGGAATGTTAAGATCAAGAAAGCCATATACAAAACCAATGGACTAAAAAGTATATTTGTAAGTGATAACTAGTTCACAAGTTTAGAAACATTAATAACGAATCAATGCTGCAAAATAAAACAATCTGAGCAACCAGAGAAGAATTAAGCAAGAGAAAAGGAACATGAAATAGGAAGGTTCCAAGTTACCATCATAAGGAAGATGTTTTTGTGTCAGTTTCACTTCCAAAGATGTGAGAAAGTAATAATTACCTATTGTTGACCAGATCACTATAAGCATTATCAACTCCTGTATCATAGTTGTAGAAGTTCATTCCTCCACCTACATAACTCCACATTTTGCAATTAGAATGTCGTTACACTTTACAGAAACAAAGGCTCTTTGAGAAACAAATTCAAACTTCTTACCTGAGCTGCCAAATGACGCATGTCTTATGGGTGCATTGACTTCAAGCTCTCCATGATCCATAACAGAGCCTCCTGCTTCAACCCCACTTTCCTCAAAATCCAGAACCAATTTATTTATCTTACCTTTAGAACCACGCTTCTTCAATCTCTTTCCCTCCATATTTACGAGATCCATTCTATCGACCGATACATCAGCAATTGTAGAATCTGCAAATTGATCTTTTTCAATATCTTCCATATCTGAAAATAATTGTTTATGTTCAAACAATGCTCCAGAATTTGATCGAGAGGTTAATCTTGCATTACTTTCAAATCTTTCCATACTCGTATTCATCAAGCGATCTTGTTGTATATGTTCTACTTTATTGTAGAGAGAAACATCTCTGAAGGACTCAGAGAATGAATGATCTGATGTAGGACGAGAAAAGAGCCGAGCAGGATCCCTATGCTCATAAGATGTAGGAACTGTATCACCCAATTCTAGTGATTGTGAAGATTGAAGAACCATGTTATGATGAAGCAAGTCTGCTAATCCAGGATTCATATTTTCATCATTCCCCACAAGCGATGTCCATGCATTTGACTCCCTGACAGACATCAATTTCATTTGCCTCTTCTGCTTCTCTGCTTCAAGATGCAACTGATTGATCTGGGAATCTGTCAAGCTACTGTTTAGCTTCCCATTATGTTCAGACCAGTGACTCTCCGTTGCATCCAAATGCGTAGTAGAGAACTGATTAGGAACACGATGCTGGTGAGAAACACTATTGGGAGGAATATGTCCCCTCTGATGACCAGAAGGATGAATTTGACCATGCAGTTCCTGCACATCAAATCCCTGAAGCCGTGCAATCTCAATATTCGGTCCAGGTGTACCTGCAGATATAGAAGTTGTCCTCTCAAAAATCTGTGAGTTGGTTTCAAAATTCCCCCTCTCACTTCGCTCATGAAACCCCCCAAAATTTCTCTCAAGGTGACTTGGTTGCTCAAATGATGAAGGTCTATGCAGGGGCTGGGAAAAATCTAACTGGTTAAGTCTAGCAGCACGACTCTGGTGTGGACTCACTGTAGTCCTGATGAACTGGCCAGATTCACCAACAGACCAGACTCCAAGATTTCTTTCTTCATCCATGGCCAACTGCTGTCTCGAGGCAAGGGAGAACTGCTGAGCTTGCAGCTGCTCCTGCTGAAGATCTAGAAGTAGCTGCTGATCTGCAGGAAGCAAAGGCCCCCTATGCCTAGAAAGCTGCTCCTGTTGGAGCTGTAAAAGATATTGACGTTCCAAAAGTTCATTGTGATGTTCAGGATGAAGATTGTGGCCATATTTTGCTTGAATAAGCTGCTCTATAGATGGTTCATGATGCCGCGGAACATGATGAGCCTGTTGCTGTAATTCACGCAAGAGTTGTTGCCTAAACAAGACCTGCTCAGAATGAGTAGCTCCAAAACCAGGGTCATGTATTTGCTGTTGCAATAAATGCTCAAGGAGCAATTGTTGTTCTTGTTGTTGCTGCTGCTGTTGCATCAATTGCATCTGATGGTGTATTCGTTGTTGCTGCTGGAGTTGTTGCTGTTGTTGTTGCTGCTGGAGTTGTTGTTGCAGTTGTTGCTGCTGCAACTGCTGAAGATGGTGTTCTTGAAGCTTCAGCTTCAAAAGATGCTGCTCTAAATCCGGCATAGATCTATTCATAGACTGTTGGTGCTGCAGAGATCCCTGAACTTGTTCCAGAAATGGGACATGCATGTTATGATGAGATAGCAAGTGTTGTTGCTGAAGTTGCTGCTGCTTTTGTAACTGCTGAGACAGCAGGTGCTCCTCCAAGTTGAAGCGATTGGCCTCTTGCTCAAACTGTGCGAATTGACTAGAATCCATAGCATCATGAAGTACATTAGAACTAGCATTTCTTCTATTAGTAGAAGGCCATGCTTCATGAATGACAGGGGAATCCCTTATCATACTAAACTGCTCCTGTTCTTGTTTAAACAGAGAGGCATCCCCTCTCCCAACAGCATTACTAATGTGGTCATGGTTGCCGATGCTGGTTAACTTCGACGATAAAGGTTGCTTTGAATGAGCTCCCTCCAGTTCAGACCATAACAGCCCAAGAGGATTCAAATCATTATCAGCTGTCCGGTGATTCATCAAGTTGGGTTGACCCTCTCTTCGCAAAAATTGATGACCACTAGGATTACGTGACAAATCAGCGAGCTCACTAGCAAGCTTTCCTAAGGGATTATCATTGCTACTTGCAGGTCTTGCAGTATACGATACTTCTGCAAAAATAAGAACATGAACAGAGGTATGGTAATCAATGTGAAAAAAGAGTGAATTATTAGAAGAGCTATTGTAATCAATGTGAAAAGAGAGTGCAAAAGTTAACGCGGTAAAATTATTGGAGTCAAGACAGATAAAAAGTACTGACCTGCATCTTGGCTACCAAACTCATGAAGGCTTTGATTTTCAGCAGTAAATTTTCTGGCAGAATTATCAGGGTTAGAATGTGGCAATCTTCCATAATTAGGACCCGTGGAATCCCTACCCTGAAAATGAGGATCGGAACTCCCCTCAGAGCCAGGATATTTGCATTGTTGGCCATTCACATCAGATGCAGCTAAGTCAGGTCCAGCATTATTAGCTTCTATATTACTCCTCACAATAATAGATGCTTCAAATTGCTCTCCGGTATAGAGAGGGGAGGAATCAGAATTTAACTTCAAATGTGGCATCAGCTCTCCAAGGGGCTGAAAAGGTGTGTTCTCTGAAGCATCCAATAGACATACAGGTAAGTCGATACCAAAAAAGCCTTCTTTAAACCATTGAATAATGTCAACACCTAAAAATGGCCCCTGAATATCTCCTTGAGGATCCTGGTATAACAAAGTCAACTCTTCGGGAGGAATAAGTGGTTCTACAAGCTTATTAACTTCACTGTTGGATCTATATTGTCCACCATTACTTGGAAGCTCTTGGATGAAAGATGCATCAAACAATGAATTTGAGTCATCAGGTAGCTTATTACTATCATCAAAAGAAGCAATTAAGTTGCGCCCTTCAAGCTCACCAAGATGATCCTGATGCCCCACACGACCATCGCTTACAAGCTTACTGCCAACAACTTGAAGATCTGAATTTGTGCGAATGCTGCTCGACGCCCTTTCACCACTGGATGTTTCTGAAACAGTTGCAATGGTAGAACCAGGATCCACCCCATTAATAGAAGTATCGACCTTAGTAACTTCACCAGAGGTACAAATTAGTTCATCCAATGGATCCAAATCTTTACTGAGAGAAGCTCCATAAAGCACTGAATTGGTCGGGAACATATCTTTGTTTTCGAACAAAGTGTCTCCAACATCTGTAGTTCCATCGACTCTTGCCATTCTCTCTGTACTTGTAATTTGACATGCTTCACTGCTATTTATTTTCCCCTTGGAAATATCTTCTAGAACAGTCTCTTCCTCTGCACCAGGTGTGACAAATGCAAGAGGTGATATGGAGCTTGATTGTGTGATTGGAGGAACATCCTCAAGGCCACCAGGAGTTTTATGAAAATGTGGCAGCATCTTCTGCTTCCTATAAATATCAAGAAGCTTACCCCTAGGATAGTAAAATGTGTCCGGAGATAAACCAAATATCTTGCTTGCAGGTGCAGCACCAATAGGGCCGGTAGAGGATGGCCTGCTAAATGGCAATCCAGCTACAATGTTTGCCCTCCCCCTCCCTGGAGCAAACCCCACAGTTGATCCCTCAGCTCGTCCCCTCTCTAGCCCAAATCCAGGGGCAGCACGGTAAACTGAGGACCCCCCAGTATGAGCTTCCTGGCGATGCCGTGGCCTCCATTTGTCACGAGAATCAGATTCAGCCAGTGAACGGTTATTTCCACCAAGTGATGGTTTTTCTGCATGTTGATCGTCTTTATCAGCATCCGTCTTCCTTTCAGTCCTTGAGTCCTTCTCTTTGTCCTCTGGCCCCCATCTGGATGACCATTTGCTATCACGCCGGCCATCATGACCTGAATTACGACTAGCGACTTCATGCCAACGATCAGACAAAGGTAAAGTCCTAGAATCAGCAGCTTCCCTGGAGTTGCTGTCAGAACGACGATCACCTTTACGGAATTCAGCCTCCCGATCCCCTTCCTTCCGCCGTTCTCTCCTCCCAAGCAAGCCAGTATCTCGCTCCTCATCCCGCCAGCGGCGACTACTTTCAATATCAGGTGCACTCCTTCTCCATTCTTTCTTATCCTGAGATCCCTCCAGACGCCATGGTTCTTTCTGAATGTTATCTGACGAGGATCCAGGTGGCAAGGTAATTGGTTGCCGAATATCCTGTCCAAACTAGACATAAAGATCATCATAATATTCATGCCCTAGTTTGCGAAGAGACATCCCTCAGAGCACCATATACATGCAGATGCGTATTTGACACGATGCTTTCTCGACAATGCGAGTAAGACTTGTTGGGCCATTGTCTAAGGCCTCAAGAGTCGAGACATGGCAAAAACGAATGTGCGCACAGGGAAATCATGTCAAACATAATTTAGATATAAGAAAATATCATCTCTTTTCAAGGGGATCCTTTCTAGGATTTCTTCTGACCTAGTTAACATCTAAACATATACATATATTATGTACACATATTGACGTGTTTGTGTATATGCATAACAGTATCCATATTGAACATGGATCCGAGATTTTTAAGAGATGCTATATCCCTAATCCATATTGCCCATAGCCACAACTCTCCTCATGCAGCCTACAATTGGAAAGAAACTAAATGGAGTAGACAAACAACAAATAACATGTTAACAGATGTAGAAAAAGTGAAAAAATGTGGTATCTACAAGAAAATAAATTCATTACTATAGATTTTAGGCTAAACATATCTAACCCCCAAAAAAAAAAAAAACATACAAAACAATGCACAACAACTGGCATCTAAAATCAAACAAATAGAGCAGATTCAGTAACATTAAGAACAAATTGATATCTTACGTAATTAATTAGTCCTTGGTTATCATGCCTAGGACAGCCACAGAGCCAAAAAGAGCTATTAACAGCTATGAACGATGAAATTGAATCAGGAAATTGGTTAGAAAGAAAATATGTTATTAGGATACTTTAACCTACTAGATTTGTTGTATCCATCATTGTCCGACGGGACACACGTGTCTAATATCCTGTTTCTAATTCATCACTCGTAACTGTTAATTAGAGCTCCTTTTTGTATCTGTGGCTGTCCTATGCATGATAACTGAGGACTAATTAATTGCATCAGATATATGCACGACACTAATTAGACACGTGAACTTCTCCACTCTTATGAATGGCAAAATATTGACTAGACAGAGTATTATGTCATATTTACCAAATACTATCAAGTTTCTGTGTGTTGTGAATTTTGTGGTCTGATGATCTCTAATATACAAACACTCGGTCACTTATACTTGTTCATATTAAATATGGATATGATTACAAACATGTACAGGTATAGTTGTGCCCCATGCTTTCATTTTGTTATGTCTCAATGTCAGAAACCCATGTCCATTGCAAAGTGTGTGTCATGTCCACTAATCCTACGAGAGAACAGAACAATGGTGCCACTACATTCAAATCTAAACATAATTCCTTAAGATAAGGTAATTTATAGAGCATTAGATAGAGAAGGTTTGTAACCAAAGAAGGGGCAGAAAGACAAACCTTGCTTTCATTAGGCTTAGCATAAAGCCATTGTGGAGACAAAGGTATACTGTTCTCAGAAGCCACTTGATCTGCACCACGAGAAACAAATATATTAAAGAAGTACCTCATATCACAATGGCATGCCAGTTAAGAGAGATTGTAACTATCATGTATAGAACACATGAGGTAGAAATCTTCAAGCTACACTATGTTAGATTTGAAAAACAAAAGCAGCCACAATCAAAGATGAGTAATGGCATTACAAGAAGAAAGTCCATGCATGTAGAAAAAAGACAAGTTCCCATGCTATGCATGTAACACTGTCAAGGTTTTCCAGGTGGTGATGCAATAGCATAAGCAAAAACACACAAAATCGTCACAGAACTCTCTAGTGTACCGACAAATCAATCAAGGCTATCCTGCAGGTCGGACACAATTCCATCGAATCGCACAGTGCAGTTTCAGCCGCGCAGCAGCAGCATCCCGTGGCCTCGCACAACGAGCTTCACACAAGTGTCTGTGGTGCAGCAGCAGGGCTTGGTGCACTTGATGAACTGAGCGCATCGATGATAGGGTCAGGGGATTTCGTTCGCACAGCATCCCATTATGCCCGCACAGCAACAGCTGTTCACAATTCGTTGCACGCCACAAATTTCAGTCCAACACACCACTTCCCCCACGGAAGGTGAATAGAGTGCTAAAGACGCTTATGTGATGCTAAGTGCACTGGTTGGATGCCTATCTACTGCAGCCTCTTGCAAAAATATACAATAGATCTGGCAATACCTTATTTAAAAGCCAAAAAATCAAGTGTCTCGATACATACTAATAACTACCATCTATAATAGAAACTGGCCTATTTCAATGTAATCAAATCACTTAGACACAACATCCTTCCTCTAACATTAGGATATCCATCCAAAATGTAGCTCTCTCTTCATCAAAATTACTCTTCACTTACATGAATGGAAGAACAAATGCTTGTAGTTTTTAATCCTCATAAACATCAACAAAGCCTCGATCCCAAATTTGTGTGTCCCGTAAATTTCTAACACTGCAGTTAATATTTATAATAGAAGGTCGCCTAATCAGCATTGGCCTGTTACGGCCTGTTACAGTGTGGTCAAATCATGTAAAAAGTGCATCCTCCCTCTTACATCAGGATATCAATCCAAAAATATTAGCTCTCTCATCATGACAATTTGGTTCCAGCAGTCCAGCTACAAGAAAGGCAGAAATATGCAGATATCATTAACCTCAAAATATACAGATATGTTAACTTCACTGTTAAGAATTATAGATACAAAAATCACCTAGTCAAAATTAGTCAATTCAATTGTACTTAAATTGCTGAAACATCAAGTCCCTCCCTCTAAATCAATGATATTCATCCAAAAGGAGTAACTAGTCATTACAATTACCATTCTGTTACACGAAAGGCTAAACATGCCGCTATATTTAGCCTTGCATCTAAGATTGGGAATAAAAGTCACATAGTCAAAATTGGCAAAATCAACACAATTAAATCGCTGAAACAGTATGTATTTCTCTCTTAAGCAAGGACACTCCAAAAATGTGGGCCTAGGTAGGACACATATCAGACATGTATTGTACACTTCCCGGCCACTCAAAAATGCACAAGGACACCACAATAGGTGTCGTGTCCATGTCGTTGTGTCCTTATCGTGTCGTGTCCGTGGAACATGGCTCTTACATAAAGATACCCATCTAAAAAGAATCATGAAATCTCTTCACAACAAGTTCGTACATGAAGGAAAAAGATAAACTGCTACATTGACAAACTATGACTAACTAGAAACCTTTTGATTCATCACAAATCTCCATGAGGACCTTCTCGTCGTTCCCACCAGTAGTACCACCTGGCATGAAATGGAACTGTCAGTCCTAACATACTACATTAGCAACAGAAGGTAAAAATTACAACAAGGTACAACCATCATTGCAATAATTGAGTACACATCCAAAGCAGAATCATTAAAAATAAAAGCATAGTAAAATCTAAATATTTAATAATTTAACAATTAAAACCACAGACAGATGCTATAGATATATTCCATATTCAACGAAATCAAACTACACCCTAAAATCCAATATGGTGATATATCAAAGAAGGAATGCTTAGAACAGAATACAAACCATTCTCTGATTTTAAGTATAATAACGGAATAATTCCAATCAGAATATACCATCATAAACACGTCATAATCAGAAACCTGAACAAATCAAAATTAGAAGCTAATAGAATCAAAATTTATAATGATATCAGTAGCTAGCAAGTATGTTAATTTACTGCATCACCAAGATATCCACACTATAACCGTTGTTTTCCCTATTGCTAATTTCATCAACCATAAATCTCAATTTTTCCATCAAATCTTCTGTTCCCCCCCCCCCCCCCCCCCCCCCTTCTCAAATCCCATAAAAAAACCTATCATAATCAACAAAATTCCCAAAAAAAACCCTATATTGCTAATTTCATCAATTTTCCATTAGATCTTCTAAATTTTCTCCCAAATCATATATAAATAACTACCGTAATCCGCAAAGATCCCCAAAAAATACATCTTTATAGAGTCAAAACCTAAAATCAAAATACTTAACTGATTGTGCCAACCAAAACCTCAAATTTTTACATAAAACCTAGACAAATCCTCCTGATCTCTTGATTTCCTGAATCTAGATGCAGAAAACAACACTAATTCCGATCTAACCCTAAAAGAAAAGGAACGAATCCACAAATTCGTACATTCGTCACAGATCTCGGCCACGAGCACGCGGATCAGCGACGCTACAAAAGAAAAGACGATACCTTTTGCGAGATCCTCCACCAAATCGACCTTCCGCTCAGCCATGGCCACAATCGGAATCAAACCGGGATCAAATTAGGGTTTCGAATTCCAATAGAGATCGATCAGTCAGAATCTAGGGTTTCAGTGGAGATTTTTGGAGCTAGGGTTTCGGTAATCGAAGAGGGGGGAGAGTTTTAGAGAGAGAGTGAAGCGATAAAATTGTTTTTATAAGTTTGTGAATGATTAACTTCGGTTTATAAGCAGATGGACAAAGCAAAGGGAAATTTTGGTACGGCCCCCTCCACTTCGTGGGGCTACGGTGGAGCCCCTTCCCGATTTTTATTTTCTTGTTGATTTTTTTCATAGGTTATTCGTAAAGGCACATCATATTTTGATCAGGGCTATTCTATTTCTAAGTTTAATTTATTTACAAGTTTGCCATTAAAAAAATTATTGAGGACTATCCCATTTCTAGGTATAAAAGTTATTTTTTCTATTTTTGCTCTTCTTCCTCAACACATCCAAGAAGAAGAAGAATAAGAAGAACAAGAACAAGAAAAAGAAGAAGAAGAAGAACAAAAATGTGGAATATGTTTTCTTCTTATTTTCTTCCTCTCCACCATTTTTCATCCTCACTATCTCCATCAAAATCCTAATTTCTTCTCATTTCAATTTCGATGCACCCAAAGACTCCTCATAATGTACAAATCCTAATATTGGTGGAAACCCTAATATTGGTGTTCAACAAGTGCAAAAAAGAACAATAATAATGGACTTGTTGTTCAACAATTGTAAATTAGGACTGCCTAATTTTCTGCCAGTCCTACAAACTGATAGGACTGCCAAAAATAGTGGCAGTCCTACTTCAACAGCAAGTGAAACCAAGGACTGCCAGAATTTCTGGCAGTCCTGACTGTATGTAGGACTATCAAAATTTGTGGCAGTCCTGACTGTATGTAGGACTACCAAAATTTGTGGCAGTCCTTGATTTCACTTGTTGTGAAGTAGGACTGTCACTATTTCTGGCAGTCCTATCAGTTTGTAGGACTGCCAGAAAATTAGGCAGTCCTAGTTGTAGTGCCCCGTCCCGCTCAGTCAATCGGAAGAATCGAAACGTCGACGACGTTAGCCTTGCAACGGCTGCTCGAAGACTCGCTCGGTCGAGGCGACTCCTCGCTCAGGTGGGGTAGTTTCGATGAACTTGCATTATCTTAGCCTTCACATAATAAATCGCATGTTTTCAACTTGCACAAGTAGGCTTGATAATAAAAGAGACGATTCCACATAGATAAGGGAATAATCCCGACGGGTCAAATTGAGTTAGAATATGAAAAGGTCCAATGGTCGGCTTAGAGTTGGTGCACGGGGTGCTTTGAAAATGACACTCGATCCTTCGTTCCGTGGCTTGGGAGAAGGAAAGTTAGTTGAGTAGGCGAAGTTATGAACATAGCCTAAGTCATAGGCGTCGCCCGCATAAATGCTTCATAAAGCATGCACGGTCTCTTCGCCCAAGGTGTGGCATAGCCTCTGCTTGCCGACGGGTTAAGTTGTATTGTACGGCTTGTGGCATAAGTCTAGGCACCCCAAATAACTTGGTTGTTCAAAGTCGAATGCGTGCACGGCACGTTCCCACAACGCAAAGCTTGACGCAGCCTTTGCTCGTCAAGTTGTTGCAAAGTAAGTTAAGCAAGTTATGTTAAGCTATCAGGAGTAGTAGCAAGCACGGTCCTATGAGTTCTACGGCTGGGTATAACCACATAGTCTCACGATCGTAAGGCCCGTCATATAGAGTATGACTTGGGCGGTGGTGTCACATAGAGTTTCAAGTTGGTTTAAGACACGATGGCATGGACTTAGTGTTTTAAGGCACGGGCCACGGTTGATTCATTGAGTTTGGAAAGTACTTCAAATAGTTATTCTTGAGTTGAGTAAAATGATAGGGCATGAAAGAAGAATGCTCGCGACTGGTTCGTCGAGGCAAGAAAAAAGAATGCTCGCGACTGGGTCGTCGAGGCAAGGTCTCAGATGTGAGAAGTGTTGAACTTAGTCCTGAAAGAGATGGTAATACTAGAAGTATATTTACTGTGTGAGACGTCAATTCGAGTCGAGTCTTGCATGGTGTAGCTCCCCTTCCCGAAATTTTGAAATATTTTTTTTATTTTATTTATTTGATTTAAATAGTGATTTTAGAATATTACAAATAATTATTTAGTTAATTATTACGGTAGATGACTTTAGCTATGATGGAGTTTTGAAGTACAAGACGACTAGGAATCATGACACGGATAGTGCAGTGGCGTGCCTTGACTAGTGTATTAGCCATGCCAAGGAAGGCCGAGCCATAGAGATGTCATAACTAGGAAAACCAGGGCAAGTTGTAGCATGACCATTATAAATAAGTTTTATTAATTATTATTAGATTTATGGATTTTGCAGGAACCCGGTTAAACCAAGTTAGTCCGAACTGGGCCGAACCAAATCCAAGCCCAGGTAGGTATGTAGTGGGGCCAAGTACGGCCTTGTAGACATGTTTGGTAAGTGCAAGTATTTTTGTATATATTTTAGGAATTGGCAATTTATATTTATTAAATCAGTTATTATATAAATGATAAGTATATATGTGTATATATATTTTCTATAAATAAGGCACCATATTATGAATATATATATTATTAGGGTATTATTTGGTTGCTATGAATAATTCTATATTATGAATGTGATTATATTTAAAATAATTTATTGTTGGTATGGAATGTGTGGTATATATATATATATATATATATATATATATATATATATATATATATATATATATATATATACGTTACCATATTTATATATACATACGTATATAATATATTTATATATACAAATACACACATCTCTTTTATATATATATATATATATATATATATATATATATATATATATATATATATATATATATATATATATGTATAAATATAGGAATATATAAAAGAGATGTGTGTATTTGTATATATAAATATATTATATACGTATGTATATGTAAATATGGTAACGTATATATATATATATATATATATATATATATATATATATATATATATATATATATATATATATATATATATATATATATATATATATATATATATATATATATAGGTATATGTGTGTTTATGGATATACGTATATGTATGAATATATAAAATGTATTAATGGAATAATATGTATATATCATTGTATAAGTATATATGCATGTGTGTATACATATATATATATATATATATATATATATATATATATATATATATATATATATATATATATATATATATATATATATATATATATATATATATGGTGTACATGTGTAGATGTATACATATATAAATGTAGATATACATGAATGTATATATGTATACATCTACACATGTACACCATATATATATATATATATATATATATATATATATATATATATATATATTGTGTACATGTGTAGATGTATACATATATATATATATATATATATATGTATACATCTACACATGTACACAATATATATATATATATATATATATATATATATATATATATATATATATATATATATATATATGTATACATCTACACATGTACACAATATATATATATATATATATATATATATATATATATATATATATATATATATATATATATATATATATATATAACACCCATATTTTGAATACGTATTTTGTCAAGCTTGCATGTATCTTGGACCTGTATTTATTTTCTCGGATTTGGCATGTACTTGTAATTGGCTTGACTTGCAGATTTTGGTTCTCGTAATTGGGTTTTACCTGGCTTAGTTTATTTTGTGGAGGAGAATTGGTTTGATTTGGTTTGGTTTGGTTTAACATGCATTGGAGCACTTTAACCTACACTCCACCCTCAACACACCACAACCACCCTCATTAAAACTCCACCTACTTTTCTCTCTCCTCCATAATTCTCTCATTTATTTCTCCATCTTCTTCTTCTTCCTTCCTCTACACAACTCACCAACACCCATAGGCAAGTGCACCTTGCCACCACATGAGAACCACATTTTATTTGTTTATTAGCTAGATTAGGCCATGGTGATCAACATTAGAACTTGACATTTTGTGATTTGGAGTCTTCATTATTCTAGATCTAGGTTTTAACTATTTTTGGATTTACATGGTTTTGATCTATTTTAGTTGGATTTTTGTGGGTTTTGATGCTTCCATGTGGAAGAGAATTCAATTTCACTCAAGTTAGAACTTTGAAAATCTAGATTTGGCTTTGATTTGACAAAGATATGAAAATTTGAATTCTTGGTGTTCTTGGTGTTCTTTTCGGCCTGGAGTAGCAGCCTGCAGCCTGCGCTCTTTAGCGCAGTGCTGGACTGCGCAACCCCTCTCAGCCTGCGCTCTTTAGCGCAGTGCCGACCGCGCAGCTTGCCCTATGGTGAACTGCGCTCAGCCCCATGCGCCAATCATTCCTGCGCACTTCACCCTGCGCAGTTCACTCCTGCGCAGTCTGCTCATGCGCAATCCACCCCTGCGCAGTTCACTCCTGCACAGTCTGCTCATGCGCAATCCACCCCTGCGCAGTTCACACCTGTGCAGTCTGCTCATGCGCAATCCGCTCCTACGCAGTTCACTCCTGCGCAGTCTATTCATGCACAATCTGACCCATGCGCCATCTGCCCCTGCGTCCTGTGCCCCTGCGCACTTGGCACCCTGCGCAGCTGACACCTGCGCAATCCAACCCCCTGACCCCTTGCACAATCCATTGGCTCTTGGAGTTTTGGTTTTATTTCTCTAAGCTTGGCTCTTCTATAGCCCTGTATATTGATATTTTATTAGATATTTTACGCCCATTTTATATCCTTACGCCTTTTGTCATGAACTTGATTTTACTTAACATGTTTGGAATGACTATTGTACATGGCATGGTATGACAAGGAACTAGCATAACACGACAGTGACTCGTAGTGGTGCACTCCTGACATGACCAACCTGACATGATAGTGGCCCGTCATGGCACCACTCCTGACAAGTACCCTGACATGATTTACCTTGATAACTTGATAGTGGCCCGTGGCGGCGCACTCCTGACTTGACTTGACTTGTAACTTGTAACTTGACTTGATTTGATGTTGTTGCGACAGCTAACTTGACTCGTATAATCAACTTGACACCGTGGGTGTTCCTGCTTGCTTGCTTGTGCAATCCACTTATCTTGTCTTGCATCATGTCTAGGACGTGACTCCCTGGTTCCCACGGTCGGGGATTCATACTGAATATGGATTAGGCTAATGACTAGATCAAACTATAGTTCATGGAGAATTTTCAGTCACAGGCAATCTCGTTATCTGGGCGCTCTTAATTGGACTTGTAGCTTGCCGACGAGTAGACCACATTTCCAGCGCACTGTCATGTGTTGCACCCTCTAAGTCACCTAAGGGTATATTGTCTCCGGGGCAATGTACCCAACCATACTCTCAACCCGCGGAAGGATAACTGGATGGTCTGCAGGGCTTGGGACTGGGAAATTCTCACTTGCATCTTGTTAGTAATTAGGCTTGTGACAACCCTAGTTAGTTAAAGTAGTAAGCCGTAGTAATTGCTTGGCCGCTTGTGAATGGATGGAGTCCAGCCTTGTCTAAGTCTTGTCTAGTCCCGGTACCTGGCAACTCTTGTACATGCTTGTTTTACTTATCTCTAACAATAAATGGGTAGAGACTGAGTGCTGTTCAGGCGAATGGTTACAACCTCGGTCCTTGTCTGGTTTAAGGGTTGTAACCTGGCTCTCGGAATGGTCCCACGTCACTAGTCGTTTATTGTCCTGTTGTACTCTTTATTTACTTGTACCTTCTTCCATTTTCTTTTCTGATGTTCTGATATGCTGGCTTTTGTTCTTATTTCGTGGCCTCCTTTGTGGCACTTGCTCTTTCTGGGGTTTGACCCAGCTGGTTTTGTGTGGCCAGATTTCGGAGCAGCTCCCGAGGATCTACCGAACCTTCAGTCCGATGGTGGCGACTAGAAGGAACCCGGGCTACGAGTGGGTTTTCTATTTTGTTTCGCTCACTCTATTGTAAAGTTATTCTTTTGAGGCGTTTAGCCGACGAGCACCTGTTAGCTCGATGCACTTTACTTACTGTCTGCCTACGGGCTGTAAACATGATTAACAAATCCTAGGGTTGATCATGTATGACTTAACTCTTGCTAGTCCCAGCATTTTGTACGACTAGCTTCATGATCAGCTGATATGTAATATTTGGAACGCCTTTTATTGTATATTTGGTGGTCAAATATCTTGTGATCATATTACTTGCTTGAGATTGAGACAATAGGCTTGACCATAAGAGACCGTTGGCTTGTAGTAAACCCTCATATCTAGACAGCCGTGACCGTATAGTTGAGATGTATTCTATTTCAATATACGTAGCTGGCTATGTACGCCCCCGCTCTCCAGTATTTTGGTTCTGGGGCGTGACATGGTTTAAGTGGTGGCCCATGCAGGTCTTGTCAATCAAGAAATGTGAGGGTTTACCGATAGATGTCTCAATCAGTATTCGTCCCTTGATCTCCGCCCGTATTTTCAATCCCTGAAATTCTTGCCCTGATTACATGCTTGTATCGTTGATCTGTCCTGGTCCTTCCTTATTGTTTCCCTGTGTCGTTTTCTTCAGCGGCACTATACCTGACCCTGCCGATCAGTAAGGAGGAGCACCTCCCGTAGACCAGCAACCAGGAGATCAAGCCCAACACTCCAGAGTAGCCTCCAGAGTTGTGCCTACTGGAGGAGAGCCCCCAGTTCAGCCCGTTCAGCCTGCCGAGCCGGATGATGGCACCTTGGTAGGTCTCATCAGAGCCTTGATAACTTCTCAAGATCGCAGAGGAGATGCCTTGCACCAGACTGTGGCAGATGCTTTGACCAGAGGCGGTCATCCAGGGAACAGCGCGGCCAACAGCTTCAAGCGCCTGAACCATCCCTTCTTCGATGGCAGTGAAGATGCGATTGCCGCGGACGCTTGGCTTCAGGATACCGAGGTGGTTCTGGAAGCAGCTAGAACACCTGAGAATGAGAAGGTGGCGGTGGTACGTCTGCAGTTGCTGGACTTAGCTCGTAGTTGGTGGACAGCGCAAGCCATGGGATTAGTGGCACCCATTGCTTGGGCAATATTTAGAGAGAGATTCCAGACGAAGTATTTTGATGTTGTAGCTCGGTATGACCTGCAGACCAGATTTACCAACTTGAAGCAAGGAGGCAGAACGGTCGATGGTTATGCATCTGAGTTTTCTAGGCTCAGTAGGTTTGCCCCCACCTTGGTGGCGACCGAGTTTGATAGGGCCCAGCGGTTCCAGCAGGGACTGCATTTAGAGATCTTGTTGGCAGTCGAGCAGTTCGAGCACCAGACGTTTAATGCAGTATTGAGAGCGGCTAGGAGGCACGAGTACACCTTCCAGCGGATCGTGGATAGGACCGGAGGCAGGAAGCGGTCCCACAGTCAGATGCACCAATCATCAGCTCCAGTCCCAACAG
This sequence comes from Iris pallida, assembly GCA_029216955.1. Taxonomy (NCBI): domain Eukaryota; kingdom Viridiplantae; phylum Streptophyta; class Magnoliopsida; order Asparagales; family Iridaceae; genus Iris; species Iris pallida. The sequence continues at coordinate 31,904,632 of JANAVB010016197.1, read as the reverse complement.
CTAGGGGATTGACCATTGGAACTCCGAGGTGGGCGACCTCAGTAACGTCGGTTCAGCATTCGACCCCGACGTATCCGCAGCAGCAGAAGCAGAAGCAGACTTCCGCAATGGGATGTTCACATTGCGGGAAGCCGGACCATGTGATGGCAGATTGTCGTAGGGCACAAGGATTGTGCCTAGCTTGTGGAGCGGCAGATCACAAGATATGAGCTTGCCCGAATAGGGGTAGTTCTTCCTCTTCCAACCTAACCAGTCCATCGGTTAGGGGACCAGCACCTGTGCAGCAGCAGCAGTACCCAAGGCCATTGTTGCCTCAGGCCCAGGCATTCCAGCAGCAGTGTGCCCAGGCTCCAGTATAGAGCAGGCAAAGAGGTTTCCAGCAGAGGGGACCCGCAGCTAGAGGTCAGGCCATGATGATGGCTATGGAAGAAGAAGTTACACCAGGTGAGGTAGTGGCAGGTACTATTCTCGTCAACTCCTTTCCAGCTTCAGTATTATTTGATTCTGGTGTATCGTATTCATTCATGTCTGCACGATTCGCGACACGGATAGGATTGGAGCCCGAGTCATTATCAGTGAGGCTCAATATACTTACTAGTAATGGTCTTGTAGGAGTAGATCGAGTGTTTTCCTCGTGTCGGATCGTAGTTAGCGATAGAGAGTTCTCCGCTAGATTTATAGAATTCCCTATAGCAGACTATGATGTAGTCTTAGGCATGGATTGGTTGAGGAACCAGTATGCTAGGATAGACTGCCATGTTGGCAGGGTTATCTTTAGTATTCCAGGCGAGCCAGAGTTTTCATTTTCCTGAGACGCGATGGAGCCATCCTCCCTAATATTGCAGGATGGCAATAGCAGCAGTACAGTTGCCCCGGATAGTTGAAGAATTTCCAGATGTCTTCCCAGAGGAACTTCCAGGAATGCCGCCTAGAGCGGGAAGATCGAGTTCACTATAGACTTGATCCCCGGGACAGCACCAGTATCAGAGAGAGTCTACAGAATGGCGCCTTCAGAGTTGGAGATTTTGTACAAGATGATTGAAGAACTCAGGACCAAGGGATTCATTCGTGCAAGTGGATCACCTTGGGGAGCCCCGATGCTTCTTGTGAAAAAGAAAGATGGTACGTCCAGGTTATGTGTAGATTATCGTACCTTGAACTCAGTGACAATCAAGAACAGATACCCTCTCCCCGAGGATAGATGACTTGTTTGATCAACTCAAAGGGGCTTCAGTGTTCTCGAAGATAGACTTGCGGTCAGGATACCACCAGATCAGAGTCAGAGAGCAGGACATCCCGAAGACAGCTTTTCGATCGAGGTATGGGCATTGGGAGTTCCTTGTTATGCCCTTTGGAGCAACCAATGCGCCAGCAGTATTCATGGACCTCATGAATTGCTATTTTCATGCCTTACTTGGATCAGTTCATGATCGTGTTCCTAGATGATATCCTGGTCTACAGCAAGAGCGAAGCAGAGCATGAGCAGCATCTCAGAATCGTCCTTCAGATGCTTAGGGAGCACCAATTGTACGCCAAGTTCAGTAAATGCGAGTTCTGGCTCGATCGCATTTCGTACTTGGGTCAGATCATTACCCGAGGAGGAGTGGAAGTGGATCCCCAGAAGATTGTGGCTATCGAGGCTTGGCCAGCACCTAGTTCAGTGGCAGAAGTTCGCAGCTTCCTTGGATTGGCCGGCTACTACGGCGATTCGTTTCAGATTTTGCAAGGATTTCGGCGCCGATGACCCAGTTGACTCGTAAGGATGTGCCAGTTTGTTTGGACACCAGAGTGTCAGGAATCATTCGAGAAGTTGAAGCGAGGTTTGATGACGGCTCTTATTCTCACACTTCCAGATGGGACCGGAGGATTCACAGTTTATTGCGATGCTTCAGGCAGAGGATTGGGGTGTGTCTTGATAGCAGCATGGGAAGGTAATATCTTATGTATCACGCCAACTTCGTGACCATGAGAAGAGTTACCCGACCCACGACTTGGAGCTGGCAGCAGTAGTGTTTGCACTTAAGTTATGGAGACACTACTTGTACGGAGATAGAGTGGAAATATTTACTGATCACAAGAGCCTGAAGTATGTTTTCACCCAGAAGGACCTTAATATGCGGACAGAGAAGATGGCTTGAGCTACTGGTGGACTACGATATGGATTTGCAGTATCATCCGGAGAAGGCCAACGTTGTAGCAGATGCGTTGAGCCGGTGAGCCGGAGTTTATTTCCTAACGGCGCAACCAGAGTTATTGGTAGATTTTCAGAAGATGGGGATTGAAGTGGTTCTTCCTTCAGTGTGGCATTGATGGCCAGTCTACAAGTTCAGTCCAGCATAGATGAGAGAATCCGGATGGCACAATCTACAGATTCCAAGCTTCAGCGGCTCAGAGCAGAGTGTGAGGCAGGAAGAAGGCCAGAGTTGTGCATTCATAAAGATGGTACACTTCGACACGGCTCTCGTCTTTAGTGTACCCAGTGGAGATATCAGACAGGAAGTCATGGCAGAAGCTCACAGCTCGCAGTATTCTATTCATCCCGGTGGTACGAAGATGTACCGTGATATTCGTCAGCATTTCTGATGGAATGGCATGAAAAGGGAGATAGTCCGGTTTGTCTCTCGGTGTTTGGTTTGCCAGCAGGTTAAAGCTGAACATTAGAGGCCCGCTGGACTTCTTCAGCCCTTGCCGATTCCAGAATGGAAATGGGAAGCATGTGACCATGGATTTTGTGACTGGATTGCCTAGATCCCCAGCTGGTCGAGATGCTATTTGGGTTATAGTTGACCGGCTCACGAAGGTGGCTCATTTTCTTCCATTTAGAGTTGGGCAGTCAATGCTCAGTTGGCAGAGATGTACCTCAGGCAGATTGTCAGGCTTCACGGTGTGCCCGTCAGTATCACCTTGGATCGAGATTCAAGGTTTACATCGTACTTTTGGCGTAGCTTGCAAGAGAGTTTGGGAACTCGTCTCAGTTTAGTTCGACATATCATCCGCAGACAGATGGCCAGTCAGAGTGCACAATCCAGACTCTTGAAGACATGCTGAGATCTTGTACGCTCGACTTAGGTGGTTCGTGGGAAGATCACCTGTATCTTGTGGAATTCTCGTACAACAATAGTTTCCAGGCCAGTATCCAGATGGCTCCGTTCGAGGCTCTGTATGGTAGAAGTGCAGATATCCGCTAGCATGGGATGATGTCGGAGAAAGGCAGATGCTTGGTCCAGAGATGATTGCCCAGACAGTTGAAGTGGTCAGAAGGATCAGAGATCGTCTTCGAGTTGCCCAAGATCGCCAGCGGCATTGGGCCGATGCTCATCGACGTCCCTTGGAGTTTGCTATCGGCGACCATGTATTCCTTAGGATCTTGCCTAACCGCGGCGTCATTCGCTTTGGCGTACGGGAAAAGCTTAGTCCTAGGTATATAGGCCCGTTCGATATCCTGGAGCGAGTAGGAGATGTATCCTATCGTCTTGCTCTTCTACCGTCGCTAAGTAAGGAGCATGATATATTCCATGTATCCCAATTACGACAGTATATCCCAGACCCGAGCCATATCCTAGACCATTCGGAACTGGTTGTTGGTACCAACCTTTCGTATGAGGAGAGACCCGTGTCTATATTGGACCGGAGAGAGAAGATACTCAAGAACAAGACTATTAACTTAGTCCGTATTGCTTGGGGTCATCACTCTCTAGGTGAGTCAACGTGGAAGCGTGAGGATGATATCCGATCGCGATATCCCTACCTGTTTGACTCGTAAGGTATAATATCTTCCTTATGCCTTATGTTTTCCATCCCTTGCTTGCATGTATGATTGTCTGATTGCTTGCCTGGTTATAGCTTGCCTGTGATTAATATAGCTTGTCCTTGTCTCTATAGCCTCTTAATTAAATTCCGAGGACAGAATTCTTTTAAGGTGGGTAGAGTTGTAACACCCATATTCTGAATACGTATTTTGTCAAGCTTGTATGTATCTTGGACCTGTATTTATTTTCTCAGATTTGGCAAGTACTTGTAATTGGCTTGACTTGCAGATTTTGGTTCTCGTAATTGGGTTTTACCTGGCTTGGTTTATTTTGTGGAAGGAGAATTGGTTTGATTTGGTTTGGTTGGTTTAACATGCATTGGAGCACTTTAACCTACACTCCTACCCTCAACACACCACAACCACCCTCATTAAAACTCCACCTACTTTTCTCTCTCCTCCATAATTCTCTCATTTATTTCTCCATCTTCTTCTTCTTCCTTCCTCTACACAACTCACCAACACCCATAGACAAGTGCACCTTGCCACCACATGAGAACCATATTTTATTTGTTCATTAGCTAGATTAGGCCATGGTGATCAACATTAGAACTTAACATTTTGTGATTTGGAGTCTCCATTGTTCTAGATCTAGGTTTTAATTATTTTTGGATTTACATGGTTTTGATCTATTTTGGTTGGATTTTTGTGGGTTTTGATGCTTCCATGTGGAAGAGAATTCAATTTCACTCAAGTTAGAACTTTGAAAATCTAGATTTGGCTTTGATTTGACAAAGATATGAAAATTTGAATTCTTGGTGTTCTTGGTGTTCTTCTCGGCCTGGAGTAGCAGCCTGCGCTCTTTAGCGCAGTGCTGGACTGCGCAGCCCCTCTCAGCCTGCGCTCTTTAGCACAGTGTCGACCGCGCAGCTTGCCCTATGGTGAACTGCGCTCAGCCCCATGCGCCAACCATTCCTGCGTACTTCACCCTGCGCAGTTCACTCCTGCACAGTCTGCTCATGCGCAATCCACCCCTGCGCAGTTCACTCCTGCGCAGTCTGCTCATGCGCAATCCGCCCCTGCACAGTTCACTCCTGCGCAATCTGTTCATGCGCAATCTGACCCATGCGCCATCTGCCCCTGCGCCCTATGCCCCTACGCACTTGGCACCCTGCGCAGCTGACACCTGCGCAATCCAACCCCGTGACCCCTTGTGCAATCTATTGGCTCTTGGAGTTTTGGTTTTATTTCTCTAAGCTTGGCTCTTCTATAGCCCTGTATATTGATATTTTATTAGATATTTTATGCCCTATTTTATATCCTTACGCCTTTTGTCATGAACTTGATTTTACTTAACATGTTTGGAATGACTATTGTACATGGCATGGTATGACAAGGAACTAGCATAATACGACAGTGACCCGTAGTGGTGCACTCCTGACATGACCAACCTGACATGATAGTGGCCTGTCGTGGCACCACTCCTGACAAGTACCCTGACATGATTTACCTTGATAACTTGATAGTGGCCCGTGGCGGCGCACTCCTGACTTGACTTGACTTGTAACTTGTAACTTGACTTGACTTGATGCTGTTGCGACAGCTAACTTGACTCGTATAATCAACTTGACACCGTGGGTGTTCCTGCTTGCTTGCTTGTGCAATCCACTTGTCTTATCTTGCATCATGTCTAGGACGTGACTCCCTGGTTCCCTACGGTCGGGGATTCATACTGAATATGGATTAGGCTAATGACTAGATCAAACTATAGTTCATGGAGAATTTCTAGTCACAGACAATCTCGTTATCTGGGCGCTCTTAATTGGACTTGTAGCTTGCCGACGAGTAGAGCACATTTCCAGCGCACTGTCATGTGTTACACCCTCTAAGTCACCTAAGGGTATATTGTCTCCGGGGCAATGTACCCAACCATACTCTCAACCCGCGGAAGGATAACTGGATGGTCTGCAGGGCTTGGGACTAGGAAATTCTTACTTGCATCTTGTTAGTAATTAGGCTTGTGACAACCCTAGTTAGTTAAAGTAGTAAGCCGTAGTAATTGCTTGGCCGCTTGTGAATGGATGGAGTCCAGCCTTGTCTAAGTCTTGTCTAGTCCCGGTACCTGGCAACTCTTGTATATGCTTGTTTTACTTATCTCTAACAATAAATGGGTAGAGACTGAGTGCTGTTCAGGCGAATGGTTACAACCTCGGTCCTTGTCTGGTTTAAGGGTTGTAACCTGGCTCCCGGAATGGTCCCACGTCACTAGTCGTTTATTGTCCTGTTGTACTCTTTATTTACTTGTACCTTCTTCCATTTTCTTTTCTGATGTTCTGATATGCTGGCTTTTGTTCTTATTTCGTGGCCTCCTTTGTGGCACTTGCTCTTTCTGGGATTTGACCCAGCTGGTTTTGTATGGCCAGATTTCGGAGCAGCTCCCGAGGATCTACCGAACCTCCAGCCCGATGGTGGCGACTAGAAGGAACCCGGGCTACGAGTGGGTTTTCTATTTTGTTTCGCTCACTCTATTGTAAAGTTATTCTTTTGAGGCGTTTAGCCGACGAGCACCTGTTAGCTCGATGCACTTTACTTACTGTCTGCCTACGGGCTGTAAACATGATTAACAAATCCTAGGGTTGATCATGTATAACTTAACTCTTGCTAGTCCCAGCATTTTGTACGACTAGCTTCATGATCAGCTGATATGTAATATTTGGGACGCCTTTTATTGTATATTTGGTGGTCAAACATCTTGTGATCATATTACTTGCTTGAGATTGAGACAATAGGCTTGACCATAAGAGACCGTTGGCTTGTAGTAAACCCTCATATCTAGACAGCCGTGACCGTATAGTTGAGATGTATTCTATTTCAATATATGTAGCTGGCTTTGTACGCCCCCGCTCTCCAGTATTCTGGTTCTGGGGCGTGACAATATATATATATATATATATATATATATATATATATATATATATATATATATATATATATATGTATATATATACATATGCATGTATAAGTAAATAGATATAAACAAACCTATGCAATTAATTATCCTAGCCCAAACACACACACCCATAGGCCAGCCCACAGGCCCAAACCCGCAAGCCCTTACTCCCTAACAGCAGCTAAGAAGCCTCGACCCTCTGTTTACACAGAAGCGGATGGATACAAATATCCACCGATATGCCAACGAGAGATCGAGAGGGAAGCAACAGCAAACCCTAACACCAAACCGCCGCCACCCTCCTCTCCACCACGTCCCGACGACCCCCCATGACGACCGCGCCGCCGCGCAGGGCCTTCCGCCGGTCGGAAAACGGCGACAGCGGTGGCGGAGTTCTGCTGGAAACGACTGCAGTATCGGTTCAAATGCGCCACTTTACAGGTCCAGTCCTCCCCCATCGATTAATCGTTTCCCCTTCCAATTGATTCTTTTGAATCACATCCTATACACCTATTAACCCCATCAGATGGTTTTATTTAAAATAGATTAAAATCCTGTAGAAATTCGTCGAGAAATCGACGAGAAACCCGTTTCGAAAACAGGGCAACACCCAACCCAGACCCATCTTTGGAAGGGGAATTGTAGACAGTACAGTTAGGATTTTCAAAATCTACCTGAACATGTTTGTAGACAACCTAACCGTAAAGAAAGCCTCTTTATTAGTTTTATTTATCGTGGATTAGACAGAAGTAGAAATCGGATTGAAAATCAAGAAAAATATGAAAACCAGTTTTCAAAAAACTAGAAAAACCATCCACACGACGTGCGTCCCGCCATTCCGGGCGACGTGATCGCGAACCGAAAGCATCAAAAGCTGCGTATCGGCTTCGTGGTCGTGTGGGCTTTGACGGAATTCAAATTGGTCGCATGTGCGCGACGAATTTGATGCGTATCCATCGAAATTTATCGTATCGTGTACTTTGCAAATTCCTTAATTACTTTGTGCATGCTCGTCAGATCGAGACGAAACTTGTGCCATCAGGACCGTATCATTTTTCTGGTCCTGCATGCCAAGTTTGGTCCGATTCTGAGACAGTGGAATCGGAACGTCGTTTTGCGGGCCCCATGGTGTCACGCCCCACTCCCGCAGGAGCGATCGTCCTCGCTAAGGCGTGATGCCGCACGGGCCTAAGTTGCGCCCGTGCAAGGCCAAGTCCAAAACGGCCGATTTGAGTCTAGGCCACAGAGTCACACAGAGTGTCCCCATTTGCAGCGGAAAGTAAAATGAACACAAGTAGAAGCGAATTCAAACTCTTTATTGATTTTCAAGAAGTTTACAAGCGGCGCTAGGCCGATATTACAAATCGCTCAAGCTCTCTCTCTCTTAAACATAAAAGACGTGCCAAGTGGCTTACAAGATGGAATGATTCATGGCGATGTTCCAATACATTATGTCATGTATATGGTACTCCAGCTCCTTGCAACGCTCCAAGGCTCGAGAGATAGCTCCGCGCCTTAGCACGTTCGAGGGAAGCTCCGCACCCGCCGACGTTTCCTGCTACCTGCAAGCAGACTGTGGGGTTATCAGTACATTGTTATGCACTGCTAGGGAGGCTAGCTCGCCCATAATGCTATCATTACCAAACACGTTCCATTTACTTTTGTGCATCTCTATCATTCATTGTCTTTCTAATCTTGCCTTAGGATCAATTTCATGGTATATGTCATAACCTATCCCGTGTTGCCAAATTCAAGTGTCGCATGGAAATACATGCACGACTTACCCATACTTACCATCTGGCCTTCCCTGTCCAACGTAAACCAAGTTAGTCAATAATTCATATGAGATAACTTAACGTAGTTCATGAAAGCATTCAATGTAAAGTGCGTGTCCTTGCCTCGGGTTCTAGCATGTCGTAGGCACGTTTTCTAACTCGTTTGCTCGAAGTGCTCTTGATCGTTTTGTGTGTTATATTCAAACCTATACAGAAGGTGCTTTATACAGTTAACTTAGACTACTTTGATTTCAATGCAAGGACTTGCACGTGGATTGCCACCAGCAAAGCCCACTTAAATCTATATGTACCAGTCGCTGGCATCACAAGCCATTTTGGACACTTCCAAGCCGTGGTATTTCTCAACTAGCGTAGGTGAGGACTGGCACATACCCCGTTAGTCTCTTGAAATACTCCTGCACTTACGTCCCCCGGGTGGCCGAGTCCGCACCCAGGCAGCCCGTAAGCCATATTTTGATTCCGCCTAGGCCGGCATATCCCCCCTTTGATCATGCCGCAGAATCCCTTTTTCTTTACGGTCACAACATTCGCCATCCCTCGCTCGTGCCGTTTGTCCACGACCATTTCGTATTAACTTGTCTTTTTAACTTAACGGCTATCTCTGAGCCGTAGGCTAACCCTTAGCCTTAATACGTTATCGACCAGGTTGGCGTCCGTGCAGCACGGGTAGCGAGCCCCGTTGCACGTGCCCGTCATACCTGTCGTTAACCATTTCCATCCTTCTTATCTTTTATTCATTCTTTCTTTCACTTGTTCATTCATTCGTTGATTCATTCATTCACTTATTCATTTACTCTTTCATTTATACATTACGCAACTCCTTGTGCGGGAGTCGCCTTGGCGATCCATCGGTCCCATAGCCTTTCAATGTTGCTATACTCTACATCGAAACGACTATGTTGATAGTCTTTCATTTCATTGTTGTAAACCATTCATTGTTTCATTGTTAAACGCGTAAGGGACTTGAACGCAAGCTTGTACCTTAGCACGAGCGTGGAGCGCGGTACGAGAGTTTTCATATTTTTCATGTTCTTTTCCATATTCTATACAAGCATACAAGATAGAATTAATCCCTTAGCTAGGTGCGTTGGGTCATTTATTAGCATGCGCGGTGTTATCGCCTAGCGATTTCAGTGATAGTATCCGTATTATTATGTGTCTAGGCTAAGCAAAGACGGGTTCATCGGAGCCACCCACCTTAGCGATGTTCGCATCGGCCGAGCGATACTCCGAGCGCGCCTTTGATAGTCTAAGTCTGGATTCATCTTTGATGGGCCATTGTAGGTCTTGCATCGATTCGCATCGATACTTCATCGGGTCGACACAACTCTTCGGGTCGATGGCTTACTTGAGTTATTGTACTTGCCGTTTGAATCGGCGTTCCGCTAAGGCGGAGCGGGTCATTACATGATACTCCACTCAAAACAAGTCTCGTCCTCGAGACTTCCTGAGTGCAGGTCATCCTACCATTCCTTAACTTGCATCGTCGTGTTTCTTAGGCAATCCCTATCGAACGGCTCTATCGTTCTATGGCACCGAACTATACTCGATACCTTCCCAAGTTCCGTGTCGCATACGTTTGGTCGATTTTTATTGAATGACTTTTCATTTATTTCAGAGTTGATGGTTCTTATTCAATTGTCGCATTTTTTCGACTTGGTTGCTATTTTGACGTATCATGGGACTGAAACAGTCATACGAGGTGCGTTGAAATTCGTCAAATACGAGTGTCGTAGGCTGAGGCAAACTCACTTTCGTTTATGCGCATCGCAAAACCCACTTGCAGCTGCATTCGAGTTCATCATATCGCTGAGTTTGAATCGTGCACGTATCCAAGGCGTCCCTCGAATACGTACATTTCAACCAAGCTTAGCGACTAGCGAAGTCGGACAAGCTACTTGTGATAGTTTTGATTTGCCGATCGCTTTGCTAACTTCGATTTAAAACCGAACTCATTTGTGTATTACATATCGTTTATCTCGGTCCTCGAGATGATTCGATTCGCTTCTCAAGCGTTATTGTCCACGAAATCAGTATAATTTCTTCTTAGCAGGGTCGACCAAGCCTAAGTAATTTCCGTCCGATTCAAAACCAAGTATTGCCCCATCATCAAGTATTTTTTCCTATCAACGATTCAATTCGTTATCCCAACTTTTACTTGCGCATCATCCATCCCTATCATTCTCTTCGTTTGGGGCCAATCTCGTCGTCGTTCACGTACACTCCCAGTTCCCCGTCCTACTCTAAGTCTCGTTTTCCCAAGTCTATCGTCCGTCCAGACGATACTGTAAATGCCATCGCACAGGTTCAATCACTCGGCATAGGGTCGTCCGCCTATCCGCTAGGTCAGCTCACCAGGTCATAGTTACACGTCAAGTTCGTGGCTCATCGTGCAAGGTCGTTGCACGACGCTCGCCCCAAATCCTATGGTCAAACTATTTGTTCGTTTGTATGGGAGTTTCTACCCAAGCTCACGTCACTCAGATTTCTAAACATCGAGCACGATCACCTATTCGCATCAACGTATTCGTTGCGCATATTCGAATCCATTAAATCACCCAATCGACATACTTCACATATCCATTCTAACCAATTCATGTATTCGATCACGAGGTCATCCAGCTCGACAATACATTATGTCCTAATCTCACGCGAGTCCGATCATCCACGGTGGTTCATGAATCACCATGCAATACTCCCGCAGAATAGTCATTCTCATCGGGGCGTAACTCTTGTTTGAGTTTAGACTAACTCATTCTCGATACGCGGATTGGACCTACTCAATCCTTAAGCTTAATCATCAAGCACACCGAATCATTCTCAAGTCGCCTTCGCATCAAACCACAAGTCGAAGCATACAAATTGCCACGCCATACTAGTTCAATCACCCCCGCTGTATGAATCACCATACCAGCGCTCACGCGGAGTGATCCCCCTAATCGGTGCGACGCATGTGCGAGGCTGGAGTTGCGCTCGCATAAGACAAGAATATCGACGTTGGGGTTATCGCCGAAGCAATCCAAATATTTCATTTTCATCCAAGCCAAGATCGATAGTCCATTCATCATTTCGTTCAACTAGAAAATCCTCGAGCCACGTCTATATTTTCTTCGATACGTTTCAATATCAAAAGTATAGCATCCATCAGAACAATAACATTTGCACGGTCGTCATTTGCTGAGTCAGAGTACCCCCGAGTTATTGCATATCGATCTTTGATACGCCTCAATACCATCGACGATATGCGTAACCTGACGATCTTCCTTTGCAACCAATTTCGAGTCATGCGACTGATGCTATTGTCCGAGTTGGATAATCCATAATTTTCTCGATATTCAAGATCAAGTTCGATCGCTATTCCTCAAGCTTGTTTCAAGATCGTTGTTCAAAACTCAAGTCACATTTCATTTGAATCAATCCCAAATCGTACGTGCGATCCTCTAAGTTTCCTCGATCAAGACCATTCACTTTCATTCATCGTTCCGAATCGTTTTCTAACATGTGTTGCCCATTCATAAGTTGTCTGAACGACATCTCGTTTGGGACATTCGAAGTCACGATCAACTAAGCGTGACGCATTCTAAGGCTTTGCGCGATCGCATCGCCTCGCCGACATACCCGTTCTATCCGTATATCTTGTAGTCTCGTTCGAACAATTTCTATAACGCCCATACACCACTCAGGGTTTGAGCTACTCGACTAGTCGTCGATACTCACTCTTATCCTTTCTCAAAGCTATCACATACACCACTCGGGTTCAAGTCATTCTATAAATCCTCAATCACATTCGCATCATTTGCTAAGATATTTTTCAGATTCGTTTGACGAATCTCTAGCATAATCGCTTACGTCGCCTCGACGTACTAAGTCGTTCACATTAATCCTCAAAATCCAAGCCAATCTTTTATGCACGCCTAAGCGTTAGTTTGATAGCGTTCCTATCGATATACACTCAAAGTGTATCTCCGTTCTCGATCGAGCGATACTCGATATCGCTCGCAACCCGATTGCACCCAAAAGTCGAGGTGCGCGACATACGGCACAACTTAGCCAAAAGGCCGTATGCATAGCTATTCCGTGCGGACTATATTTGAGTTCGCATGCTCACTTACTAAGTCGACGCAAGACTAATCAGGCACGCACACGATATGTTAACTTAGCATGTGTTTTCTATCGTGTCAAGTTTAACATCGTTCGGCACAAAGGCCGTTGCCTATCGATCCCGTTCAACCGAGCACTCGTATGAGCTTTTGAAAGTATTAGACTTATTGTATGGAATATCCCAAGGCACAACGAGAGAGAGCGCATACTTCTTTTGTATCCAACGAGCTTTCAAAACTGAGAAAATCGAAATGAGGTCCAAGGACGTAAAGCCGTGCTCTGATACCAATCTGTCACGTCCCGCTCCCGCAGGAGCGATCGTCCTCGCTAAGGCGTGATGCCGCACGGGCCTAGGTTGCGCCCGTGCAAGGCCAAGTCCAGAAACGACCGATTTGAGTCTAGGCCATAGAGCCGCACAGAGTGTTCCCATTTGCAGCAGAAAGTAAAATGAACACAAGTAGAAGCGAATTCAAACTCTTTATTGATTTTCAAGAAGTTTACAAGCGGCGCTAGGCCGATATTACAAATCGCTCAAGCTCTCTCTCTCTGAAACATAAAAGGCGTGCCAAGTGGCTTACAAGATGGAATGATTCATGGCGATGTTCCAATACATTATGTCCTGTATATGGTGCTCCAGCTCCTTGCAACGCTCCAAGGCTTGAAAGATAGCTCCGTGCCTTAGCACGTTCGAGGGAAGCTCCGCACCCGCCGACGTTTCCTGCTACCTGCAAGCAGACTGTGGGGTTATCAGTACATTGTTATGCACTGGTGGGGAGGCTAGCTCGCCTACAATGCTATCATTACCAAACACGCTCCATTTACTTTTGTGCATCTCTATCATTCATTGTCTTTCTAATCTTGCCTTAGGATCAATTTCATGGCATATGTCATAACCTATCCTGTGTTGCCAAATTCAAGTGTCGCATGAAAATACATGCACGACTTACCCATACTTACCATCCGGCCTTCCCTATCCAACGTAAACCAAGTTTGTCAATAATTCATATGAGATAACTTAACGTAGTTCATGAAAGCATTCAATGTAAAGTGCGTGTCCTTGCCTCAGGTTCTAGCATGTCGTAGGCACGTTTTCTAACTCGTTTGCTCAAAGTACTCTTGATCGTTTTGTGTGTTATATTCAAACCTATACAGAAGGTGCTTTATACAGTTAACTTAGACTACTTTGATTTCAATACAAGGACTTGCACGTGGATTGCCACCAGCAAAGCCTACTTAAATCTATATGCACCGGTCGCTGGCATCACAAGCCATTTTGGACACTTCCAAGCCGTGGTATTTCTCAACTAGCGTAGGATGAGGACTGGTACACACCCCGTTAGTCTCTTGAAATACTCCTGCACTTACGTCCCCCGGGTGGCCGAGTCCGCACCCAGGCAGCCCGTAAGCCATATTTTGATTTCGCCTAGGCCGGCATATCTCCCCTTTGATCATGCCACGGAATCCCTTTTTCTTTACGGTCACAGCATTCGCTATCCCTCGCTCGTGCCGTTTGTCCACGACCATTTCGTATTAACTTGTCTTTTTAACTTAACGGCTATCTCTGAGCCGTAGGCTAACCCTTAGCCTTAATGCGTTATCGACCAGGTTGGCGTCCGTACAGCGCGGGTAGCGAGCCCCGTTGCATATGCCCGTTATACCTGTCGTTAACCATTTCCATCCTTCTTATCTTTTATTCATTCTTTCTTTCACTTGTTCATTCATTCGTTGATTCATTCATTCACTTATTCATTTACTCTTTCATTTATACATTACGCAACTCCCTGTGCGGGAGTCGCCTTGGCGACCCATCGGTCCCATAGCCTTTTAATGTTGCTATACTCTACATCGAAACAACTATGTTGATAGTCTTTCGTTTCATTGTTGTAAACCATTCATTGTTTCATTGTTGAACGCGTAAGGGACTTGAACGCAAGCTTGTGCCTTAGCACGAGCATGGAGCGCGGTACGAGAGTTCTCGTATTTTCCATGTTCTTTTCCATATTCTATACAAGCATACAAGATGGGATTAATCCCTTAGCTAGGTGCGTTGGGTCATTTATTAGCATGCGCGGTGTTATCGCCTAGCGATTTAAGTGATAGTGTCCGTATTATTATGTGTCTAGGCTAAGCAAAGACGGGTTCATCGGAGCCACCCACCTTAGCGATGTTCGCATCGGCCGAGCGATACTCCGAGCGCGCCTTTGATAGTCTATGTCTGGATTCATCTTTGACGGGCCATTGTAAGTCTTGTATCGATTCGCATCGATACTTCATCGGGTCGACACAACTCTTCGGGTCGACGGCTCACTTGAGTCGTTGCACTTGCCGTTTGAATCGGCGTTCCGCTAAGGCGGAGCGGATCATTACACACGGTCCCACTCGACGGGCGATTTTATGCACGGCCCGTCGGAATCCAACTCTGGACATACGGTTGGGTTCGTATCAGAAAATCGGATCCGCAGACATGAAGTTTGACGACTTTAGAGACCGTTGGCTCTGGCACGATTTTCGGTGCATAGCGGGTCCAACGACGGACATCGTTTTTTGTCCGAAATTACCGTTTTGCCTCTGTGTCCAGAATTAGACTTAAGGACAGGCAATCCTAGCTAATTTGACTATTCTGAGAATGTTGGTAATGTTTATTTCAGCTTCCGGAGACAGTTGTGATGACTTGGACTTTCTGACTTATTGATTGGAGTTACATTGTTGGTTCTTCGTGCAACCTCCAGGCAAGTATACCTTGCCTTTCTACACAGCTTTATTTACATACACTGTCTTTATTTATTATCTAGTTTTCTCATATTATTGATATGTATCTTTCATATCCTGTTCATTTATTGGTACCATTGATTTATAGACCGTGTTCGCAGTTAGCCTTGTGTCTTATTGGTCGTGCCTTGATTGAGTCGTGCCTTCGTGTCTTGAACCTTGAAGCTAACCTGTGAGTCCACAATAGGGACGAGGGTTAGTAGTTATTGGTCCATACCTGCGAGTCCACACTAGGGACGAGGGTGATGCTAGCCTGCGAGTCCACACTAGGGACGAGGGTTAGTAGTAGATGCTAGCCTGCGAGTCCACACTAGGGACGAGGGTTAGTAGTATAGGGTTTACGCCTGCGAGTCCACACTAGGGACGAGGGTGATGCTAGCCTGCGAGTCCACATTAGGGACGAGGGTTAGTAGTAGATTCTAGCCTACGAGTCCACACTAGGGACGAGGGTTAGCAGTATAGGGTTTACGCCTGCGAGTCCACACTAGGGACGAGGATGATGCTAATCTGCGAGTCCACACTAGGGACGAGGATTAGTAGTTGTTCAAACCTGCGAGTCCACACTAAGGACGAGGGTTTGAGTATTCGCTTCGGTTATCCGTTGACATCTTGACATGAGTTCTCTAGTCCTTGTTCAGCAGTTCATTTTCGTGTAGACAGTGTATAGATTCGTGCTTATTCATTACTCAATTTTACTTGTTTATCCTGTATTTTTCTCTATGCATAATAAACTGTTAGAAAGGCTCGTTTTTATGTATCTTGCTAGTCCTCTGAGGACCTGATGATCTCTTAAGGTTTAGCGACTACATGGAGTTAGTTAGCAGAGCAGGATGATAGAGGATTGCGATGTATGATACAGGTATTTGTTTGTGTTATTTCTTTATTATCTTCTCGTGTTTTATATTCCATACCATGATATACTCTGCTTATTTATAGGCTCATATCATTCTTAGAGTCTAATCGAACAATATGCTAATGGGCTGCAGACCATGACCCATACTTGTTCATTCTTGTTTATATGATTCATGTGGATTGAGATATAGTTTAGATTAGATATGATACCCATGAACTTGACAACTTATACGTACTCGAGTCGGGCTGGAGTCCGCTCGATACGTAGCTGGCTTGCTCACGAACTCGCGTCCGAAAAGCGGGTGCGGGTCGTGACACATGGTCATTGGACAACTTGTACAAGGTAAAATAAACTGTTTCTCGAACGACGACCCAGGCGGCCCATGGGAACCGTTGCGATGGAGACATTTGTAGCTTTACTGGACGACCGCACGGGTCAGTGGGGACTTACAGCGGAGCTAGCTACTCGCACTGACAAAGAGCGTCCGTCTAATCAAAAGCTCAAAGGGAGTCTATTATAGCGTTGGACGCTAGTGACTAGTTCATATAGATGAGTCGGCATGGGCGGCGATCCGCGTGTATGCCTTTGGATTGAGTCGAGTATTGAGTGTAGTATATCAAGGAAGTCGAGTTGAATGTATGAGTATAGTTGGAACACAAAATGTTGGGCCTAAGATTTGGTTGCAACGTAGGCGACGTGCTTCGGCACGAGATGTGGCGTCGAGCCTTATGTTGTCGGCATATAAGTTGCATAGTTTGGATGCGAGTTGTCTTGAGTTTAAGTCAGGAAATGCCGCAAGGCAAAGTCGATCGAGTGACACTTAACCCACAAGTCTTGATTGGGTCAGTTGATGATTTAGTAGCAAAGGGCCGCGAGGCGGCAAGTGTAACTCCTCTTTCCGAAATTTTGTGATATATTTTTATTTTTTATTTGATTAGTTTATATTTAATTTTTCTATGATCATTGGAGTTGTGACTTAAGTCCACAGGTGAGTTATGACCATCTTGTGGTCACATGATCTCTAGATAGGGTCTATATGCATTCTATAGCTATATTATATTTTATTATAATTTTTAGACATTTTTATATATTTTTAAATATTTATTCTATGAAGATTTATATTTATGAATGACTTTCATAATTTATTTTGAGACCATTTGTGACTATTTTGAGACCCATTATTTTTTTAGGCTCTATTAGGTTAAATATATTTTCTGTATTTTTCTACAATTTTCTGGGATTTTTAGATAATTAAATATAGGAAAAACCTATTTTCTAAGACTTCTAGAATTTACTGTGCAATCCTATGAGCATATATTGACCCCAAATATTTTTCTAGTGTTCATTATGCTATTTTATATTTTCTAGAATTTTTCCATAATTTTTGGCAATATTTAAGTATTTATTCATTAAAGTTTATATATTTTTATAGGCTTCCAATATTTATTATGAGGCCACTTAGGACTAATATGAGGTAAAACATTTTTATTTATATTCTAGAAGGTTAAATGTATTTTCTATAATTTCTACAATTTTCTGGATTTTTCTGATATTTATTTGGAGTTAAAATAATTTTTTAACGATTTTTGTATTTAAATTAACTAATTACACAGTCATCTGCACAGTCACCTATACAGTCAGCACTGGACCCAGCAGCCCACCGACTCTCTCTCCTATATATATATTATATTCGTTAAACCTAGAAATTTCAGCAGCTTTTTGTGGGAGAACTTATCTAGGGTTTCCGACTTCCCGAAACGATTGCCGTCAACTCCGACGTGATTTTCGTGCGCCGGTTTTTTTGTTGGATTCGTATTGAGGTAAAATTTCTGAATATGTAATTTATTTTCATAGATATTATTCCTAAATTTCTGGAAAATTCGTAGAGTGTCGGTTGTCCGAAACTTGACACGTTTTGGGGTTTTCGAGATTTCGGGAGAACCAGAAATCGAAATCATGAACCGTTTGAAGTTTCGAAAAGCTAACACAGATCTCTATGACATAAATTTTTCCCAGAAATTATTTTATTATTTAGTATTTTATTTATTCTGTTGAACTCAGAATTGATCGGTTGATCACCGTTTTGGTCACGATTAGCCATAACGGCGATATCTTTTGACCAAAGCGTGATTTTGCAGCACGGTTGATTCCAACGCACTCGTGGCGCTGAAATTTACTAAGGTGCACTTTCAAAATCTAAAGTTCACAGCGTTTAACTAAATAGTCAATGATACGCCTCGATTTGCGTGCCATGGTTTCCAAAATTGGAAATATAACTTTTGATGGCCAAACTTGCATGTTTAGATTATATTCAAATTATTATTAGGTTAAATTAGGTTTTTAAGTAAATTATTCCAGAATTAATTATTATTAGATTAGTAACCCAACTAGCCACTATTCCATGAATTTAGAACTAGAATATTAGAATTGATTTATAGTTTTCGTGCATGGTTCATGGTGCAATATGTGTTATAGGTTGTCAGCTCCTAGTTTGGCATCCCCTCATCCTCGACTTGTGACTACGGTTTGTGCAAGGACCACAGGCAAGTATACCTTGCCTCCTTCTACAGTTTTATTTACATGCATTTTATTTCAGTTTCAGTCTTTAATTGTTTATGGACATGTGCTCTTCGTGTTATATTCTGCTGAGTTATTTTTATTGCATATAGCCGTGTTCATGTTTGGCCTTGTGTTTCATGCTTGGAGTTTCTTACCAGTACCTTGCTTGAGTCGTGTCATAGAACGAGTGCGTGTAGTGAACTGCCATATCATTTTACATAACTAGAGAGTCCACACTCGGGACGAGGGTATTTGTCATGATCATTGGCACCAGAGAGTCCACACTCGGGACGAGGGTTGACCAATTACACCAGAGAGTCCACACACGGGACGATGGTGTCTTGCCGTGAGCTAACCAGAGAGTCCACACTCGGGACGAGGGTTAGTGCTTAGTTCAAACCCGTGCGTCCACACTCGGGATGAGGGTTTGGTTCTTCCATTGATCTCGTGTATCGTTCATCCGGTAGTTTATTTATACGTAGTTGTTCTAGTGTTCGTGTTCGTATTCGTGTTTGTGTTTATGTTCGTGATCATTTGTCAGTATTCATGTTTTCTTGTTTATCCTCTTTTGCATATGATAAAACTGTTAGATAGGCATGTATATTATGTATCTTGCTATGTCCTCTAAGAACCTGATGATCTTTTCAGGTTTAACGATTGCATGGAGTTAGATAGTAGTTTTGGATGGCGGAGGATTTACGATTCTTGGGGGATTCAGGTATCATTATTATGTTTGTTATCCTTTCGTGCTTTACATTCCTTATTACGAGTTATCCTGTTCATTGATTCACTTTAGAGACTCTAGTTATATTCTTGAGTCTTATCGAACATTTATGCTAGTGAGCTGCAGATCACGACCCATAGTATTCATTCATATTTCATATTCTTATTGTGGATTGAGAAATAGATTTGTTTGCCATTATTTGGCAGTATACCATAGCCTTTACAGCGTTTACGTATTCGAGTCGGGCTGGAGTCCGTTCGATACGTAGCTGGCTTGCTCACGAGCTCGCATCCAAAAATCGGGTTCGGGTCATGACAAGTTTTTTTGGTGGCCCATGCAGGTCAGAGCATATCGTACTGGTTACGTAACTGTACTGGTACGAGCCTACGAATATGACTAAACTTTAGAAATCTTAATCCACTATGCCTTGAAATTTCTCCTATAAATTCTCTACATCCTTAAAAACTCCATGTTTACTCTCGATTATACTTCCTTGTTTTCGTACCTTTGATTTTTGTCTCCTTCTATTTCGGGGTAACAACGATCGTGCTGTCTAGAATCTATCAGAAATTCTTAAGTTATAGTACAATATTGCTTGAGTATTTAATTTTTGGTTATCTGATAGCTAATGAGGATTATAGAGCCATATGTCCTAGATAGCTGTTGATAGTAAGTTAACAACTAGTTGGAAGGTTATAAGTTTTAGTAACCTGTGTTTTGAGGAGTAGTGTGACCAAAGGTGGGTATAAGTTCTTGAGGTTTCGTATTTACAAAATGAGTAGGAAGATGTTATAAACTATTTTTGAGGAATTAAATTTGAGGAGATTAAGGTAATAGTAGACTTTAATTTTTAAGGAATAGTTATGAATTAGAATTTCGAGGACGAAATTATTTTTAAGGTGGATAGATTTGTAACTCCTCTTCCCGAAATTTTGTGATATATTTTTATTTTTTATTTGATTAGTTTACATTTAATTTTTCTATGATCATTGGAGTTGTGACTAAGTCCACAGGTGAGTTATGACCATCTTGTGGTCACATGATCTCTAGATAGGGTCTATATGCATTCTATAGCTATATTATATTTTATTATGATTTTTAGACATTTTTATATATTTTTAAATATTTATTCTATGAAGATTTATATTTATGAATGACTTTCATAATTTATTTTGAGGCCATTTGTGACTATTTTGAGACCCATTATTTTTTTAGGCTCTATTAGGTTAAATATATTTTCTGTATTTTTCTACAATTTTTTTGGGATTTTTAGATAATTAAATATAGGAAAAACCTATTTTCTAAGACTTCTAGAATTTACTGTGCAATCCTATGAGCATATATTAATCCCAAATATTTTTCTAGTGTTCATTATGCTATTTTATATTTTCTAGAAATTTTCCATAATTTTTGGCAATATTTAAGTATTTATTCATTAAAGTTTATATATTTTTATAGGCTTCCAATATTTATTATGAGGCCACTTAGGACTAATATGAGGTAAAACATTTTTATTTATATTCTAGAAGGTTAAATGTATTTTCTATAATTTCTACAATTTTCTGGATTTTTCTGATATTTATTTGGAGTTAAAATAATTTTTTAACGATTTCTGCATTTAAATTAACTAATTACACAGTCATCTGCACAGTCACCTATACAGTCAGCACTGGGCCCACCTGTCGGCGCCCAGCAGCCCACCGACTCTCTCTCATATATATATATATATATATATATATATATATATATATATATATATATATATATATATATATATATTATATTCGTTAAACCTAGAAATTTCAGCAGCTTTTTGTGGGAGAACTCATCTAGGGTTTCCGACTTCCCGAAGCGATTGCCGTCAACTCCGACGTGATTTTCGTGCGCCGGTTTTTTTGTTGGATTCGTATTGAGGTAAAATTTCTGAATATGTAATTTATTTTCATAGATATTTTTCCTAAATTTCTGGAAAATTCGTAGAGTGTCGGTTGTCCGAAACTTGACACGTTTCGGTGTTTTCGAGATTTCGGGAGAACCAGAAATCGAAATCACGAACCGTTTGAAGTTTCGGAAAGCTAATACAGATCTCTACGATATAAATTTTTCCCAGAATTTATTTCATTCATTTAGTATTTTATTTATTCTGTTGAACTCAGAATTGATCGGTTGATCACCGTTTTGGTCACGATTAGCCATAACGGCAATATCTTTTGACCAAAGCGTGATTTTGCGGCACGGTTGATTCCAACGCACTCGTGGTGCTGAAATTTACTAAGGTACACTTTCAAAATCTAAAGTTCACAGCGTTTGACTAAATAGTCATTGGCACGCCTCGATTTGTGTGCAATGGTTTCCAAAATTGGAAACATGACTTTTGATGGCCAAACTTGCATGTTTAGATTATATTCTGATTATTATTAGGTTAAATTAGGTTTTTAAGTAAATTATTCCAGAATTAATTATTATTAGATTAGTAACCCAACTAGCCACTATTCCATAAATTTAGAACTAGAACATTAGAATTGATTTATAGTTTTCGTGCATGGTTCATGGTGCAATATGTGTTATAGGTTGACAGCTCCTAGATCGGCATCCCCTCATCCTCGACTTGTGACTACGGTTTGTGCAAAGACCACAAGCAAGTATACCTTGCCTCCCTCTACAGTTTTATTTACATGCATTTAATTTCAGTTTCAGTCTTTGATTGTTTATGGACATGTGCTCTTTATGTTATATTCTGCTGAGTTATTTTTATTGCATATAGCCGTGTTTATGTTTGGCCTTATATTTTATGCTTGAAGTTTCTTACCAGTACCTTGCTTGAGTCGTGTCATAGAACGAGTGCGTGTAGTGAACTGCCATAGCCATGATTATCGTTTTACACAACCAGAGAGTCCACACTCGGGACGAGGGTTGTTTGGTACACCAGAGAGTCCACACTCAGGACGAGGGTGTTTGTCGTGATCATTGGCACCAGAGAGTCCACACTCGGGATGAGGGTTGACCAATTACACCAAAGAGTCCACACACGGGACGAGGGTGTCTTGCCGTGAGCTAACCAGAGAGTCCACACTCGGGACGAGGGTTAGTGCTTAGTTCAAACCCGTGCGTCCACACTCGGGATTAGGGTTTGGTTCTTCCATTGATCTCGTTTATCGTTCATCCGGTAGTTTATTTATACGTAGTTGTTCTAGTGTTTGTGTTCGTATTCGTGTTCGTGTTCGTGTTCATATTCGTGTTCGTATTCGTATTCGTGTTCGTGTTCGTATTCGTGTTTGTGTTCATGTTCGTAGTCATTTGTCAGTATTCCTATTTTCTTGTTTATCCTCTTTTGCGTATGATAAAACTGTTAGATAGGCATGTATATTATGTATCTTGCTATGTCCTTTGAGGACCTGATGATCTCTTCAGGTTTAGCGATTGCATGGAGTTAGATAGTAGTTTAGATGGCGGAGGATTTGCGATTCTTGGGGGATTTAGGTATCATTATTACGTTTGTTATCCTTTTGTGCTTTACATTCCTTATTACGAGTTATCCTGTTCATTGATTCACTTTAGAGACTCTAGTTATATTCTTGAGTCTTATCGAACATTTATGCTAGTGGGCTGCAGATCACGACCCATAGTGTTCATTCATATTTCATATTCTTATTGTGGATTGAGAAATAGATTTGTTTGCCATTATTTGGCAGTATACCATAGACATCGTTTACGTATTCGAGTCGGGCTGGAGTCCGTTCGATACGTAGCTGGCTTGCTCACGAGCTCGCATCCGAAAACCGGGTGCGGGTCGTGACAGCAAGGGCCGCAAGGCGACGATATGATTGAGTCTCATTGAGTTGCAAGGTACGGCCTCAACAAGGACTTATAGCACGGTCATATGGGAATGGAGTCTTATCATGTAGTTACGTCTCTGATTTTAAGATGTAAGGCAAGCACGACTTGATAGGTTAACGTTGTTGAGTTGATGTTGCGTTGTAAGCACGAAATGGTTTTGAGACAAAAAATAGGCCAAGGTGTCTGTCCTAAAACCGATACTAAGGAAAGAGTAGAAAGACAATCATAAGGGGACTATATTACACACAAAGTAAATTAACGTATTGGTTTTGTATGGGTGGGGAGGAGCTCATTCCACCAGTACAGTTGAGTATTGACACCCACATAGTTTTCATGTGCAGGCACAGGTAGAAGCTCGTGGCGCGGAGCTCGCTTGGATACGTCGAGGCACGGAGTTCCTTGACGATTCGAAGCGTGCGGCCGCATGGAATCAAGACTTATACGGGACATAATGTATGGACGTCGCCTTCCATAGCATCCGCTGGCTCAAGACTTGTATTGAGTGATGAGAGAGAGCTGAGTGACTTGTAATGTGAGAAGAGTGAGCTTGAGTGATTGTAATCTTGGCCTTGCGCCCCATTGTAACCTATATTTCAATATCAATAAAAGAGTGTTTTGAAATGACTTGTGTTTTGCTTCAAATTCTGCTGCTATTATTTAATGTTTCGGCTTGGGACTTCTGTGCGACGACCCCGTCGCAGCCACTGAAATCGGACGTTATGGAACCCTCCTTGTATGAGCGCAACCTAGGCTTGTGCGGCATCACGCCTTAGCGAGGACGGTCACTCCTACGGAAGCGGGGCATGACATAATGGTATCAGAGCACGGCTTTACGTCCTTGGACTATCGATTGAATTCTTTAACTCCGTTATTTCCACAAACTCTGAAGTGTTGCTTCCGCAAAGTTGATATCGTTGGTGCGCTCTCTCTCAAATGTCCCACAGATGTCCATACAATAAGTCTAACTATTTTGCAAAACATAGGAGAACAGTTTTGACAAAACAAAAGATTGTTCGCGTAAGCTCGGTTGGCTAAGTCGGGCTGGGCATATACACCAAAGTTACGTCGACCTTAGGAAAGTCGATTGCGGAAATTAAATAGTGTCGAGCAAGAACGAGTTAAACTCGATTGAGTAAATGAGATGACTATCGATAGGGGTGCTATCGAGTGACGATAACGTCAGTGCGATATAGATGAGCGTGCTTGAAAATTAAGGAATGGTTCGAAACAGGATTCGAAAAAGTAGATTATGAATCGATTGATAAGTTGAGGATTTGTTGAATGACTTCATCCCTGAGTGGTGTATGCGATAGCCTCAGGGATGTCGGTCGATCGATTGAGGATGCGGGGTGTTGGTGAGTCTATCAGCAAGCGTCACGTTATGCAAAGCCGTAGATTGAGTATCGTTAAATAAGTGGTAGTCTTGAGACTTGATGAGTTGATTCGAACAACCTAGAAATTGACACGCACGGAACGTGCATGGGATTTAGGATTGCACAAGTATGGAATGCGAAGATGATTGAGTAGATAAATCAAATCGAAGAAAAGTTAAGGTGTAGCGAACGGATGACTTGATCGAGAAAATTGATACGGATCGTATACAAAAAGTTAGCACGACAGGTAGATAGCGTGCATGAAAGGTTTGATTTTAAAGTTATGCGAATGACTCTGAGGATGGGAATGGATGACGTTCGATGATTGAGTTAGCAAGGAATGATGCGAATTGAGGAAACACTACACCAAAATACATAATTTGTGACATAATTTTTATCCAATTCGTCACGGTTATTACTGTTACAAGTTCGTAATGGTTATAACCGTGACAATGATTAAATAAACGTTACTAAAATAATATTTTTCTATTTTTGTACTTATTTTATTTATGGTAACAGTAGTAAACGTTACAAAAAGTTAAAAATATAAGAAGAAAAATATTAGTATTAGATTTTCAACTTCCCTCCCCTCTGATTTCACGATTGAAAACTCCCTCTTCTTTTTCTCTCACAAATTTATGCTTCTCCCTTCTCTAATTTCATATTTCCCTCCTCTAATGTCACATTTCATGCTCTCGCACACGGTCCAACAGCGGAAGCTCAGAGAGCGCTTGCTCCTCCGGTCGCCTCCCCTCAACTTCTCCTCCTGCCAGAGCCCTCTCCCTCCTATTCGACTTCGCCAAGGATACTGTAGAGTTGGAGCAAACCATCCGCTATGTCTCCAACTTCGCCGTTGTTGCGGCTGTTGGAGGCAACAGTAGTACACTTTTGGAGGAGGTATTGCGGTTTCTTCTCATATTATACTTTTTTCTCTCCAATTTTTGTCTAGGGTTTAGGGTTTTTTTTAATTAGTTCGAATTGGAGTAAGCTACTGAAATTTGACAAACAAATTTGAGTTTTTGATGATTTAGAACCAGGGTTTTTGTTCTTGTTCTCCAAAATTTTGGTGTGGGGCTTGTGTTATTTTTTATTAACTCTCAAATTGGAGTAAGTTGCTGAAGTTTGATGAATAGTTTTAATTTTTCTTGATTTAGAAGCATAAAATGTGTTCTTGTTTCTCCAGCTTCCCATATAGTATTTTAGGTTTTCACGATTTAACCCTTAAAATATTTAATTTTATATGTGTCTGATTGTTAACGAGTCTAAGTTCTATGAAATATATAAGGTCTTGGTATGATAGTTTAGTGCAAATTATGGGACGACTAGATTTAGAGGACAAAGTGATGAAGTATATGATGAAGTCAGTTGATGGAGACTATAATGCGGTTTCCAGATGATTCTGTAATCGGTTAGAGGTGGTACTAACTGAGAGCAAGATAAGAAAAATCGTCTTACGTTATTTGGACATGTGCAACATAAACCATTAGACGCTCCGGTAAGGAAGAATAATAAGATAGTAGTTAAATGAGCAAATTGGACATGTGCGTTCCATCCCCTCCGTACGTAGTACTCCAAACTTCTCCTGCAATTCTTCAAAATATGTCCATGTGTATAAAATTTTGATACTAATGAGCAGCGTGGCTCGACAATAGCTTATGAGTTACGAGTGTGCTCTTGAGTTGTACCCAGATCATGTAGTTTAATGATCGAGTAGTTGTTCTTGTCAAGTCTATCTTGTTCACCAGTTCTTGAGCTGAGCAAGGAAATCTAGTATGAGTGTGATCATCTTGTTCACCTGTCCTTGAGCTGAGCAAGGAAATCGAGTATGAGTGTGGTTTTTTGTTTAAAGCTTTCCTTTATTAAGGAAACTTTGAGATGAGACAAACTTGCAAGTTTCTTTTATAATTTGTAGCCTTTACTTGAAATGGAAAAACCAACCTATTTTGTGTGGGATCCACATCCCATGTTGCCTATAAATTCTAGGAATCAATGTGTGAGTTGCACTAGATTTTGCATGATATTTTGTAAACTCTTACATGGATGTCTGACTTTACCAGGCTGGATGGGGTTTTTGGATGAAAGTATTCAGGGTTTTTTTTTTCTTTTTTTCTTTTAGGAAGGTCTAAATGTAATAGTGGTAAATTTTATTTCTAGTAATATAAAATCTCTTGACAAAATATTGTATTGGGAAAGAGTAATCATTTCATTTTGGTGCATTTTGTATCCTGAAAATAGATAATCCATATAACAAAGGCACCTTAAAGTTCCATATAGCCTATTTAAGTGGTTGATGTTAATATTATTGAAAACCAAAATTTTGACCTGGTTATGGGTGAGAGAAAATGGCAATCATTGCTTGTAAGTTTCTTTTGTATAGTTTAGTAGTTTGTCTTCTCGTTGATGTGAGCATTTTTATATCATTCTTTATGTTTTCCCTAGATTTGGCATTGTTTTATGCATTGAAGTATCATATACAACCTTCCATGGATGAAGTTAGCATTACAAGATTTTGGCATATAGTGAATGTGTTCTTACTTCTTAGAAAGTTTTACTTATTGTTGGATATTTGATGACTATTTGAAATATGGTGCCCTTCATCTTTTCTAAAAGCTCCACTTGTTTTTTCTTTATCAAGTGTTCTTTTAACTAGTGTATATTTTAAAATCATATCCAAATGTTGAAAATCGATTGATTGAGTTTGCCTCATTCATTAGTGTTATCTTCTTTGGCAAATATTTTCTAATTTATTTTGTCACGTATTTTGTTTTTTTCCCACCAAAAATTGCTCGAAGTAGTCTCAATTCCCTATTTTGTGGATATATTTTGACTTGAACAACCTGGTTGCTATGGACTAGGAGCCACGGACATACCATAATTAATATCTTGTACGTGTCGTGCTAACACAATTCATGTTGTCTTGTATGAATTGTGTTGAATCAGTGTCCATGCAATATAGGTTATAATAGCATATTGTTTATTGTATTTTAGCCTAAGTGTAACAAGTCCATTCTATTATTGTATTACTGTAATTTACATTTTTGACAAGGGATTTAATTATCCGTGCATAACAACATATTCTTATTATGCAAAGTTGCAATCTTTTTCGAGTATTCATAGTGTTCTGAGTATTGAGTTATGGACTTGGTAATGACACTCTATTATTTCTACACCATTTTTTTTAATTTGAATTTAAGGTGATGGTTTAGCTTCACCTGAACTGGCTCCAGAAACAATCTAGTACTCAATTAATTTAGGTAGTACGACATTCAAACTAAGATCATTGCTAGGTTTTTTTTTTTGGTTTTTTGGTTTTTTGAAGTATTTGGGTTGAAAGTTTATTTTTATTCTCATTTATGCAAGTATATTGACCTTATTAAACTGCATAAATGCTTTGAATGAAGCCTTTTTTGGTTATTAATTTTCTAATTTATGAGGCAGTGTCTCAGTAGTAACTCTTTTCTTCTCTACGACGTTCGATTGCTCAAACTGACTGCAGTCTGTCTATGATTCTTGTGATTATGTTATAATATCTGGAGATAGAATGATGTTCAGGTGGTATTTGCTGAACTTATTTTTCCAGTAATTGGTTCAGTTTCAGTTTGTTATGAATGTAGATTTGGTCAACTCTCATAGTTGTATACAGTAGCTATGAAGATGAAAGATGGCTATGGGGACAATGTCTAGAAGCTACAAAATGAATCCATTTCAACAGGAGTGTTGAATCAGAAGTTACATTTGTTGTTAAAAATGTAGTCCTTTATATAGTTAGGGATTGTAGAAACTTTGTTGTGCTTGTGGACTTTTTTTCCCAGTGTGCCGAATTTTTTTTCTTTAGAAAAATACAATTTATCGATTTTTTGGGGATTTGGAAATGTCAAGGAAATGTCCATGCTTTTCTTAAAGTCGGTTTTCTTTTTTATGTTGGTCATCCCAGAATTTGTCCGATAAAATTTATTTTCCTTGGTTTGTTGGCTTCCACCATAATATGTTGAGATTGCGATGATATGAATATTAGGCAGCTATCTATGATTGCAGGAATACAAATATGGGTAAGGAAACGATACATATACAATATATGGACATTTTCGATTAGGTACTATATAATCACCTATGTTGCATGAATACGGACACGGATACATGTATGAACATAATACATGCTTCTTTGGAGAGAGGATTTTTCCTAGATAGACCTCCAGGATTCTAACTTAGGCAATTTATTTGCTCAAATGGGTTGCAGGATTTTAGAATGCTATGAAGGGTTTTCCATCTCTTGACATGCATCCCTTGCAACTAATGAGGAATTATTCCCAGCTGGATCACCAAACCACTGACAAAGGTTCTCAAATAGTATGGGATTTTCTATGATGTAAGTCCATTATATTAAGAGCAGTTTTAAAGTTTTAGTTCATATAGGAAGAAGATGCTAGGGGTGTGCTCGAGACGAGGCCTACAATGTTCGTAAAGGTCATTATGGAAGGGTTCACAGTCGGATGAAAGATCAACCTGAAGGTTCATGACAGCTACGACTCGCTCTCTCGCGCCCTCCAGAAAATGTTCAACAACTTCCTTTCTGGTGAGTGAGTGAAGTAGGACATACACCTCACATGCTAGCGGAGACATAATGCCTCTTGGCTGGGTGGGTTCAATCCCACGAAAAAACAAATTATTCCTTCCAAATATGCAAAATTAAAACAATAACGATTTTCCACAATTGTACGTATCGGTTTCATTCTAATTCTCTGTACAGTGCTTCCTTGTCTGGAAAAAGAGGTACTTATTACCTTTCATAATAGTTTACAGAATCATCTTAGGGAAAATATAGTTTATGAATTTAATTTCAGATGCAAGTAACAAATTAGGCTCACTTGCTCATATAACACAATGGTTTTTTGTTAATATTTTCCCAACTGTTTCATTAACCAATTAGTTCTAGTCAAATTATATATAAATTTCCTATTAATTAAATATATTTTATTCCGAGTTTGTTTGTGTCCGACATGAATTCTTGAGTACTATCCAACTGACAAAATGACACTTTTAATTTCAAATGTACATAGTCAAGAAGCTAGATATTTTGCTTAATGTGTGATCTCTCTTTGGATTTATTTTCTAACTTCAGCTAACTACTGCAACAATTCTACCGAGGAAGAACAAGTTGATACCCCAAGAACTGATTATATTCTCATTTATGAGGACCACGAAGGAGACCGGATATGCTTGTTGTTGATGTCCCTTGGGAGTAAGTCTTTATAAAGGTTCCGTTTTTCTTCATTATCAAGAAAAAATGTGCATGTAACATAATTCTATTGCAACGAAATTATATGTGCCGGATGTTCATAACAACCGTGAGAAGGCTATATATTGCTCATAACTCAAAAGCACATAAATGTGGTAATATTTCTTTGACCTTCAAACTGAGTTTAATCTTCCTATATATACTTTTCATCCCATGTATATGGAGATACATATTGGTTTAATTGTATATTATATCCATTTTATCGATTGTGGTTAATGTTGTATATCTTTTCAACATCTTACAATCTGTAATTGTATTTACCAGAGGTGTTAGTTGGGTTTACCAGAGGTAACAAATACTGCTTGCCTGATCATGTAAAGCCAAATGCATACACTAAAGTGTTCGATGAATTGTATTTACCAGAGATGACAGCCAACCGAGCACCTGATTTCAGCTCTGGATATTGGCTTGCCAGTTTGTGGTAAAGGAGCCACAATAAAAATCAACCTCATCTTCATTATATAACCAAAGAACCATATCCAGTTGTCTGGATTTCAACTCCATCTATATTGTCCTTTCAACTACAGGGTTAAGAAAAAGATGTTGGCCATCTTTTCTTGTGTGTGATCAAACATTGAGAAAATGATTGGTTTTGTTTCTAATTTTTACAGAATAAAAGTAGAGGGAATTATGGTCAATTTCTGATAAATGGTACTGTACTCTAACAAATTATGAACATGTCAAATTCCCATAAACAAGAAAATATTTATTTTTATATCAACATGAACATGTCAAATTCCCCCGAACAATTTGTGATAAATGGTACTATACTCTAAACAATTTGTGATAATTGGTGTTGTAATCTAACAAATTATGTATTATGGTTTTCGACTATATCTAGTCCGCGTACCAAATGCCCCCTTTTTGTCTTTTCAGGAACCTAACCTAAATATTTCATATTGCAGAGTGAATTAGATATCATATGTTTGAACAAGGGCAACATCCAAACAAACATGAAATCTTCGTCAACCATACTAGATTTCTTATTATATCATGGATAACCATTTTGGGCTGATCTGGTATGCTACCGTCATCATAGTTGCGTTGGTTGGAAGGCATATCCATGCCTCACATCCTTAGATTAAAGGCATGTCCATGCCTCACATCCTTACGATGTAAAATACCAAACTCACAGAAACAAAAAAGAAGAGTACTGATATGTGCAGTTAGGATGAAGGCATGTCCATGCCTCACATCCTTACTCTGCATAAACCTTGAACACAGTCATATCCTGCTGCTTACCTCTCATTTTTATACCTTGATTTTTTTTAGAATTTGATCTTTCCTGTACTTCTTGTCATGGGTCATCCCAAATGTAATATCTATTTTTAAACTAAACTTTTTTTCTTTCTCACATCCTAAAGTAATTATTAATGTTCATTTGGTTTGTCGTGGCATATTTGGTTTATGCAACTTTAGGCACTGCTCATGAGCTAAAGTTTGAGCTACATTTGGCATAATTTTGAGTACACTCAAATTGTTTTGGCTAGAAAATGAAAAGTTTGATGCGTATGATTCATATCCTGAGTTTTTACCTTTTGCATTGTTTCCGAAGAAGTAAATATCAATTTATTGAGTTACCTTCTACGTTGCACAGACACAGGGTGTCCATATCGTGTCCATACGGATATGTGTTCTTGTACTTATTTGTGCACCATAGCTTACCTTTCTGAATCAGGTATATCGATATTTTTACTTCCATAGATAAAGAACCTTTTGCTTCTTTGTTCTCTTCTTTCGACACTATTACAACTTGTCATCTCTCTTTATTTCTATATGTAGTGTTGATGTTGGTGGTGGGCGGTCCCTGAGATCTTTCTTTGAAGGCGTAGTAACCTTGCAGGTACTTAATGAGACATTCTTGTACAAACTATTTAACCTTTATATATGTAGCTGAACGGAGTAACTTGACGAATATGAAAATTGCAATCGGAGAGTGATTTTAAAATACCCTGTTTGTTTACTCTAATATCACTGTTCTTTATTATGATAACTGCATTGATGCATGTAGGGATCAACAAAGAATTTGCCTAGGTCATGTACTTCCCGTATGGACTCGACTTCAGTAAGCCTACTGTTGTAACCAGAAATTTGACGACAACTAAGAAAGAATCGAATAACTGGGTAGATTTGTTTAAGTTTTTGTTATTATTACTTTTTGCAGTGCTTCTTCCCGCAGAATGTGGTGCCAACTATCCAGACACCAATATTTATTTTGAATGCAGCATATGATGTGTGGCAGGTATACAACCTACGGTTAAAAACTTAAATACCATAGTATCGATACTGCATTATGACTAAACACGATGAATTTCCAACTGATATTCATGTTTTCCATGAAATTCAAGTTGCCCCTTATACTTATTTTTTCTTTGAAAAGTATCATTAATAACCTCTTTCCCCATATTTTAGATCCAGTAAAGTTTAGCCCCGGTTCTGCTGATCCTCATGGTTGTTGGAAAGAATGTAGGTTCGAATACAGAAGCTGCAGTTCTGATCAAATCCAATTTTTGCAAGGTGCCCTTCATTATACTTTTATTTCATGGATTGTCAATTTCATGTTGGAGTGGGTGGGGTTCCCAACCTATGTGGAGAAGATCCCGGAGTGCGACGAGTGCCGTCCGATGTCGGAGAAGCTCGGGAGTAGTTGTTACTGCTGCTGCTGCTGCCCCAAAGGGGGTTCTGGACCAAGTCTGCCGAGTTCGGGCCGAACTCGGTCCCAGGCCGAGTTCTGGCCGAACTCGGTCTGGCTGTTCCAGGGTTTGGCCATCCAGTGCTGGTTGCCCCACACAGAGTTCTGGCCGAACTCTGTGTGTCGGGGGGCTGAAGCGGATTTCAGGATGAGTTTTCATCATTGGATCTAATCCAACGGTCCAGGTTGGTTGCGGGATTAGGGAGATATATTGAGTTTTCTCAACCCTAACTCATTATCGCATTGGACAACACAAGTTTGATAGAGAAGGAGGCAAGAGTGCCATTGCAACTTCGGAGAAGAAGACGGAGGATTGAAGGTCGTTTTCGAAGGAGATCGTGTTTCGGGTAATCTCTACTCGTCGTTCTCGTTTTTCGTAGCCTTGTGATCATTGTTCTTGTCTCTGAGTGTTGTGGGGATCCGATTTGGATCGGGAGGAGTTTGTAGAGGGTGTAATTCTTCTATTCCATTAGTGGAGGCTTCTCAGGGTTGGACTCCGATCGTCCCGTGGTTTTTCCCGCAAGGGTTTTCACGTCAAAAATTCTCTGTGTCTGCGTGATTGTTTTTGTGTGGCTATTTTTGGGTTCGTGCGTTGTATTGCTCGGTCCTCTCGCAGGTACTCTCCGGTTTGGGGAAAGGTTTCCGCGTTTCTTTCCCAACAGAGTGGTATCAGAGCTTTGGGTTCAAAGGGTGTCAGGAGTTGACAGAGGAACCAGAGAGGAGAGATGGACGCGAAGCCGGTGCGCATGGTGAACCTTAATGGCACAAACTATCATTATTGGCGGAGCAAGATGAAAGATTTGCTATTTGTCAAGAAGC
The DNA here is from genome assembly GCA_029216955.1 of Iris pallida. Lineage (NCBI taxonomy): Eukaryota > Viridiplantae > Streptophyta > Magnoliopsida > Asparagales > Iridaceae > Iris > Iris pallida. The sequence goes on along the minus strand of JANAVB010016197.1, from coordinate 31,871,115 downwards.
TGCATCTACCCGTGTTTGCATCCGAGAGGCCCAGTGATAAATCCGAGGAGGACTGGACGTTCGAGCACATACAGGTGTGTGGGTACATACGGCAGTTTATTGATGAGAACGTGTACAATCACGTTGCCAATATTGAGCACGCGAAGACGTTGTGGGATAAGCTGGAATCCTTGTATACGAAGAAGACCGGGGTAAACAAGTTGTTCCTGATCCGAACGATGATGGGTCTGTGGTACAAGAATGGGGCATCTATTTTGGATCACTTGAGTGAGTTCCAGGGCGTGGTTGACCAGCTATCTTCTATGGGAGTCAAGTTCGACGACGAAGTTCAGGGACTGTGGCTGCTGTGTACTTTGCCAGACTCGTGGGAGACCGTACGAGTATCTATGATCGCTTCTGCTCCAGAGGGCGTGGTCAGTCTGGAGTTTGCCAAGAGCGGGGTGTTGAATGAAGAGATGCGGAGACGTTCTCAGGGCACTTCATCCACATCCTACCACTCAGAGGCACTTGTTTCAGAGAGCCACGGAAGGGGCAAAAGCAGGGGTCCAGGTGGTGGCAGAGACAAGAGCAGGGGGAAGTCCAAGGGTCGGTACGAGGACTCAGAGTGTTATCATTGCGGTAAGAAGGGCCATATCAAGCGGAATTGTTTCGCTTGGAAGAAGGAGAAGAAGGGCGACAAGGGAAAGCAAGAAGAGAACACTACAGCGGCGGCCTCGATGCATGGAGGCGATGTGATCGTCGTAGGTGATGAGGTCATTACTAACCTCGCCTGCGATGACAATTCTTGGCTGGTGGACTCAGGGGCTTCAGCACATGTATCTCACAATAGGGTACTGTTTGCCACTTACACGACAGGCGACTGTGGCGTGTTGAAGATGGGCAACGGAGATGTGTCGAAGGCGGTTGCCGTTGGAGATGTGCATTTGAGAACGAAGACGGGTGCGGTTCTTGTTCTCAAGGATGTTCGTCATGTCCCTGATATCCGTTTCAACCTGGTGTCGGTTGGAAGGTTGGATGACGAGGGATTCTTCAGTCTCTTCGGGAATAGTCAGTGGAAGCTTTCCAGAGGTTCGATGGTGATTGCCAGAGGAAGCAAGAAGTCCGGTCTCTACTATATGGAGGGGAGCACAGAGGGGGCACAGGAGGTGAACGCAGTCAGTGACGCGTCTACCGAGTTGTGGCACAAGCGGCTCGGCCATATCAGCGAGAAGGGAATGAGCTACTTGGTGAACAGGAAGGTGATTCTGGGGCTCAAGTCTACAAAGTTGGAGAAGTGCACGCACTGTTTGGCTGGGAAGCAAAGTAGGGTGTCTTTCTAGAGTCACCCAAGTTCGAGGAAGCCGGCGTTGCTCGAGTTGATTCACTCGGATGTCTGCGGTCCTATGAAGGTAAAATCTCTTGGTGGTGCTTCTTACTTTGTGACTTTTATTGATGACTGTTCCAGGAAGGTTTGGGTCTATGCCTTAAAGACCAAGGATCAGGTGCTGCCTACTTTCAAGGAGTTTCAGGCCTCCGTTGAAAGGGAGACGGGTAAGAAATTGTTGTGTGTTCGGTCCGACAATGGCGGCGAATACATCGGTCCCTTTGATGCGTATTGCAGAGAGCAAGGGATACGACACCAGAAGACTCCGTCAAAGACACCTCAGCTCAATGGTGTAGCGGAGCGCATGAACAGGACACTGATAGAGAGGGTGCGGTGTTTGCTGTCAGAAGCAAACTTGCCGGGCAGTTATTGGGGTGAGGCTCTTCTCACAGCTGCTTATATTATTAATTTGTCTCCTAGTGCTCCTTTGCAGGGTGATGTGCCTGACAAAGTATGGTACGGCAAAGAGCCGTCATACAATCACCTGCGGGCGTTTGGTTGTAAAGCCTTCGTGCATGTACCGAAGGACGAGAGGACCAAACTTGAGCCGAAGATGAGGCGATGCATCTTTGTCGGCTACGGTCGGGATGAGTTTGGCTATAGACTCTACGACCCAATGGAAGGAAAGCTCTACAGAAGCAGGGACGTGGTGTTCGTCGAGGATCAGACCATGACCAACACTCAGGATTCCGAGACGCCTTCTGAGGCTGAGGAATTGCCTGAGTTAGAGTCATTTCGCTTCGAGCAGTTTCCAGAGGACATCGCGGAGGATCCAGTTATGGGGGAGCCGGTACATGGAGTTGCTCCCAACCTTGATCATCAGCCTGCTGATGGTGGTCAGGGTGTCCCTCAGGAGGATGAGCATGCCGGAGAGGTAGTTCCTGAAGGGGATGAGGCTGTCGGTATACAGCCAGCACCAGTGGCTCCACTGAGAAGGAGCAACAGGGATCGTCGACCATCTACGAGATACTCGCCGGATGAGTATGTGCTACTAACTGACGGGGGAGAGCCCGAAAGTTTCGCAGAGGCTATGGAAGACGAACACAGGCAGGAGTGGATGGTGGCTATGCAGGAGGAGATGAGTTCCTTGCACACCAATTCCACTTATGATCTGGTGCGGTTGCCAAAGGGCAAGAAGGCTTTGAAAAATCGATGGGTGTTCAGAGTGAAGCAGACGGATGATGCTACTCGCCCACGATACAAAGCGAGGCTGGTAGTCAAGGGCTACGGTCAGCAGAAAGGCGTGGATTATGATGAGATCTTTTCGCCTGTCGTCAAGCATTCGTCTATTCGGGTGGTGCTAGCATTAGCAGCCAGTTTCGACTTGGAGGTCGAGCAGATGGACGTGAAGACGGCGTTCCTCCACGGTGATCTTGAGGAGGAGTTGTACATGGAGCAGCCGGAGGGATTCTGTGAGAAGGGCAAGTCACATTTGGTCTGCCGGTTGAGGAAGAGCTTGTATGGTCTGAAGCAGGCTCCGAGGCAGTGGTACAGAAAGTTCGAGTCGTTTATGGGGGAGCATGGTTATGCACGGACGACGTCGGACCATTGTGCATTTGTGAGGTATTTTGCCGAGGATGATTTCATCATTTTGTTGCTCTATGTTGATGATATGCTATTAGTGGGTCGAAATGCCACTAGAATAGCGGAGTTGAAGCGCCAACTGGGCGCGGCCTTCTCTATGAAGGATTTGGGCACAGCGAAGACTATTCTTGGGATGGAGATCAGCCGAGAGAGAGAGTCCAAGCTGCTACACTTGTCCCAAAAGAAGTACATTCACCGGGTACTTCAGCGTTTCGGGATGGACGGGTCGAAGAAAGTGAGTTCCCTCCTCGCGGCTCACTTTAAGTTCACTGAGGAGCAGTGTCCATCTACCGAGGACGAAAAGGAAGATATGGAGCGGGTTCTATATGCCTCAGCTGTGGGAAGCCTTATGTATGCTATGGTGTGTACGAGGCCAGATATTGCTCATGCAGTTGGTACGGTAAGCAGGTATCTTTCGAATCCTGGAAGGGTACACTGGAGTGCGATCAAGTGGATTCTACGATATCTTCAGGGCACTGCTGGTTGGAGACTTTCCTTTGGTGGTGACGAGCCGAAGCTGGTTGGGTATACTGACGCTGATATGGCTGGAGATATAGACACGAGGAGATCGACTTCAGGCTACGTGATGATGTTTGCGGGAGGAGCAGTGTCGTGGCAGTCGCGGTTGCAGAAGTGTGTTTCCTTGTCGACGACGAAGGCGGAATATATTGCGGCGACGGAGGCTTGCAAGGAGCTGTTGTGGATGAAGAAGCTGTTGCAGGAAATGTAACTGAAGCAAGAGCAGTATACTTTACTTTGCGACAGTCAGAGTGCTATCCATCTTGTGAAGAATCAGACGTTTCATAGCCGGTCCAAGCACATCGAGACTCGGTATCATTGGATACGGGATGTGGTTGAGAAGAAGGACGTAGAGCTTGAGAATGTGCATACAGATGACAACGGAGCTGATATGTTCACGAAGATTCTACCAAGGGGGAAGTTTGAGTACTGCAGGCAGATCGTCGGGATGACGACGTCCTCCCCATAGTTGTGAAAGGGGAGATTTGTTGGAGTGGGTGGGGTTCCCAACCTATGTGGAGAAGATCCCGGAGTGCGACGAGCGCCGTCCGATGTCGGAGAAGCTCGGGAGTAGTTGTTACTGCTGCTGCTGCCCCAAAGGGGGTTCTGGACCAAGTCTGCCGAGTTCGGGCCGAACTCGATCCCAGGCCGAGTTCTGGCCGAACTCGGTCTGGCCGTTCCAGGGTTTGGCCATCCAGTGCTGGTTGCCCCACACAGAGTTCTGGCCGAACTCTGTGTGTCGGGGGGCTGAAGCAGATTTCAGGATGAGTTTTCATCATTGGATCTAATCCAACGGTCCAGGTTGGTTGCGGGATTAGGGAGATATATTGAGTTTTCTCAACCCTAACTCATTATCGCATTGGACAACACAAGTTTGATAGAGAAGGAGGCAAGAGTGCCATTGCAACTTCGGAGAAGAAGACGGAGGATTGAAGGTCGTTTTCGAAGGAGATCGTGTTTCGGGTAATCTCTACTCGTCGTTCTCGTTCTTCGTAGCCTTGTGATCATTGTTCTTGTCTCTGAGTGTTGTGGGGATCCGATTTGGATCGGGAGGAGTTTGTAGAGGGTGTAATTCTTCTATTCCATTAGTGGAGGCTTCTCAGGGTTGGACTCCGATCGTCCCGTGGTTTTTCCCGCAAGGGTTTCCACGTCAAAAATTCTCTGTGTCTGCGTGATTGTTTTTGTGTGGCTATTTTTGGGTTCATGCGTTGTATTGCTCGGTCCTCTCGCAGGTACTCTCCAGTTTGGGGAAAGGTTTCCGCGTTTCTTTCCCAACATTTCAGTCTGCAACTTATACTTGCATTTGCCCTTTTTATTATTATTATGAAGGATTCCGGAACCAGATGCTTAATTCTGTGAAAGGGTTCATACACATCATGAAAATATAGTTGTAATAACTAGTTTTATGCCAAAACTGAAATTGGTATGTCAAAATTTCCTCTTCCTGCTGTGTGGTATCTCTAACTTCTCATTTTTTCCTTATAAGGTCGAAGCATGGCTCGCTAAAAAAGCTGCAGAAGCTTTAAGATGTCCAAAATTGCTTTTGGAGGAAGAGAAAGCTGCTCGAGAAAGGTATCTTTAAGTACCTGCAAGAGGAAACTGTTGTGATAGGATAGATATTGACACACACACATGTAGTTGAAACATTTGAATTTAGGAACTTCAGTTGGCATCTAGTTTGGGCTTTTTCTTCTTTGTCAACTTATTCGGAATCTACTTCCTGGTTATTTCTTGTGTAAGCAATGTGTCTCAAGTTTAATTTGAGATAGTGCCAGGGGCAAACACTAAATTGGCTCCAGTATTTTGGTATAGAAATTTTGCAGTCTTCTACTATAAGGTTCTATCCTCAAATATGCTCTCCATGTTAAATGTTAGAGAAGTTTTTTTTAGTACTTGTCATGTGACATCTTGAATATTGCTGGAAATGCCCAATTACCATTAGTGAAAATGCCCAATTACCATATGCCTTCTAAGAACTAAATTTTATTGTGTTTCTTTGATAACAGATCTTCCCATGGCAAGGAAAGCATCTCTCAAATAGTTCCTTAAAAAGAGAGGATCGGTAAGGATACTCAACCTAGTTGGGTAAAATAAAACCATGTTGTCATTAATGTCACATCACTAGCATTCCATTCTTTTCATTGCCAGCATCAATGCCAAGGCACCATAGCAAGTGAAAGACTCTTCGAAGGATTCTCCTGCAAACTTGGCCAAGGTAGTGGAGAGCCAGTCATGGCTCGGGCTGAAATCGAGTATGAGCTCAGAATGAAGCTGAACAAGTCCTCATATTTTTTTCCTATCACTTTGCTCTGTATAATTGTTATTGGACCCCCCATTTATACTAAATTGTGATCGAGACAAATATTAACATAGAACTATTGTATTTCAATGAACCTCCATCATCGGAGATGATTTTAGAACATTGTTCATCCAATGGACTTTGACGTCTTCTTTGTTCATCATTCATCTCTACTAAAAAATCTATTGTATGCTGGTATTAAACATGAAATGTACTGTCTAAATAAAAAAGCTTATAGTTTTAGTGGTTCACATTCTGGTAATATGAAGGAAAAACTATTTTTTTTCAAAAATAAAAGATTTTTATCACGATTATTACCGTGACCAAGTTAAATTTAGTCACGATTTTTACCTATCCGTCACGGTTATTACCGTCACATAAATGAACTTCTCTCACGGTTATAACCGTTACCAAAACAAATATTTGTCACGGTTATAACCGTGACCAAAACAAATATTTGTCACGGTTATAACCGTTACCAAAAAAATATTTGTCACGGTTATTACCGTGACTAAATATTAACCACGCCTCACTAGTAACGGTTATTACCGTGACGAAAAATAATTATCACGGTAATAACCGTGAGTAATCGCCTATTATGGTGTAGTGAAATACGTTGGTCGATGACTTAAAATAGACGGATGAACAATACGTGAAATTGAGTTTGAGGAATTTGATATGGTGAACGATTCGAGGGATAATGATTGAAATTGATTTTGAATGTCGGGGAGATTATCCAGTCAGACGATAGCATCGTTCGCACAACTCGAAACTTGTTGCAAAGGAAGATCGTCAGGTTATGCATGTCATCGATGATATTGAGGCGTATCAAAGATTGAAATACGATAACTCGGGGGTACTCTGACTCGGCGAATGATGGTCGTGCAAGTGTTATCGTTATGACGGATAATATACTTAGGATTTTGATTGAGATGAATGTTGGATGAAAATGATCGTGTCTTGATGGTTACACGAATAACCACAGCATCGACATTCTTGTCTTTTGCGAGCTCAACTCTAGCCTCGTACATGCGTCGCGTCGGATTTGGGGCGATCGTTCCGCGTGAGCGTTGATATGGTGATTCATGTTGCGGGAATGATCGAACTAGAAAAATCAGGACGCAGCAAATTTGATTGTCTCGATATGTTGGCTTGATGCGAAGGTAAATTTGAGGATTTGTAGGACTTGAGATTGACGAATGAATAAAACTTGAGGATTGAGTAGGTCCAATCCGCGCATCGAGAATGAATTAGTCTAGACACAAAATAAGAGTTACGTCCCGATGAGGATGATTATCCCGCAGGATCGTGCATGGTGATTCATGTCTACCGTGGATAATCTGAATCGCGTGAGATCGGGGCACAACTTATTGTTAAGCTAGACGACCTCTTGATCGAATATGTGAATTAGGATGAATGACTTAGAGAATATGAAATGTGAATTATGGTTTAGCGATAAATTGTGTTGTAGGTGCTTGACTTGGAAGGATTGATAGGCGAATTATGTCGAACATATTCGAAGAGATAGACTCTGCGAAATGGCTTGATGAACGAGCGATATGTTCATGTCAAGGATTGGTTGAACGTGAGTTGTCGTAGGATGGCTTTGCTGAATGACTCGGACCCCGTGCGACGAATATTGGGATGTGTGTAGGAGATCTATGTTCGATGTTTAAAAATCAGAATAATGCGAGCTTGGGTAGAAAACCCCGTACTATCAATTTGGTTTGACCTTAGGATGGGGTCAGTGTTGATATTATTGTTTTGGAACTATGATTCTAATACTGACAGATGACCTTAGCCTAAAGACATAGCCTAGTGGTTAGGCAGACGTTCCGGTGCGGAGCGATAAGAATTGTGTAGGCACCACTCACGAGGCTCGGTTGACATGCACATATATCAGGGACGCCCGAATATGTGCACGATCCGACTCTAGTGGTGATGGCAGATTCTTTATCACGAGGCTTGGCAGAAATACATGTATTTTGGAGACGCCTAGAATATGTGCACGATCCAATTAAGTGATATGTTGAATCAAGTCAGATTTAAGGAACGGAAAAGTGTCGAGGATTTTGAGATCATAAGTTTTAAAGAAAAGATTGTGGGTAGCACGAGCATGGCTCGGATTTGAGAAATACATAGGAGAAATGTATACGAGAAACGTAGGATGTTGAATAAGTGATAAGTCGATAAGTGTACTCAGTTAGTTTCAAGGACGAAACTTTTTCTGAGTGGTGTATGATGTAGTACCCCATCCCGCTCAGTCAATCGGAGGAATCGAAATGCCGACGGCGTTCGGACTTAGCCTTGCAACGGCTACTCGAAGACTCATTCGGTCGAGGTGACTCATCGCTCAGGTGGGGTAGTTTCGGTGAACTTGCCTCATCTTAGCCTTCACATAATAAATTGCATGTTTTCAACTTGCATAAGTATGCTTGATAATAAAAGAGACGAATCCACATAGATAACGAAATAATCCCGACGGGTCGAATTGAGTTAGAATATGGAAATGTCCAACGGTCGGCTTAGAGTTGGTGTACGACGTGCTTTAAAAATGACACTCGATCCTTCGTCCCGTGGCTTGGGAGAAGGAAAGTTGGTTAAGTAGGCAAAGTTATGAACGTAGCCTAAGTCATAGGCGTCGCCCGCATAAATGCTTCATAAAGCATGCACGGTCTCTTCGTCCAAGGTGTGGCATAGCCTCTGCTTGCCGACGGGTTAAGTTGTATTTGCACGACTTGTGGCATAAGTCTAGGCACCCCAAATAACTTGGTTGTTCAAAGTCGAATGCGTGCACGGCACGTTCCCACAACGCAAAGCTTGACGCAGCCTTTGCTCGTCAAGTTGTTGCAAAGTAAGTTAGGCAAGTTATGTTAAGCTATCAGGAGTAGTAGCAAGCACGGTCCTATGAGTTCTACGGCTGGGTATAACCATATTGTCTCACGATCGTAAGGCCCATCATATAGAGTATGACTTGGGCGGTGGTGTCACATAGAGTTTCAAGTTGGTTTAAGACACGATGGCACGGACTTAGTGTTTTAAGACACGGGCCACGGTTGATTCATTGAGTTTGGAAAGTGCTTCAAATAGTTATTCTTGAGTTGAGTGAAATGATAGGGCATGAAAGAAGAATGCTCGCGACTGGGTCGTCGAGGCAAGAAAGAAGAATGCTCGCGACTGGGTCGTCGAGGCAAGAAAGAAGAATGCTCGCGACTGGGTCATCGAGGCAAGGTCTCAGATGTGAGAAGTGTTGAACTTAGCCCTGAAAGAGATGGTAACACTAGAAGTAGATTGACTGTGTGAGACGTCAGTTCGAGTCGAGTCTTGCATGGTCATTGGACAACTTATACAAGGTAAAATAAACTGTTTCTCGAACGGCAACCCAGGCGGCCCATGGGAACCGTTGCGATGGAGACATTCGTAGCTGTGCTGGATGACCGCACAGTTTAGCAGGGACTTGCAGCGGAGCTAGCTACTCGTGCTGGCAAGGAGCATCCGTCTAATCAAAAGCTCAAAGGGAGTCCATTATAGCGTTGGGCGCTAGTGACTAGTTCATATAGATGAGTCGGCATGGGCGGCGATCCGCGTGTATGCCTTTGGATTGAGTCGAGTATTGAGTATAGTATATCAAGGAACTCGAGTTGAATGTGTGAGTATAGTTGGAATAGAAAATGTTGGGCCTAAGATTTGGTTGCAACGTAGGCGACGTGCTTCGGCACGAGATGTGGCATCGAGTCTTATGTTGTCGACATATAAGTTGCATAGTTTGGATGTGAGTTGTCTTGAGTTTAAGTCAGAAAATGCTGCAAGGCAAAGTCGGTCGAGTGACACTTAATCCACAAGTCTTGATTGGGTCAGTTGATGATTTAGTAGCAAAGGGCCACGAGGCGGTAAGGGCTGCGAGGCGGCGATATGATTGAGTCTCATTGAGTTGCGAGGCACGGCCTCAACAAGGACTTATAGCACGGTCACACGGGAATGGAGTCTTATCGCATAGTTGCGTCTCTAATTTAAGCCGTAAGACAAGCACGACTTGATAGGTTAACGTTGTTGAGTTGATGTTGCGTTGCAAGTACGAAATGGTTTTGAGACACAAAGTAGGCCAAGGCGTCTGTCCTAAAACCGATCCTAAGGAAAGAGTAGAAAGACAATCATAAAGGTACTATGTTACACACAAAGTAAATTAACGTATTGGTTTTGTATGGGTGGGCGAGGAGCTCATTCCACCAGTACAGTTGAGTACTGACACCCACATAGTTTTTATGTGTAGGCACAGCTAGAAGCTCGTGGCACAGAGCTCGCTTGGATACGTCGAGGCATGGAGTTCCTTGGCGATTCGAAGCATGCAGCCGCATGGAATCAAAACTTATACGTGACATAATATATGGACGCCGCCTTCCAAAGCATCCGCTGGCTCAAGACTTGTATTGAGTGATGATAGAGAGCTGAGTGACTTGTAATGTGAGAAGAGTGAGCTTGAGTGATTATAATCTTGGCCTTGCGCCCCATTGTAACCTATATTTTAATATCAATAAAAGAGTGTTTTGAAATGACTTGTATTTTGCTTCAAATTCTGCTGCTATTATTCAATGTCTCTGCTTGGGACTTCTGTGCGACGACCCCGTCGCAGCCGCTGAAATCGGCCGTTATGGAATCCGCCTTGCACGAGTGCAAGCTAGGCTCGTGCGGCATCACGCCTTAGCGAGGACGATCGCTCCTACGGGAGCAGGGCGTGACACTAGTCGACGCAGAATTTTTTCGATCGTATATACTTGGGTTTAATTCAAATGAGTAATTCCCCACTCCGAATGTACTTGGGGTTTAATTCAAATTGATTACAAATAATTGAAATAAACATTATAATGTAATCGAAATAAATTGTTAGGGTTTTGGAAAGAAAGAGAGAAAGTATTTTGCTTAGGGAGGGAGGAAATGGTGGAGGAGAAGAGGAAGAAGAAGATGTTGCTTAGGAAGGGAGAAAATGGTGGAGGTAAAGAGGCAGAAGAAGAAGAAGAGATGAATTAGGGTTTTGGAAGAGAGAGAATGAAATTTGAAAATGAAACTAAAACTATGGGTTTAGGGAGGTGAGTTTGGGACAGCCCTAGGAGTAAAAAATGGGCTATCCTGAGTAAATTCTCTCAAAACCTGGGCTAGGCCCGATCAAAAATTGATGTGCCTTTATAAATAACCATTTTCAAATCAGAAAATTTGCTCCAAAGTATTCAATTTTTAGAAAATTACACTCAGGGTAATATGTTTGACAAAATTTTTATTAAAGGAATATTTTGTCAGACAAACCAGTCAGTCTGGCAGAAATTGTGCTTCTTTGGTGCAGCTTGGCAGGGCAGGACATGGGCGTTAGCTTAGGGGTGGGTTGGGGGAGGAGCTTGGCAGGGTTTAGGTTAATTGTTGGAACATTGGTTTGAGGGTGGGTTGGGGTAAGGACTTGGCAGGGTTTGATTATTTGTGTTTCTGTGTGTGCGCGCGCGCGTGTGTGTGTGTGTGTGTGTGTGTGTGTGTGTGTGTGTGTGTGTGTGTGTGTGTGGTTGGGGAGAGGGATGAGAGTGGGGGTAGGTTTATAGAAATGTGTGGTATATAAGCTTATGGGGAAGTGTGGGGTTATTTGGTAGTGGATTTTTTTGTAGTGAGGAGAGGTAGAATCCAGGAAATATGGTATGTAAGGTTATAAGAAGAAACTTCGTTACTCCAGAAGAAGAAGAGAAACAGAAGAGAAGAAGAAAGGAGAGAACAATGAAGCAGAATAAAGTAGAGAGAAAAAAAAGGTTACAAGAGGTTTGATTCTGATTTTATTTTCTTTGTTTGTGTTTATTATCTTAGAATTTTGTATTCCTAACAGATGGATCGTCAAACGACGGACGTACTCCGAAAGGACCCACCACATACCTGATTATCCAGCAACGTGAGTTGCATATCTCAAAGTTAATATTTTCTGGAAAGGTATACTAAATTTTAATTAAAAAGTTATTATTATATATATTTTTGTTATTATGTAGTAATAATGATTAATTTTTTTATAGTTATATGATTATCCTAACGATATACGATTGCGAGAGCATGTCACATGGCGTTATGAACACAACTTTGGGTATTAGAATTTGACTAGCAAACAAGAGGCTATGGTGGTCATATTTAGATTTAAATACATTGACGAGATAAGTTTTCTACGTCATAATAGAGATCTAATTTTCAGCTTAGTGGAGCGTTGGTGGCTCGGACAAAATACATTCCAGCTACCAGTTGGATAAATGATTATTAATCTAGATATTGTAGGATTACCTGTTACGGGTAAACCTATAATATTTGATGAGTCATTTTCTGTCGATACTGTAATTATGGAGTATCTAGGTGTGGAGCCATCAAAATTAAAAGACAAAAGCTTAGTCATGTTTTCTTGGCTCTATCGCAAATTCATGCACCTAGATCGTATTGATGATGACGAAAAGGTATATGTTGATGAGAATCGGGTATGTATAACCGATAATGTTAATAATTATCATATCATATATACTATTAGTTTAACACCTATTAATTTCTTACAATTTTTGGTCATTTGTTTAGGTCATTTCTTGCACAAGGGCCTACTTACTTGGCTTAATAAGTGCAGTTGTCTTTTTCGACTCATCAGATATGGTAAATTTGCATTATCTACCATTTTTGGAAGATTTGACAGCACCTACATGTCACACATGTTGTCATGCCCCGATTATGCAGAATTGATAGTCATCACCCGGGCGTGATAACGTACGAACATAAGTTTTGTCCGCACAAGGCAAGTCATAAGGTTATTCGAAACACAACAACATGGAGAGTACGTAAAGAAATTGAACAACACATATGATATAGAAGAAACTTCACTTTATTGATAATGGACATCATTTACATGACTCGATTACATCTCGATAGCGCGCGGGCTTACAACTTGACTTCAAAATAAATGATAATGAAATAGTCATTCCATATATTACATCCCTTTCTATACAACCTGCATTTACAACATCGATTGGTTTGAGGCAAGAAGGTCAAAAGGAAAAGAAGGGTCAGTCACTCACTTTGATTTTGCTTGCGACGAGAGACCGATTGGTTGCGCTTAGACGACGCCTACGCGATCACCTAAAATCGCATAAGCAACTTATCAAAACACTGTCCTATTCAATGAGTTTAATATGAAATGCAAAGTTCGAAGAACGCAAGCCATGAAAACCATCAAAAATTTTCACGAAAACACATTCAGAAAACCAAAGCCAAAGAAGAAAGTATGGCATGAAAAGCAGAGCAACGGAAGGTCTCTCCCGACTCACCGTAGAGTCCATCCTCGAGGCGTAACCTACTGAATATGGGACTTGATTACGAAGAAGTCATTCCATAACGAGAAAATGATCTTACTTCAATCGGTTTCGTTCAATCGATTCTGATCAATACGTTCTAACCAAATCGATAGTAATAGTGTTCATTTATCGCACACCCCGTAGACAGGAAATGGGATACGATGTAGGGACGGGACACTATACTATAACCAACTAATAAAAAGTTTTTATCTTCGAAACTTAAGAAGAGAACCTACCTCTAAGAGAACAATGAAGGAAACTTTTTCACTACTAAAATACAGCAATTTGGCGACGGCCAATTAGCGATGGCTCCTATCCATTGGCCAATTAGCGACGGCTCCTATCCATCGCTAATAGCGACGGACTACTGTCAGAAAGCAATGAATAAATTTTTTATTTTTTGTGTGTAAAAATCAATCGCACTTTTGTCGCTAATTTGACGAAAAGTTAGCGACGGATGATATGTCGCATATTTTGGCGGCAAAATACTGAAAAAATGGCGCGGACTATTAGCGACGGACTGTCGACTAACATTTCCGTTGGTAATCTACCGGGTATTTAGCGAGGATATATCCGTCGCCAGTCCGTCGCTAAATACTGTACCCTAACTTAAATTGAACCGACGGGGGGAAATTTTTTATTTCCCCCAAATGAACTCTCTCTCTTCCTCCGATGATTTCTTTCCCTCCGATGATTTCTCTCCCTCTATCGATCTCTCTCCCTCCGTCGATCTCGCCGATAAGCGCTCTCTCTCTCTTTCCCTCTTTCTCTCTATTTTAGGGTTTCGGGGGGGGTGACGGTCGGCTGTCGTCGGAGCCGGGGGAAGGGGTAGGGGGACGGAGAGGGGGTCGGGGAGGGGGGGTCGGGGGGGTGGGGAGGGGGGGGGTCGGGGAGGTGGTGCTGTCGGGGAGGGGGTCGGGGAGGGGGTGGTGGGGTGGGGGGAGGGGGGTGTGTGCTGTCGGGGAGGGGGATCGGGGGGTGGGGGAAGGGTGGGTGGGATGGAGGAGGGGAGGGGGTCGGAGAGGGGGTGTTATCGGAGAGGGGGGTCGAGGAGGGGGTGGTGGGGTGGGGGAGGGGGGTGGGTGCTGTCGGAAAGGGGGGTCGAGGAGGGGGGTCGGGGGGTGGGGGAGGTATGGGTGGGGGGTGGGTGCTGTCGGGGAGGGCGTGGTGGGGTGGGGGAGGGGAATGGGGGGTGGGTGCTATCGAGGAGGGGGGTTCGGGGGAGGGGGTGCTGTCGGGGAGGGGGATCGGGGAGGGGGTGGTGGGGTGGGGGGGGTGGGGGTGGGTGTATTGGTGGTTTCGGATCGGACCATTCCTATGAGTATCGGTGGTTTCGGATCGGTGTATCGGATCGGGGGAGGGGTATAGGTGGTTTCGGATCGGACCAATCCTATGAGTATCCGTGGTTTTGGATCGGAGTATCAGATTTTTTGGTATCGAAAAATAAATAACTATTAATAAAGTTGACTGTCCTACGACATAGTCCCTGCAGCCATTCGACTGGCGAGGCAGAAACTATGTAGCCGTAGATAAAGTTGACTGTCCTCCTACCATCATCCCTCGGCAATGATGATATGACAACCTATCACTATATCTTATATAGTAGTAGATGATGTCTTAGTATTACATTATGTGAGTTCATCTTGATTCTGTTACATTCTTCAGATACTAGATACGATAAGAACATATACTACACCATATGTACAGAACATAGATGATTCACTCTAATATATGCTAGAATGAATTTTGGGTTGTGTTCTGAGCCATCCGTTCTCACACTTGGCAAAAAATCGAATATTATGTATTTTATCTACTTTCGAAAATGTACTCAAACGAGATGACGGTTCCTTTAGTTAGCTTGCTTATGTTACAATTATATTATTTTTGAATATCGATCTTACCAGATGGCACCCATGACCCGAGAAGCGACACGTCGTTTGAGGGAAACACTGAATGCTGAGGTGGCTCCTCCTACTATTAAGGAGGAAGTGGCACCGGTAGCTAGTGAGACTGGGAGTTCTATTCATACAGCACCTGCAATGGACTACATCTCTCCTGCCGCCGTCGATCCCACTTATTCGAGGTGGTTGCGTGATCGTATCACTGAGCGTTTGCGTGAGCTGCGTGGTTCTTGTTTCACTTAACAAAATGCCTAAAAATTGACTTTTGAAAGAAAACTAGAAAAAGTACAAAAGTACAAATTGTTCTGGAAAGTATTGCTATAGAAGTCTGATCTGAGAGCGATCACTTTGTTCCTTGGACTATATGATGATGATGAAGAAAACTGCTTGAAGAAGACGAACAATCGGAAGAACTAAGTCACCGAAAAGGTATCGACCAACGGCACTGATGGCATAGTCGAATGCTTTCTTGCTTTGCTTTACCCTGTTGTTGAGAAAAAGTTGAAGAAATGCTTCTGGGAATATCACTCTGAAAATATGAGTTTTCTCAGAATCTCCTCTCATGTCTCTATTGATCTCTTTATGTCCTCTGTGTTGAAAAATAAGTCTATTTATAGATTAGACCCTTTGTGCGTAAAAAGCAACAAAATCGGGTCTCTACGCGAGTAACTGTCACCCACGATGTAAATCATCCTCTACGCACGGTAACACGTGTCCCTTGTAGAGTTTTAATCTTTACGTATGGTGACACATGTCCTACTACTTCAACAAAATGGGGAGAGCACGTACACACGTTCCTCGATAAGTGTGTCATGAAAGCCACGTAAGCAAACCACGTTCCCATGTAGCCAGGAAAGCTCGGGCGTAAAAATGACCCAAAACATACTCCCTGCGTAAAGTAGCAGACTGGGCGTAAAAAATATCCCAAAATAGACTTCCCGCGTAAAGTGGCTAAAAAATAGCCTTGAGCGTAAAATTAGCTCAAATAAACTTTACGACCACAATAACCTTGAGCATAAAAGCTCGAATACTATCGTGCGTAAAAGAAGCATTTTATTGAGCGTAAAGTAGCCCATCTTCACACTAAACGATAAGCTTTGGGCTTAGTGTAAATCAAATCCTATCGGCTTCTGTGTACTGTTCTTGTCAGAAAATCCTGCTGTCAGATCAAATCACTCGCATTAAATGCGGCCTGACAGTTTGTCGTCCAAGCGTAAAGTGGAGGATAACTCTCGCGTAAAAGCTTCCAGTGTAAAGTATAGCTTGCGTAGAGAGTAGCTTGCGTAGAGTCTGAGTTTGACTCAGTTTGAATTGCGTAAAGTTCTCAACTTCTTTGACTTAGTCCATTAAGCACTTTTTACGCTCCTACAAGACCCCCTTCAAAGTTTTCAATTTAATTTTAAAATTTGAAATACTTTGAACAGAAGCGTAAAATTCGGGATTTCCAACAGTCAGCGTAGAATTCAGGATATCCAACGATCATCCGCGTAAAAGTTGGGATATCCAACAGTCAACGTAAAAATCAGGAATTTGAAACGATTCAAAATTCTCTATAAATAGGGCTGTTTGAATAGAGATGGAACTTTACTTTGTCTTTCGTAATCCCGATCTCTCTTTGCTCTTCTTCTCATCTCTCTCTCACTTTAAATCGATGGCCCCCAAGAAGACCGCCGCCGGCAGCATGGGCAAGAAGCCCGTCGTCGATTCATCATTGGCCGACCATACGAAAACTCCTGTCCCATCATCAACGACGCCTCAACAGAGCAACCCCCGCCATGGCTCCGGCAATAAAGGGTAAAGCACTGAACTTCGGCCGCGAGTTCGTCGGAGAAGAAAACCCAAATCTTTTTACTTCACGCCCACGTTGTGCGTGTCAGCGTAGAAACTAAAATAATTAAATATGCCCACGTTATACGTGTCAGCATAAAATTAAGAACATACGCCCACGTTTATACGTGTCAGCGTAAAATTAAGAAAATACGCCCACATCTATACGTGCCAGCGTAAATTTAAAAATACGCTCACATCAACATGTGCTAGCATAAAAATTAGAATACGCTCACGTTAACACGTGCCAGCATAAAAATTAAAATACGCTCATGTCAACACATGCCAGCGTAAAATTCACAATACGCTCACATCAATATGTGCCAGCGTAAGAATTAAAATACGCTCACGTCAACATGTGCCAGCGTAAAATTCACAATACGCTCACATCAATATGTGCCAGCGTAAAAATTCATAAGTGAAAAAGACTTTGTGTAAAACAAAGAACTTTTTCACTTTAAAAGTTTTTATCAACTTTAATAAGCGTAAAACTTGCATAGTCAGAGTCTTTTTATGCGTAAAACTCAGACCAAATCATCTGCGTAAAAATTTCAAATTAGGTTTTCACTAACTTGATTTTTCTTTTTCTTTTGGCAGAGGATTTGCAAGTTCACCCACTTGCAGAAGTATTTGGCTCATCAGCAGGTATGGTGGGCTCAAATTATTTGGAGAACCTGTCCCACGTTGAGTTTCCCCAGTCGAACCCGAAATATCCTGCAGAGAGGGCACAACTGATAGCTGTACAAGGGGACATGGTGTTGCTGTCTATGATAAATGGAAAAGTGTTGACATTGCTGGATGGTCAACAATTTACAAAGCCAGCTTTTCTATTCGGGGATGCGATAGACTTCAAATCACAAACACACCCCAAGAAGGAGTCTTAGGTGTTGAAGTTTGGAGATAGAGCCATGTACCTCCCCGACATGGATATAGATTATCCATTGTCTGTATTTATCCATGCCACCCATCCCTGAAAGATATTATGGAACCTGACTCCAAGCAGTCATGGTAGACCAGGAAGGATCATCTTCAAGAGGGATAGAGCAAATGATATGGGCTGCCACACTAGCACTCCCAGTGGTGGAGTTGTCCCCTTCACTGGTCTCTTGCCAGGATTCACTCCGAGTGAGAATTCCGCTCTGATTCAGCCAGTGCAGACCCAAATGTTCATTAATAAATTCATAAGGGCTGCAGTATTATATCCACAAGCCAACCCCAGGCTACCAGGGTGGCTAACTCCATTTAACCAGAACTGGATTCAGATCAGTGTTTGGGCTATGAGGAACTTCCAAACGGAGCTAAAAGACATCGGCCTGTATGAAAAAGTGGCCTCCACCAGTCAGGGCATACCACCGAACAGTAATTTGTTCATGGCTCTGATGGAGATATATATCAGTTCCACAAGAACTTTGGCGACCCCAAAAGGTGAAATGGGTCTCGCACTCCACGAGATGCAATTCATCTCCAAGTTGCCAATGGAGGAAGCCCCATATGAAGAGTATGTTCCCTCCAACAGGGAGCTAGCAGAGATACAGAAGAAAAATCCTCAACTGGTTGAGGTATATGAAGAGTTGATGTGCCACTACATGATTTGCACTACTATGCATGAGAGTGGATCTCATTTGGCGTACATCAACAAGTGGACAACATATCTCTTTTACCACAAGGATAAGATATCCAAAGATGATAAAGAAAGATTTTAGGAGAACAAAGCTCCATCCATCAACACTAGTTCAAGAATCCCTGCTGATAAAGTACGAGATATGATGATTGGCTACAAATTCTCGAACAAATATTTGTCCACCAAGACTGGGGAATTCTCTGCAGGAACCGAAGACTTGAGTTTCCTCAGATATGGCAGCCAGAAGATCTCCAAGAAATCCTTACTGGCAGACTTTCTTTCTTTGTGGTTGAGAAGATGGGTTGTACCAAAAATCGGTACAGTTGGTAGGATCCACCGAAACGTGCTATGGCCAGCGGTACGTTTGGTATTTAAAGCCAGAATCAACCTGCTGTCGGCAATGGTGTGCCGCATCAACGCAGGTTTGAGGATTTTTGGTGAGAAACTGATCATTAATGCTCCTTACCGGAACGTATTCCCTAGGGTAGAAATGCCCTACACTTATCTTATGGGCTGGTTATTGTATCACAACTGCAATTTATTACCATCGGGCCCTAGAGATGATACGGAGGTCTTCCTCCAGAAGTTCAGCAAAGCCACATGGACTGCCACGACAGTAGCAGATGCCAGAGCATTATTGAACTATTCTTATGGTTGGAATTTCTTCTGTACCTGGCCACCAGTTCTAGCCGACTGCTTCGGCGTTCAATTTGAAGATGAAGTTGAAGGAAAGACTTCATTGTGAACTCCAGTTTTCAGATGGCTACAGGTACATCAGACCTTCCCATCTGATGTACAGAAATGAAGACGGCTGCACGTTTGAAACATATCTACCAAGTCGGTTCTCTCGCCAGTTCGGATATGACCAACTTCATGTTGGCAATCCTTCCACCAGTTTCCGTTATTATGGGAAACTGATTGATGGTGCAAGGGGTTGGAGATATTTTAGCACTGCCTGCACTGGTGTCAAATTTCGAATATCGACTACTACCAGCACCACCGAGCTACGTATACTTCATACGTATGCTCGCTTTTATGCTTCTATCCGCTCCTTTGCCCATGGCTACAACCTGAGAGGTAGTCTAAGATGGCCTAAGGAGGAAAATCTTGAAGAGCCAGTCAAAGTACCATCAGACATACCTGACGAAGCTGCTGTTCCAGATGCATATCTAGAAGTAATCCCAATGGGAATAGGGAAAAAAGCTGTAGAGCCTATCATTATTGGCAAAACCCGCAAACGGAAACAAGGTGCAGCTACAACTCTTCTAGAGAAGACCCCAGAAAAGAAGAAGAAGATTACCACTAAAGGGCCTTCTAGATCAAGAGCCATTATCCCAGAGATTGATATTCCAGTCGAGGAGCCGCAACATGTTGCGTCTTCTTCCACTCATCCTGGAGAAGGGTCCTCGGCCTTCCAACCAGCAGAGTCAACGAAAGCGATGACAGTCCTATCTCTGGGACATCTCAGCTTAGCACTTCATTTGACTTTGCCACAAAAGGCACAAGTTATTGAAGATGTTGCTCCAGTACATACTATTGATCGAGAGCTCATCCCATCTGATGAACCAGCTTTGGCTTTCGAAGATGATGACTGGGATGGGGACTATGACTCGTACCTGGCATGTTCTGTACCTACTCCAGGTAAATATATATCACATAAAATCTATACAAGATTATATATTATAATATTTTGTATATTAATTTATTTTTGTTTAATTTGTAGGTGTCATCATTGCATCAAAGCTTGTGGCTCCTCCTCCTCAAGAAGACATTTATGAGGAAAACGCAGAATCTGAGGAAGAGGAGTCTTCTTCTTCAGAAGAAGATGCTCAAGAAGAATACCCTCAATCTATGGAGGTACAGTAAGAGTCAGAGGTGCAGGCTCAGCCAGAATCATCTCTTCCTATTGAGGGCGGAGATAAAGAGCAAACTACAGTAGAACCTACTGTAGATAATAAAGTGGCTGCTGAGGAAGAGTTAGACTTCAACGCAGAATCAGTTGTTGAAGGACTCGCTACAACTGAGATACTTAAAGATCCTGCAGAGCCAGCAGCCGAAGAAGGTGATGAAGACATAGTCGAATCATCAACTGAAGCTGGGAAAGTTGTGATAGCATCCTCTGCTATTGCTACTGCTTCAGAAAAAGTTCTTGAAGAGACAATACCCGAACCAGAGTCAGCTGCCATAACTACCATTCCACCCGCACCAATCACCGCCATAGAAATTCGCGTAGTTTCGACTCCAGAACCGGCTGGAGTAACAAATGCTAAAGATACTATCCCTGAAGCTCCTGGGGATCAGTTGGCCATAGTAGCAATGACAACAACAGCCTCATCTCAGTCTGCTACTAAGGCAACAATATCTGCCCCTAGTCTTCAGAGAAGAGATCTGGTAGACATCGCTGCAACTCCAAGCTCAAGTACAGAAATGAATCTCTTAGTTGAGATTCATACTGATACTTTTTACAAAACTTTGGCAGCTCTGATAAAAATAGTCCTGAATAAGGGCCTCAGTTATGAAAGTTTGAAGGCGGCGAATGCTCTTACTATCAGAATTGTTGCCATGTTCAATGACGCAGCGAGAGCAGCGACATTGGAGAAAGTCGTGGATGGACTTGAACAACCGATCAAAGAATATTTAAAGCTATCAAGTGAAACCACTGAAAGTCTCATCCAAGAGGAGTATGACGCTTTATCAGCTGAGTACCTCGCTCGGAAGACGACTTTCAATGAAGTCCTCCATGATTACAGCATCAAGGTAGCCAAAGAAAAAACTTTTTTGACTGAAGCGAAGCCTCAACTGGAGATTCAGAGAGAGGCCTATGAAGCTTCGAATATAAGAATTCATCAACAGAATGATAGAATTTGCGAAGTCGAGGCTGAGCTGGCTTGCTTAAAGGCGGAGAGGGAGCAGATGATCGCAGCTCGGGACCAGCAGCTAACTCAGAGCTCAATTTTGGAGGAACAAGTCTTCGGGGCTGAGGCTACCATCAAAACCCTTGACGATGC
The DNA here is from genome assembly GCA_029216955.1 of Iris pallida. NCBI lineage: Eukaryota > Viridiplantae > Streptophyta > Magnoliopsida > Asparagales > Iridaceae > Iris > Iris pallida. The sequence goes on along the minus strand of JANAVB010016197.1, from coordinate 31,849,647 downwards.
CAAGGACAAGATGATAGTCACTTTTGCTGGACTTTCTTATATCTGTACTCCTGAAGCTCGACGGTCCGTAGCTACTAAGAATGTATTGAGCTCCCGTGAAAAACATCTAGCGGAGCTACAAAAACTTCTTGAAGATGTCTCTGCTCCGCCTTAGGCAAGAATAAAGAATTTTTGTAACCTTCTATCTTTTTTTTATTCTGTAATATTTACAAAAATGAATAAAATATATGTTTTGTGATCCTATCATTTATTTTGTAACTAAACAATAGGTATGGGATAGAAAATACTTATCAGAGGTAATATGGACATGACAAGTCTTCTAAAACTCAATAAATTATATCTATCCAGAGGTAATGTGGACATGATAGATAATGAATCTCGTTTTCTGTTTAGAGTATACGATACTATCAGAGGTAATATGAACATGACAGATCATAACAACCCCAAGCAAATAGATTAATATCTATTCAGAGGCCAAATGGACATGATAGATAGGAGAAGAAGTAGCTTAATATTTATTCAGAGGTCATGAAAACATGATAAATAATAAATCTCTTTTTTTTTAACTGGTAAGACAGAAGATCAAAAATTCTCTTTTAGAAAGACAAATGATCAGCTTAACCAAACATTGGTAGCTGGAGAATAAAGAAGAGATTCAAACATAATATTTTTTCAAGAATTTGCCATTAATAGGCATCATAAGCAAATCTCCATTAGGTTTAGACAACCTATAGGCACCATTAGAGAATACCGACTCGACTACATAGGGACCTTTCCAATTTGCTTAGAATTTCCTTTTACTCTTATGAGTCATCACCATCGGTCTTCGAATAGCTAGGACTAGCTTACCGACTTTAAATACCCTCTCTTTAACTTTACGATTGAAAGTTCGAGATATACGGGCTTGATAAAGCTCAATGTGCTGTTGCGCTTGAAGTCGCTTTTCGTCCAATCCTTCAAGTTCTTGAAGTCTTAACCGATCATTATTCTCTGTAGTAAGCTCATTAGCAATGGCTATTCTAAGAGATGGAATCTGAATTTCCAGTGGAAGAACAGCCTCACACCCGTAAACCAGTGAAAATAGTGTAAAACCAGTAGGAGTTCGGACTGTTGTTCATTAAGTCCATAAACATTCTCCAAGTTTCTCATTCCAATCACGTTTATTAGAAGAGACGAACTTTTTGAGAAGTTTGATGATTGTCTTGTTGAAAGCTTCGGCCAAACCATTAGCAGCTGGATTATAGGCCGTAGAAGCCAGATTTTGGATCCGATTCTTGTCACAGAATCGATAAAATGCCTGACTGGCAAATTGTGGTCCATTGTCATGAATTATCCGTCGGAGAATCCCAAAGCGATAAATGATATGGTGTTTGATGAAACTAACCACATTTGATGTTTTTACTTCAACAAGGGGAATAGCTTCCGCCTATTTGGAGAAATAATTGGTTATAACCAATATAAACCGATGTCCTTTGACAGAAGAAGAATTAATCGGACCAATAATATCCATACCCCAGGCTTCGAAGGGCCAAGAAGCTGCTGTAGGATGTAGGAATTCAGATGGTTGGTGAATAAAATCAGCATGAATCTGACATGCTTTACATCATCTAGTATAATCTACAGCGTCTACTATCGTGGATGACCAATAATATCCCATTTTTGAATACGGTCCTGTAATTTCGGATCCGGTTGATGAGCACCGCAGACACCATCATGAGCTTCACAAAGCGTTTGCTTAGCTTCATTTTCAGAGAGACAACATAGCAAAAGTCCATCATAAGAACGACGATATAACATATGTAAGGAAGAATCATAGTAGATCGAAATGATCGTCTCTTGACTGATACAGTTTCTTTTAGATCTTTAGGTAAAATCCCATAGACCGTATAATCAATGAATGGACTTCTCCAATCCTTTTGTTGAGAACTTGATTATGTAGTATAACTATGCTCGATATGCAAATTATTTTTGACACAGAATAAGTCTCGATCCAACAAAGTTATGGTGTTTTGTCTTCTAATTGGAACAGCTAAGTCTGCGGCTAAGCTAGCAAGAGCATCAAATTCCAAGTTCTGAGAACGTGGTATGAATTTGATGAAGAATCCTTTGAATGAAAGGACCAATTCGATTACCACTTGATGATAAGGAATGAGGTCAGGATTTCTGACTTTATATGTCCCTCTGACCTGATTAACAATCAGTTGAGAATCTCCATAAGCTTCCAGGAACTCGATGTCCAATTGTTTTGCTACTTGGAGACCAATCAGCAAAGCATTATATTCTGCCACATTGTTGGAGCATGGCTCATTAAGAGAATAAGCACGGTATATGACCATTTTGTCAGGAGAGACTAGGACGATGCCTACTCCAGAGATAATATTGCCTTTAGGTCCAACCCGTGATGCTCCATCAAAATATAGTTGCCAAATGTCATCCTTCAAAGTTATGTTGTAATCCACAACTTCATCTGGAATATCCTCATATAGCTTCAATGTTTCAAGTATGGGGTGAGCTGCTAAGAAATCAGCTAATGCTTCGCCCTTCACTGATTTTTGAGGTACATAGACCATATCATAAGGAGTGAGAAACATCGCCTAAGTGGCTAACCTGGAATTAAGAATGCTCAGTTTTCTCATCAATACCCGAATAGGATTTATTCTGGAGATGACATGAATAGTCTGTCCTGACACATAATGCCGTGTCTTTTGAATAGCAAAAACTAAGGCCAGACATTCTTTTTCCATAGGAGTATACCTATGTTCAGCTCCGACCATCATTCGGCTAAGATAATAATTTGCCTGTTCATGACCCATATCACTTTTCTGTGCAAGAAGAGCACCAAGGGAATGATCTAAGGCTCGAACATATAGCAAAAATGGTCTTTCCACAACTGGGGGTACCAAAACAGGTAGATTTGTAAGGTATTGCTTGATGTCATTGAAGGCTTTCTGACATGCTTCATCCCAGACAAATGATACACCTTTCTTTAATAAACGGGAGAAAGGTTGACATCTCCCAGAAAGATTGGATATAAATCTCCTGATATAAGCAATACGACCTTGGAAACCATGAAGTTCTTTTAGATTATGCGGAGGACGCATTTTAAGAATCGCTTTGATTTTGTCAGGATCAACATGGATACCCTGAGAAGTGATGACAAATCCCAAAAACTTGCCACTGGAAACTCCTAAGAAAGACAGTAGGATTCATCTTCAGTTGATGTTGGCGCATCAACTCAAATACTGTCTTCAAGTCTTGAATGTGATCATCTTTCGATCGACTCTTGACAGCAATATCATCTACATAACATTCAACTATTTTTCGTAGATGTTCTTGAAAGATGGTGCTCATGGCCCGTGGATACGTAGCACCGGTATTTTTCAGTCCGAACGGCATAACCGTATAGCAGAAAACTCTAAGGGGTGTACGGAAAGCAGTATGCTTTTCATCTTCTGGATGCATCTTAATTTGGTTGTATCCTGAAAATCCGTCCATGAAAGACATGCGTTCAAAACCACATGTATTATCTATCATGACATCGGTAATCGGAAGTGAAAATTCGTCCTTTGGACAAGCTGCATTAAGATCCCAAAAATCTATGCAAACTCTGACTTTTCCATTCTTCTTCATAACAGGAACAATGTTGGCCACCCAATCTGGATGTTGTTCTTTACGAACAAAGCCACATGTGATCAACTTTTTGACTTCTGCTTCAATTGCGTCCATCATATTTGGTCGAAAATGTCGCTGCTGTTGTTTTACAGGCTTGGCATTAGGAAGAATATTGAGTTTATGAGTAGCTACTTTGGGATCTAAACCCGGCATATCCTCATAACTCCATGCAAAGATATCGATATATTCTTTAATCAGTTGTATCAACTCTTCCTTTTCATCTTCGGAGAGGTTTTTACTGATAAATATTGGTTTGGATGTAGTGAAGCCTATTGCCACGCCGACCATCAAATACGAGATTGGGCCCCTTCTCAAATATTTGATGGACCCAGAAGGTTCACGTACGCGATGCGTTCCATTTGTACGAATCGCGAACATACCACGCACGACCGGACGTAGAGCCTTCACTGGCAGACCGGGCCGGGCGCAGGTGCCAGATCCTAAAAGTCAAGTCTCGATCAGCCTAGTGCACCAACCACGTAGTACGACGGGTACTCAAAGACCTGGCGAATGATGGCCCACTCCATCCAAGAGCGCTTATGTCATATGGGAACTCATGGCTGGAAACAATCCTTATTCTTTTGATATCCGGTAAGAATAATAAGAATCTCCGTCTCCAACGCCAATCTGGACAATTTCATCCTCTGTAGGTGGCTGTCGTTGTACAAAATAAGCTCCTATTGAGTGTCTATTTGTTGTGCCCAAGAGTCATTCTCAAATGGTTCTGATTCACCATCAGTTTGAACTATGTTAACTGAGAATATACACTCAGATTCATCATAATAGTCTCCTTCAGAATATGAGGATTGTAAAAAACTGGAAGAACATTCTTCTTTCATATCTTTCTTACATATTGGGGTGTATCCGATTCGATGAATTGGATTTCTTTCGAATCTGAAGATTGTGAAAAACTAGAAGAAAATTCTTCTTGTATATCTTCGTTAAACATGTGGGATGGATCGTATCCCAACCCATGATGAGTTTTCTGGTAAAACGGATCACCATATAACGGTAATCGTCTACCCTTGCCTTGATTGAGACCTTGCATAGTCTTCAAATCATATCCCATATTCTGGATAATCTTGAGAGATTGTTGACTATATTTGTCAATTTAGATTTTTTCTTTATCTTTATCTCTAAGATCATCTGTCTGAATAACATGGATATTTCTAGCCAGACCAAACATAATTTGGTGCTTGTTTTTTTTATCAGACGGAATCACGAAATAAGATTCTTCGTGACGTCTATAAGTTACACAAGCTTGTGATGAAGCGGCTACAGGAAGAAAATAGGGAGAAGATGTTAGAAACCTTTGAGTATAAGGTTCAATATCGACATGAGGAGGAAAGAATTTTTTTTATAGTCAATGTATAAGATTTCCTCTATATTTATGTCATTTTTATGATGACTTTGATCATCAGGAGATAAAGTCATTCTTTCAATGAATTTGACAGCCATATACTCCAAAAGGAAATCTTCATTGATATTAGAAAGTACAGAATGATCAATATTTACATCATTTATAATTTGACAACTACGCTTCGGATTGATCATTAATGGACCGTCATCCGTCTTCTACGTAGACTTGCCAAGGTTGATGATCAGTGGAGGTTCTGGATCATTCGTACGAGAAGTACGTCCTTTGACCTTGATCATAAGAGGTTGAACTTGGCTCTTGACTGGAATCTTTACAGCTTCCTCAGATGAAGCCCGAGTTCTTTCTTTAACCTTGATCACCAAAGGTTGATCATTGACAGGTTGGGTTGGATTCGACCTTTGACTTTAATCTTCAAAGGTTGCTTTTCCGGAGGATCTTCATTGACAGATTGATCTTCGGCAGGTGATCGATCTTCGGCCATTTCTGATATCTCCTTCACATGCTCCTGCTTGTAGAGTATTGAATCAGAGAAATATGCTTCAACACCCTTAAAGGGATTGATATCTGCAAATTCAGTCTTCACGATCCTTTGAGAATCTACGTACTTGAAGCATTGGTGGAGAATTGAAGGCACAATATTATGCTCATGTATCTACAGTCTTTTAAGAAGGATGTTGTAAGATACATCTGAGTTGATAACATAAAATGTTGCCATAGTTCGAAGATCACCAATTTGAATCTTTAGACGAATCTTCCCCAGTGGTTTACTTTTTCCAGAGTTGAAACCAACTATTGTAGTACTAGTATAAGTCAAATCACTAGTAGGGATCCTCAAAGGTCGTAGCATACTTTGAAGAATTATGCTAATTGAAGACCCAGGATCGATGTAAATCCTGTCAATTTCTATGGATTCAATATACCCAGTATAGCACAGAGGCCTGTCATGCTTGTTATGCTTCAGCAGCATATCTTCTTGTGTGAAGGTAATATTAGGAATTGCTTCCATCACACTATGACATTGTGGACATGATACTGGTATATTGTCAGGACTCTTGAGTTGAGCTAAGCATGAATCAGCTTGTAGCAAAGCTTCACTCAAAGTTCGTGACTTTCTTTAGAAATGCGAAGCAGTTCAAAGATCGAAAGTCTAGCCGGAGTATTAGCTAACTGGGCTAGAATGTCAAATTTATAGGGTTTCATCACTACCCCTTGATTTGTAGCAGATTTCAATGGGACGTCAAAGCGCACTGCTTTCTGTTTCTCCTTCTCAACCACAGATGGTTTAGCAGGAACAGAAGATGATTGAGCTGGAACTGTTTCAACGACGTCCTATGCTTCTTTAGAAGATCCCTTATAATCTTTGTGGTACTCTTTTCCAGATCTCATACCAGTAAAGGTCTCTTCTTCAGACTCAGGAGAATGAAGTACCATATTACAGGATTTAGTCTTCTTTCCCTTAGTCTTTTTCTTGTGAGGATTTTTATGAGGAACCTTAAAACCCAATCCGAGAGTGGATTTTTGATTTTGAAGTTGTAAAGGAAGTCGCATTCCTTTATCATAATTGAAGCCTTCTGCATTTTGAAAGTCATAGCCCATCTTTTTTATGAGATGGACTGATTGCTGACTATACAAATGAATGGGTAGCAGACTTTCAATAGATGGTTTAACAGAGGAAGAAGAGACAGAAACCTTTGTAACCACAGGAGAAGGAGGAATACTCGGGAAAGAAGGAAAAATTCTTGTAGGAGCTTTCTCATAAGCAGCAAAGACCTATTGTGCCCTATATAAGGGAATACTATTTATTGCTAACCATTGCCGATGATTAAGCTTAAGTTTGGTAGGAGGAGCCAAACTTGGAGGGCATATATTCAAACCCCTCAGTCTATCCTCTAAAGGAATGCCACGCCATAAATGATCTAAATCATCATGGTCTGGGGTTAAAGTATGAGAAATCATGTTGCAGGTTTTAACTTTTTTACCTTTCTTGGATTTTGAAGTTTTACCTTCATTCTCCATTTCAGGCACTAAATCAGGGTGTACCTACATAATTTTGCCATTTTTTAGTATAAGAGGCAAAAGTCCTTCATTTTGCTCTCTGGCAGGCAGGATATTCACAATCTTCATCGCCGCCTTTGGAATTAGGACAATTCCATCTGGGACTTGCTGTGGAGGAAAACCTTCAAACTGAAAAAAATCATATTGGTTGTGACCGTATGCTCATCGTTGGTTAAAGTGATGGCATTAGCATTATCAGCTCCTGAATTTTCTTCTTCAAGACATAGCAAGCCTTAGTAGGATGATTATGTATCTGTGATAGATACAATACTTGGGATTGTCGGTCAGATTCACCTTACTAGGCCTTTTCGGCTTTAGAATCTGGAGTTTGCCACTCTTTACCAGACATTAGAATATTCCTAGAATATCTCTGTCATCGAAAGAATATTCCTCTTTTGGCTTGAAAGACTCTTGATTATTCGGCATCGTTTTAGGTTTTGAAAGATTAACCACTAAGGTTTCCTTCCCTTTTCCATTACGATTGTCGAAATTATTATTTGAAGAGTTTTTCTTCCCTTTGTCTTCTGAAGCGAAGATCATCCTGTGTTTACGAGCCAACCTACCATTGGTCTCAACTGAAACTGCTGCTATGATAAACGAGGCCCAATCTGTGAATTGAGAACCCGTAAAAATAGCAATAGATGGTCGCAGATTCATCTTGTACGTATCGATCAGTGCTGAATCTGGCATGCCTGGAGGCATTTTCAAGTTAGCCTGTCGGAAGCGTTCTATAGACATCTGAGTATCTGCTTTCTCTTTTTGCTTGATTTCTATTAGGGAGGACATATTTATGTCTATTCCTCCCTCATAGAAACGGGAGAGAAACATTGCTTTAAATTCGTCAAAAGACGAAATGCAATTGTCGGGTAGACTATGATACCAGTCGTAAGCTGAACCCGTCAAACACTCGATAAAAACTTGGATAAGAAGAGCATCATTCTTCTGCAAATGTACAGTCATAATATCAAAGTAATTGATATATTGACTAGGAGATGCCTTTCCATCAAATAACACCATAGATTATGGCTTAAACTTTAGAGAAAAGGGCACATCATTCTAGTGAGGAGGATAAGGTTGTTTAATCCCTAACCTTTGGAGCTGATCCTTGTGCTTCAGAATATCAAACTGTGCTTTTAGTTCATGCACCGCTTGAATAGCTTTACTGGTTTGAGGAAGCATATTCGATTGAATAGTTGTTGGATGTACCGTAACCCCCACCAGAGGTGGTACATCTTCTGGAATGATAGGATCTGGAGATGCATAATTTTGATTAATAGTAGGCTCATGACTAAGATTATTCAAGGGTATATCAACCCCTTGACTATCTTAAGTTTGTGTTGCTACATGCACCGGAGTTATCACTGCTGGTTGGGCAGTTTGCTGAGTCATTATTATTTGATGCATACTTTGCATCATAGCAAGCATGTCCTTCAGCGACTGCTCAACTGCAGAGAGACGTTGTTTTGTATTAGCAGTTAACGTCTCCGGTTCGTCTTTGATAGCATAAGATTCAACCTCCCTTAAAGATACAGAAGGATTGGTGTAGAAGTATGAATCAATGCTATCAGTTTCGGACTCTAAAGATTGGGTACCCCCAGCTTCTAAGTCAGAAGTCTACAACTGTCTTTGACTTCTCAACCGAGTATTCTGATATACTCCTTCGAAATTATTAAGAAGTCGATTGAACTGTTATTGATTAGGAGTCTGGGATGAGTTACGTCTTGGACGTCGTCCCCTGTTGGTATGAGATGCCATATTAACTGAGGCATATGACAACTCCTGTTCTTGATCATCAATTGATTACTGAGGCACATTGTAGCCTAACCGATCAAAATCTGACCGTTTAGAAGCCGAACAACAACACTTGATTACTATCTGGTGACACTCACAATGGTAATCTTCTTTGGGGAGTGTCACAGGAGATTTTTTGTCTTTATGCTTTTGTACAAGCAACTCGCGTAAATCAGAAGGAGTAGAGGGAGTAGTCTTCTTTATTATATTTGGGACAGAAAATCGTTTTGTCCCTTGTGTATAAAAAAGATTACTGGATGCATTAGCAGAACCCAACCGAGCATTTTTACGCGCTTGGAGTTGCGTGTGTAAATCCTGAGATTTTTGTGCACAAAGGACTCCATCAGCATTACGCGTAATTTGAAGGTTTGGTACCTTGCATAAAGTAGTGTAAGAAGGCTGTTGGTGGAAAACCGAAGTTTTACCAACAATAGAATTCATGTTTTTATGCTGTATGCGTATAGGCAAATTCATTTTAGATACAGAAGCATCATTATGAATTTTATCTACTCTGTCACTGACATGAGATTTACCTTTACGCGTAGAGCACAAAACATGAGTATCTGCCATGGCACAGACGGGAGATTTTCCTTTACGCGTGGAGCGTAAAGCTTGGGTGTCTATCACGTCACAGACGGGAGACTAGTTTTTATGCATAGAGCGTAAAGTTTGGGTTTCTACCACGTCACAGACGGGAGACTGGTTTTTACGCACAGAGCGTAAAGTTTGATTTTTACGCACAGAGCGTAAAACTTGATTTTTACGCGCAGAGCGTAAAACTTGATAGTCTGCCACGTCACAGACGGGAGACTGGTTTTTATGCCCAGGGCGTATCACTGAAGTAGAGATTGCCTCGTCATCGACGGGAGTCTCCTTAACAGGAGTAGGAAGGATTCCTTTGCCTTCAGAGACAACAGGGAGATCCGAGGATGGTTTGGACTTAGGGATCCAAACTTTTTTCGCCTTCTGCGATTTCTGAACATTGGAGCAGTGAGTACTACCCCCAGTTCGGAGCATTTCTTCGTAGGCAGTCTGGTCGAAGTACACAACCAGAGTCTTCTTTGTCGAACTGATCGACATATCATCATATTGAGCAATTACCTTCTCGTCAGAGGAGAAGGTCGTCCCCAGCAGAGTCGCCATTTTGTTTCACTTAACAAAATGCCTAAAAATTGGCTTTTGAAAGAAAACTAGAAAAAGTACAAATTGTTCTGGAAAGTATTGCTATAGAAGTCTGATCTGAGAGCGATCACTTTGTTCCTTGGACCATATGATGATGATGAAGAAAACTGCTTGAAGAAGACAAACAATCGGAAGAACTAAGTCACCAGAAAAAGTTGAAGAAATGCTTCTGATGGCACAGTCGAATGCTTTTTTGCTTTGCTTCACCCTGTTCTTGAGAAAAAGTTGAAGAAATGATTCTGGGAATATCACTCTGAAAATATAAGTTTTCTCAGAATTTCCTTTCCTGTCTCTATTGATCTCTTTATGTCCTCTGTGTTGAAAAATAAGTCTATTTATAGACTAGACCCTTTGTGCGTAAAAAGCAACAAAATCGGGTCTCTACGCGAGTAACTGTCACCCACGATGTAAATCATCCTCTACATACGGTGACACGTGTCCTACGTAGAGTTTTAATCTTTACGCATGGTGACACGTGTCCCACTACTTTAACAAAATAGGAAGAGCACGTACACACGTTCCTCGATAAGTGTGGCATGAAAGCCACGTAAGCAAACCACGTTCCCATGTAGCCAGGAAAGGTCGGGCGTACAAATGACCCAAAACATACTCCCTGCGTAAAGTGGCAGACTGGGCGTAAAAATCGCCCAAAATAGACTTCCTGCGTAAAGTGGCTAAAAAAATAGCCTTGGGCATAAAATTAGCTCAAATAAACTTTACGTCCACAATAACCTTGAGCGTAAAAGCTCGAATAGCTATCGTACGTAAAAGAAGCATTTTATTGAGCGTAAAGTAGCCCATCTGCACACTAAACGACAAGCTTTGGGCTTAGTGTAAATCAAATCCTATCGGCTTCTGTGCACTGTCCTTGTCAGAAAATCCTGCTGTCAGATCAAATCACTCGTATTAAATGCGGCCTGACAGTCTGTCGTCCAAGCGTAAAGTGGAGGATAACTCTCGCGTAAAAGCTTCCAGCGTAAAGTATAGCTTGTGTAGAGAGTAGCTTGCGTAGAGTCTGAGTTTGACTCAGTTTGAATTGCGTAAAGTTCTCAACTTCTTTGACTTAGTCCATTAAGCACTTTTTACGCTCCTACAGTTCTCATTAGCTATTAGTACTTATTTGTATTGGACTATTTATATTGGGTTGTTTTTGTATTAGACTATTTGTATTGGACTACATATATGAATTAATACTGTGTCAATCTCTGGATTGTATTGGACTATGACATGGTGATCAGGACATAGTCCCTGCAGCCATTCGACTGGCGAGGCAGAAACTATGTAGCCGTAGATAAAGTTGACTATCCGTCGACCCTCATCCCTCGGCAATGATGATATGACAACCTATCACTATATCTTATATAGTAGTAGATGATGTCTTAGTATTACATTATGTGAGTTCATCTTGATTTTGCTACATTCTTCAGATACTAGATACGATAAGAACATATACTACACCATATGTACAGAACATAGATGATTCACACTAATGTATGCTAGAATGAATTTTGGGTTATGTTCTGAGCCATTCGTTCCCATACTTGGCAATTAAGCATGTGAAATATATCGTTGAAGAACATAAAACTTGTGGTCGTTACTGCAGAAAGTGCAGACTGACATGAACTGATTATGTTTAGTTTGTCTTACGATACAGATTTTCACATCCAAATTGAAATGGATCGTTACTTTGTTGATCATACATGGATGTACCAGCGGATCAACCTTCTGGACCGTAGGTACTTATAAGTATTGACCGTATCGGATTAGTATCGATCTATCAGTTTGGTATGGGCCATATCGGTTGGTATTGGTCTTAGCGAATTGGTATCGTCCTATCCGATATGTATCGGTCGTATAGCTAGGATTCATATTGGCCTTATCGATTTGGTATCGGTCATATCCGATAGGTATCGGCCGTGTTGGATTAGTATCGACCATTTCAGATTAGTATCGTGAAAGGTTTAGTAACAAATATACTTGGATTTCTTTCTTCTAGAGCTAGATTACCATTACAAGAGAGTCACGAGAGCGTAGCTGGCCAGTTACAGAACATACATACTTCCTTTTCAATCTTACTTTTTCTGATGGAAAATGAAGCATGTATGTTGCTGTAACTGGCCAATCATGATCTGCTGACTCTCTTGTAATGGTATTCTAGCTCGAGAAGAGAGAAATCCAAGTACAGTTGTTACTAAACCTTTCACGATACTAATCTGAAATGGTCAATACTAATCCAACACGCCCGATACCTATCGGATATTACCGATACCAAATCGATAAGGCCAATATGAATCCTAGCTATACGGCTGATACATGTACATATCGGATAGGACGATACCAATTTGTTAAGGCCAATACCAATCTGATACGTCCTATACCAAACTGATAGACCGATACTAATCTGATACAGTAGATACTAAGTACATCCGACCTATACCAGCGGATCCACCAATTACTGTACGATAGGCCCAACGACTCCAGTTACATCCGGTTATTGGTGAGTACATGATTACATAGTAATTCTGTTAGTCTTGTGATACAGATTTTTACTCTCTCATGCTACCAGCGTCACAACTTTTTCAGTGCTGCTCCCTCTAATGATGATGAACGCAAAAATCAAAGACCTCCCTCTCCTTTCTCACTCTTCACAATTCTCACAACAGGAAGGATCAGTACTTTCTAGTTCTCTTCTATCCATACATTCCTCCGTTCTGATCAAGCTTCTTCCTTTTCCTCTCCTCCACCATGGCTCTGGACCCATCTGCTCCTCCCTACTTCCCTTCTTCTTATTTGACTCTTTCAGCCACATATAATATCCAGCTCAAGTGTAGAGTCGGAGAAGAAGAAGTGGGCAAGAAGAGGAGGAGGAAGCAGCACAGCCGGCGGTATGACCTGGAGGAAGTACAGAGGTTTTGTTGGAGGTGCTGGCAATTTTCCTAGGATGGTGTTGAGGAGCAAGTGTAGAGTCGACCGGTGACTGTTAAGGAGGAGGTGTTACCAAAGGTCGAGGTCAAAGAAGAACCGATAACCATCAGGAAAGAAATTGCTCCCAAGGTTGAAGTTAAGGAGGAGCCATCGTCAGAGAGTAGTAGCATCGGGACTGATCCTCCTGTCCCTACAGAAGACCTCAACCAGATTGAGCCTTCGTATGTAAAGTGGCTGATAGAATGGTACATGCCTCAACGCAACTATGATCCCTGGCTGTGAGGATTCATCGTCTGACTTGCGGCCTTTGCGCAGGCCAAAGTCGATTTTCTTTTTTATTAAATATTGAATATTTGTGTTTAATTATTGAATATTTGTGTGTTTTGTGTGAATAATTTGAATGCTTGGGATATTTGTGTGTTGGAATTGTTTGTGTGTTTTGTATATTAGAATATTTATGTGTTTTGTATATTTGTGCTTGAGATATTTATTTTATTGAATAATGAATATTTGTGTTCTGTATATTGGAATTGTGTATATTGGAATTGCTTGGGATTATTTGTGTGTTTTGTATATTAGAATTTATATATTGGGAATACGCAGTTTTATGCTTTTTTTTTCAAAATATTCCCAGATACCGACGGACTGGCGGCCACTTTCCGACAGACTATCCGTCGCTAACCAGGGGATTCCCAGTTAGCGAGGGATGGGCGACTAAAACCCGACGGGTTATCCGTCGCCAAGGTCCTGGAATTACGAAAGATATCCAGGAGCCTGTCGACGGAATATCTGTCGCTACTCCGCCGCTAATCCGACGAGGTTGGTGACGGATTAGCGACGGATTAACGACATATTTTGCGTGTCAGAAACCCTCTATTACGCGTTTAACGCCGGTTTGTCCGTCGCTAAATGTTGCTATATTAAAATTTTAAACTATCGAAGTTGACAGAAAATCGTCGGCTAGCCGTCGCTAAATGTTTTGACGTAGCCAACGGTAATCCGTCGCTAAGTAGTCGGTAAGCGACGTACTAGCGACGAGGTTATTCCCGACGAATTTTTTCAGCCCGTATCTGTCGGTAATCCGTCGGTAATTTCAATTAGCGACAGATTAGCGACGGATAGGGCCGTCGCTAAATCGTTGTATTTTAGTAGTGTTTTCTTATCTCTGACTCCAGTTCCCAGGTCGACTCCTCGACCGAGTAGTTCCTCCAGAGTACACGGATGAGAGGGATCGCTCAATTTTGGAGCAATTTATCTTTGTGCTCCAAGACTTGGACCGGTTCCTCCACATAAGACAAGTCTGCCTTCAGATTCAACTGACCAAAGTCTACCACATGGCTCAGATCGTGCACATACTTCCGTAACTGAGAGACATGGAATATATCGTGTATATCCAATAGTGCTGGCAATAATGCAATCTGATAAGCTACTAACGTGGCTCGCTTTAATATCTCGAAGGGTCCCACAAATCTTGGACTAGCTCCAAACCTGGTGACTCCTCGCATGGACGTTACTTTCGGAAACACGTGATCGCCTTCCAAGAACTCAAGTGGGCTTCGATGCGTGTCTGTGTAGCTCTTCTGTCGACTTTGTGCTATTTTTAATTTTTTCCATATCAGCTTAACTTTTTATACAGTCTGCTCCACCAGTTCCGGTCGAGTATCTGTCGTTCTCTGATTTTAACCCAACAAATGGGTGATTTGCACTTTCGGCCATATAAAGCTTCGTACGACGCCATTTGGTTGATGGACTGATAGTGTAATGCCCCACCCAGCTCAGTTCAACCAGAGGAATTGAAACGCAACGACGTTTGGTCTTAGCCATGCAACGGCTTGCTCGGAGTCCCGTACGGTCGAGATAACTCCTCGTTCAGGTGGGCAACTTCGGTGAACGTGCCTTTGCTTGGCCTTTAAACTAATAAAATGTTGTTTTCATACACTGAGTAAGCTTGATAATAAAAGAGATGAACCTACATAGCTAAGGGAATAATCTCGTGGTCTTGAGTCGGTGATATATAACTTGGATTGGTTAAGTTGTAACTTAGAAAACACTCCACGATGGCATTCAAAGTTGGCGCTGGGTCTTTTGACCAAACACAAATTGGATTAAGTTGAGTTATGCAACGGGCTATCGACTCGATTTTATAGCAGGCACGTTCCATGATATCATTGCTTGTCATAGCAAAAATGTCCCATGGTCTCACAAAAGTCCCATAGAAGATACCATGGGTTAAGGCACTCAAAGAATACGATTGTTCAAGTTGAGCACGTACGCGGTCCTACGGTTCCATGGCTTGGTATAGCCATATGTTCCCACGGTCTCAAGGCTCGTCATATAGAATATGACTTGGACGGCAGTGTCGTATGGAACACAATGGGTTTAAGTCACGAAACATGGTTATTTCAATAATATGTATGACACCGTCTATGGCACGTAAAGGAACATGTTTTGTTCAAGTTAAGTAGGAAGGCTATACAATAGCCGTTCCCTGGGTTTCAAAGAATGAAAAGTTCATGTGCCATTTTTCGTCGAGGCGGTCCCTAGTTTGGGAGTCTCCAACGATGCACATTTTGCATAGTATGGTTCCAATACACGTTTTGCAAAGTATGGTTCCGATGTACGTTTTGCAAAAAGTATGGTTATGATCACGAGTTGCTAAGTATGGTTCAAGTCATACCATAAATTAGGCAATGTATTTACGTGAGTCTAGATGTTCTCGTAGGTGCGTGGTCATGGACAACTTGTGCACAATGATTTCTTTTTCGATTGATTTACGCCGGGGCGCCGAGGTCAAACCTAGGGGAAGACGTTATAGCAATGCTAGATTGTATCACACCAGGATAGTCAGGGGCTTTTATTGGGGCTCGCTACCTGCATTGAAGGACCTGCCATCTATGTCGAGCTACATCCACGATAGCTTGTGATGCCAGTGACCTTTCATATAGATAAGTGTATGCTGAGAGGTAATCCGCATACACGGTGTCGGTTGAGTCACAATGAGTATAACCACGGCACGAATGAGTCAAGAAGGTATGAACGGTTTCGATACTATTATGGAGCCTAAGATTCGGCTATAGTAAAGATACGTGTTTCGGTACGAGATGTGGCATTATGTTTGAATCGTCAACACAAGTTCCACAAGTTTGGGATAGTCGTTTCGAATTTAAGACAGGAAGGACCATAAAATAAAGTTGGGTTAAGTCATGTTGAGTTGTGAGACATGGCCTCGATGTTGAAGCATGTATAGAGTTTATGACATGACCATATTCTTGCATCTCAGATTATGAGCCAAAAAAGTAAGTACGAGTAGACATGTTGATGTTGTTGGCACGAGAATGGTCTAAATGTACAAGGATAAGTACGTTATCGGTACGAGGTACAGTGATGATCTAGAGACACAAATAGGCTATGTCTATGTCCTAAAACTGATCCTAAGGCAAGATTAGAAAGACAATCGAAGGAATATGTTGCACAAACTAAATAAACATGTTGGTTTTTGTATAGGTTTGCGAGACGCTAGTCCACCAATACGGCTGTGTACTGACAACCCACCAGTTTTTATGCACAGGTGACAGGTACCTGCTCGCTCGAGGCGGAGCTCGATTGGACGTGCTGAGACATGGAGTTCCATGGCGTTTCGAGGTGTACGGCCGTGTTGAAGTCTTCACCTATACGTGACATAATTTATGGACATCGTCTATCTAAAGCACCTTCAAGATGTAAGCCAAAAGGGCACCTATGTTTTATTATATTGAGAAAAGAGAGAAGAGAGAAAAGAGAGAGAAAGAGCTGAGTGACTTGTATTGTGAGAAAGAGTGAGACTGAGTGTTATAATCTTGGCCTTATGCCATATATGTAATCTTTGTTTCAATATCAATAAAGAGCTATTTGTATTACTTGTATTTGTTTCAACTTTTTACTGGTGACATACTGATTATTCAATGTATCTGCTTTACGACCCTATCGCTTAGCCTGTAATCGACTATTATGGAATTGCCTTGCGTATGCAAAATTTAGGCTCGTGCAGCATCACGTCCTAGCGAGGACGAACAGTCCTTCAGGATCGAGACGTGACATAGTGGTATCAGAGCACGATTTTACGTCCTTGGACTTTCGATTGAATTCTTTAACTCTGATGACTTTGTACTAAATATCGTTTCCGTAATTGATATCATTGGTGCGATCTCTCTCTTTCAATGGATGCCCCATACAATAAGTCTATATATTTTGAATAACCTCACGAGGGAAAATTCGACTGAACAAAAGATGGTTTCACGTAAGGCATGGTTTGTTAGCCCAATGATTACATCATATTTTTGAATATGGCTAATAAATTAAGTTTAACTATTGATGTCTCTAATATTCATGTAATGACTATCATATTGCTACTTAAACTTAGCATTGTCCTAATGTTCTGTATCAGTCATATTGTTTTGTTTGCCTAACATTATTTGTAGACATGCTGTAAGAATGATCAAACATGATCAAACCAGGATATATGCAATAGAGAATTATTGATGGGCCAAAGACGGCGTTATATAAGAAGATTTCTTTGAACCGCCTAACGACCTATCCGGGGCCTCGCATCGGGGGTTCTGCTGCCCGGTCAGCGGACAGAGGTCGAAGGGACAGCATCTCCCATGGGGGTTCTGGGGAAAAGCCCCCGAAAGGTATTCATATTTCCAGATCTATTTATCTTTGGACGATCGCCGTCAAGGAAAAATGCATCTTCATGTTTGCTCAAATATCAGAAGAAAGGCGTCATCAAAGGGCTATTGGTCTTCCTATTTGATCAATATATTTTCTATATTTATTGAGTCTAGGTATATGATGTACACTGCAAAGGTGTTTAGATTTCCAGATCTGTTTATCTTTGGACGACCGCCGTCAAGGAAAAAGGCGTCTTCATGTTTGCTCAAATATCAGATTAAAGGCGTCATCAAAGGGCTATTGGTTTTCCTATTTGATCAATGTATTTTCCATATTTATTGAGTCTAGAAATACGATGTACACTGCAAAGGTATTCAGATTTCCAGATCTGTTTATCTTTGGACGACCGCCGTCAAAGAAAAAGGCATCTTCATGTTTGCTCAAATATCAGAAGAAAGGCGTCATCAAAGGGCTATTGGTTTTCCTATTTGATCAATGTATTTTTCATATTTATTGAGTGTAGCACCCAGTTTCTAAAATGAGGGTAATTTTGAAATTTTATAATTATAATCATTTAATAATGATATTTAAACCATATTATGATTTTTGGTGATTTTTAGTTAATTTAAAACTATTTAAAACCATGACTTGTGATTTTGATGGTTGACTAGTGTAACCCTAGAATTTGCTAAGCCTAGATACTAACCATGACCATGGGAGCCTAGTCATGTGATTAGGATATCTAATTACAACTTTTAGCCTAAGGATATTTTGGTCATTTTGACAATTTTGTGAAATTATAAATTATATTAATTAAATATTGTGTTAATCTATTAGTTAAGCCTTAACCTAGAAGTTTAACCTAATCTAGATTAGTCATGAGGTTAGGATCATGGTTAGAACATTCCTACTAAGTGCCAAGGTTAGTAATATCTAGATATTTATAAGTAGGATATTTTCTTCTTAGGATATTTGTGAAAAGAAAGCCTAGAACCAATAGGAATGCTTGGAATTGGGTGGAATGATCTTAGCCACTCAACTATACCTAAAACCTAACCCTAATCCATCTTATGGCAGCCATCAAGTGCCCCCCTTCCTATAAAATATCCTTAGTAAAAACCCTTGCCTCTTTTTACAATTTCTTAGAACCCTAATTGTTCCTCTCAAAAATCCTTTCCCAAATATCCAAATTAAGTCCAATTTGATCCTAATCAATTACATCATCATCCCCAACAGTAGATGAGGCTTGTGAAGGATATCTACCAAGGTTGGAGGACGTTTGAACCGTAGAAAATCAAGGAGGACGTCGAGTCGAGGCTCTTTTCATTGAGGTTTCACCCTCAATAGGTAAAACCCTACAAACACCCATAAATTCCCAATTTCTTTCCATAGATGCATCCATTTAGGGTTCCCCTAGGTGTAACCCAAGTTTGGTAGGAGTTCGTGTCCATTTCGTGTCCGTATCAGACACGTATCGGTGTTTTTAAACTCGTGTTCAATGAAATGTCACATAGAATAAAAAATTAGTAATTTGCAAAACTAATTGAACAAAAACGTAGCCCTATATGTGTACTTTAATTTCCCCACTGACTGAGCAGGATTTGGACTCGTGTCCGTGTCCAAAATGGACACGAACACCCTGTACGACACCCCCATGCTGTGTCTTGCTGCTCGGGTCCCCTATCTCACTGTATATGACACTTCGACACACCTAATATGGTGTACACGTGGGGGCCATGACTGTCAGGCTACCCATAAAATTTCAGGTGAAATGATTGAGTATTGAGGGAGTTCTCGATCTCGTACGGGTCCGGCACTGTCACGTACACACTGTACACGCAGGAAATTTCCTCACTGATACGCACGTGTAACTCCTGATACGACTCACTTGGACACGATACAGACACATATACAAGTACCCCTAGTCCCCCTCTACCCATATACACGAGCACGACGTGTCACATGTCGTGTGTCATGCGCACGACTCTGTGACACGCCCGTATGAGACTGTGCAGAGCAGTCGTGTCTGTGCGTGTTTATTCTCGTACGGACACGTTCGTGTCCACTTGTGTGGACACGAATGCACCCCCTGACACGTCTACATATAAGAAACACTCAGCACACACTGTTTTGGGTTTTATCAAGTATTGGGTTCGATTTAGGTTTGACTGATACGTAGAAATGGGTATTTCGAAAATGACTTTCAAATAAATTTCAGAGGTTAAATTCGATTTCTATTTTCAAATAATTTCACATGGTTATCTGGGTTTAATTGTTTTCAGATTGATCTTCATATTGTTTTGAGTTTTCAATTGAGTCTTGGTTCAAAAAGGGGTTTTGTCTGAGAATGTTATATGTAGTTTGATTTTGAATGCAAAAATAGTGAAGTTTAATACAAGTTTCAAAAGAAGTTCAGTTATATAAACCTTGGTTTGTTTGTTTTCAAATTTGGTTTATGATGTAGGTTTTGGATTCAAATTCAATGCTTTAGTTTCAAATAAAACTCTGAATTCATGTTCATGTAGGTACCAATATGTGCCAGTTTTCAATTTGTTCTAGTTCATAGGTTTAGATATATATATATATATATATATATATATATATATATATATATATATATATATATATATATATATATATTTTTCATAGGTTTAGATATATACAGGTAGAGTTATATATATATATATATATATATATATATATATATATATATATATATATATATATATATAACAAACCTATATATATATATATAGGTTTGTTATATATATATATATATATATATATATATATATATATATATATATATATATATATATATATATATATATATATATATATATATATATATATATATATATATAAATATAGGTTTGTTATATATATATATATATATATATATATATATATATATATATATATATATATATATATATATATATATATATATATATATATATATATATATATATATATATATAACAAACCTATATATATATATATATATATATATATATATATATATATATATATATATATATATATATATATATATATAGGTTTGTTATATATATATATATATATATATATATATATATATATATATATATATATATATATATATATATATATATATATATATATATATATATATATATATATATGTTTTACCTATATGTTTAGATTTTAGATAAGGGTGAAGGATATGAGACCTAGGATTTTGAGTTGGTTTGAGAGAGAGGAATGATCAGCAGCAGTAACAAGGGCTGTGAGTAGAAGGAGGAATTGAAGAAAAATAAGAAGAAGAATAGGCTGCAGTAGCAGCAGGGGGCTGCTGTCCCCTTGGACAGCAGGGGCAGCCCCTTCGGCAGCCTATTTCCCCCCAGTGTATGTGTCTAATGTATGTGACAGTCAGTTAGAGTTTAGATTAGGATTTTAGTTGAGTTTGTGTGAGGATTACATATATTGTGTATTGAATGTTAGAGTTTAGGGGTATTAGTGAGGGATATATATATATATATATATATATATATATATATATATATATATATATATATATAATTTAGTTATCCTTGTCTTAAGTAAGTAAAGGGCCTTGCCTATCAGCCTATAGGATTTGAATTACCTACTCTAGGTAATAGGATTCCTAGTTTAAGGTATGGTTTGGGGGATGCCAGTATAGATAGGGTAAGGGTTTTCTAGTTTAGGGTAGTGTATTTCCCTTGGAAGTAGGTAATAGGAATTACCTAGATTATCTAAGGTAATAGACTTCCTAGGATAGATAAGGAGTGTATTTATATATGTAGATATATACATGTATAAGGTAATATTAGGCATGAGAATACCTAGACTAGGGTATCTAAGTAGGAATGACTTGGTATAGTTGACTTTGTACTAGTTTGATTTTGTTAGCCTAAGTTTGACCAGTTGACCAAGGTAGCCTTGTGGTTGACCTAGTTAGACTAGAGTTGACCTAGATTGGACTTGTTGACCTAGTTGACTTGGAATCATGTAGTTTGCATTACAGATTTCCATTATTTCAAATTGAGTACTTAAATAACCTGTTTTACTTTAAATAGGACTCTGTGACACCAGTTCGGACATCCATTCATATCAGTCATTCAGGTTGATAGGCGAGTACATTCTCTGATCGTTTCATATTTGTCAGGACTTATATTCTTGCTCTAGATTACTTTACTTGATACTGGCACGATTGTTATCACGGATTGATACTATATGGATCTTCTCTTGCGATGTTATCTCTATTGTGCTTAACAGATACATATTGTGATGTGCGTTACACGAATATATTATATTTATTGTACACCCCTATTCATGTATACTCATTGTGCATCTTGTACTCTCATGATCATATGAGCTTCATGGAGAACTATTGTACAAGGTAGCGTAACTGGATTGGATCCTTGTGTATTGATTGGGGAGGGTGAGTAGGAAATGGTTATGTAATAAAATCCCATTGTATGACTATTGTGCGCATCCATTGTACACTCACGTATAGTGGAGCTACCTATTGTTATTGTATAACCTAAGCCGTTTACATAACCATATTGTGCTCTAAATCACTAGTATTACAGTTTTACTTATTCTGTATATATTTTCAGTTATAAATTCTCTTTCGTTTTCATGTACATCTTCTTACAGTTCATGTATCTTACTCTTTTGCATGCTTTATATTTCCTAACATGTTATGAACTGCGTGAGATGTATTGTGCTCGCTCCTGTCCTGACTGGACCTGTTGAAAATATTACAGATGATGATGGAGACTGTCCTACCTTCTATGGGGCACATGAGGGTGACCTTCAGGAGCTCGATGAGCATCTAGCTCAGTAGAGGGTGCCTAGTCTAGTCTAGTATTTATAGTTTTTAGTTTGTATCGGATTGTTCCAATTGTTATTTGAGACTTAGTTATATTCAGAACTTGTATTTATTTGTGTTGAACATCTATTTTGTGTGGTGTGATAACTCTATTTATATTCAGTCCCTTTCTTTTATCTGATTCCATATCGTGCTCTATCTTCCCTAAACTTGTGATTGAGATATAAAGTTGAGATGTTATATTATACCTCCGTGCAGAGATGATATGATTATATCATATTATTGTTAGATGTTAGATGTTATAGACGAACTATACAGCGTTCTACCGCCGACACTGTGGTGTAGGCTAGACGTACCTACGTTCTCGTACCCTTTCTTAGGGTGCGGGTCGTGACACTGAGTCTAGGAATACGATGTACACTACAAAGGTATTCAGATTTCCAGATCTGTTTATCTTTAGACGACCGCCGTCAAAGAAAAAGACGTCTTCATGTTTGCTCAAATATCAGAAGAAAGACATCATCAAAGGGCTATTAGTTTTCCTATTTGATTAATGTATTTTCTATATTTATTGAGTCTAGGAATAAGATGTACACTTCAAAGGTATTCAGATTTTCAGATCTGTTTATCTTTGGACGACTTTCGTCAAGGAAAAAGGCGTCTTCATGTTTGCTCAAATATCAAAAGAAAGGCATCATCAAAGGGCTATTAGTTTTCCTATTTGATCAATGTATTTTCCATATTTATTGAGTCTAGGAATACGATGTACACTGTATCGTACTGGCAAATAGGCTATCCAAGAAACGGTTTCAAAATACCATTTTATTTTGAAAACAAGCCCACTTACAAAAGTCTAAACTACTTCATAACTGTTTGACTTTTCAAAACGTCCAAAAACCAGTTTACATAAACCTAACAGAACCCTAGCAGAACTCGGGCCGAGTTCGGCCAGAGTTCGGTTAATGAACATTGCTTTTTGAACTTGGTCTTCCTGTAGTTGTGGATCCCAACGAGATTTTCTCATAGAGTTCTGTCCGAATTCTGCCCGAATTCTGTCATTCTGCCTTTGGAAAAACTATAAATAGAGAAGGATTTCGATCATTTCAATTCACTCACACACCAATTCACTTTCATATCTCTTCTCTATAAGTCTACTACTTCTTCCAAAGTGTTCTGAGCTTTTATTTTCAAATCCCAAGCCAGTTACAATTCTCTAGTCGATTTGCCAGTGCGGTACGGTCTAGAAGCTTCAGAGCGATTGTAATCAGAGGCTTGATTGAAGAAAGACTCTTCACAATTGAAGTTGGTCGAGTACTTCGGATCAAAGCTCGTGTTGTAGAAGTTGTAAGAACTTCGGATGAAAACTTGTGGTGATTTTCCATAGTGGATTCAACTGGAAGCTAGAGTTCTTCCGACTGGACTAGTCCTCACAAGAGAAAAACCAGTATACATCCTTGTGTTTGTGTTTGCCTTCTGATCTCTACTTTTTATTTACTTACTTGTGATATATTTTGTGATCTTGTTGCTAATATTTTTAAATAGTTAATTTTTGCTGCCTACTCTATTCACCCCCTCTAGAGTATTGCGCTTTACAACTCGTTCCTACAATCGGTATCACAACAGTGCTCCATCTAGAGGTATTATATTCTGATCCCAATTGTTCCTACAATTGGTATCAGAGTAGGTGCTCCTTCTACATATATTATTGTAGGTGCTCCTTATAGAGATATTATTGCTTATACCAATTGCTCCTTCAATTGGTATCCTAGCAAGGACTCTATTATTTGGCTTAACATCCTTGGAGAAAATCCTCATTATTAGAGCGGGTTATAAAGGTAAAGCAAGGTAATATTGTTATTATATAACTGCTGTTACATAGATCACTATATCACATATGGCAAGTATGTACTTCACAACTGAAGAGCAATCCTCAAATAGACTCCCACTATTTGATGGAACAAACTATAGCTATTGGAAGACACGGATGAGCTTCGACCTGAAGTCTCTAGATTTTAACTTATGGTCAATTCTTGTAAATAGCTGCAAAAATCCTACTATCACTTCTATTCTACATCCTCTATAATCAACAAGCCTTATTATAGTTACACGGAGGAAGAAAAGAAGTTAGCTAGCCTTGATGCAAAAGCTATGCATATCTTTTATTGTGCTGTATACACAAATGTATTTAATCTTATTACTACTTGCACAACATTGTTTCACTTAACAAAATACCTAAAATTGGCTTTTGAAAGAAAACGAGAAAAAGTACAAAAGTACAAATTGTTTCTGGGAAGTATTGCTATGGAAGTCTGATCTGAGAGCGATCACTTTGTTCCTTGGACCACACGATGATGATGAAGAGAACTACTTGAGAAAGATGAACAATCAGAAGAACTAAGTCACCAGAAAGGTATCGACACAACGGCACTGATGGCATAGTCGAATGCTTTCCTACTTTGCTTCACCCTGTTCTTGAAAAAAAGTTGAAGAAATGCTTATGGGAATATCACTCTGAAAGTATGAGTTTTCTCGGAATCTCCTCTTATGTATATCTCTCTTGATGTCTTCTTGTGTTAAAAATAAGTCTATTTATAGACTAGACCCCTTGTGCGTAGAAAGCAACGAAATTGGGTCTCTACGCAAGTAACTGTCACCCACGATTGAAAAATCAACCTTTACGTGTGATGACATGTGTCCCCATAACTTCAACAATATGGAGAGAACACGTACACACGTTCCTCGATAAGTGTGGCATGAAAGCCACATATGCAGACCACGTTCTCACATAGCCAGAAAAGATTGGGCATAAAAATGACCCAAAATAGACTTCCTGTGTAAAGTAGCAGACTGGGCGTAAAATAACTCAAAAGTAGACTTCCTGCGTAAAGTGGCTGAAAAGTAGCCTTGAGCGTATAATTAGCTCAAATAAACTCTACGCACACAAAAGCCTTGAGCGTAAAGACTCAAAGTAGCTTTCATACGTAAACGAAATTATCTCTTGAGCGTAAAGTAGCCTATCTGCATGCTAAATGACAAGTGTTGGGTTTGGTGAAAAAATCTTCTCGACTTCTGTGCAATGTTCTGTCAGAAAATCATACTGTCAGATCAATATCACGCGCATTAAATGCAGTCTGACAGCCTGTCTCTCACGTAAAAGCTGAGAATGGCTCTCGCGTAAAAGAGCTCGCGTAGAATTTTGAATCTGACTCAAAAGAGTCTTTTAATGAGCCTTGCGTAGAGTCTGACTTTGCCTAAAGTTCTTAACTTCTTTGACTTGGTCTATGAAGTTTATTTTATGCTTCTACAAGACCCCCTTCAAAGTTTTCAAAATTTTCTAAAATTTGAAATACTTTGAACAGAAGCGTAAAATTCGGGATATCCAACAGTCATCCGCATAGAATTCGGGATACCCAACTGTTATCTGCGTAGAGTTTGGGATACCCAACAGTCCGCGTAAAGTTTTGGATATCTAACAGTCAACGTAAATTTCAGGAATTTGAACCGATTTGAAATTTTTTATAAATAGAGCTTTGCCGGTAAAGAGAGAACTTTACTCATTCTTGCAATCTCAATCTCTTTTACTCTCTTCTTCTTCAAAATCTCATTTCAACTCAATGGCCCCCAAGAGTAAGACCACCGCCGGCGCCAAGGGCAAGTAGCCCGCCGCTGCTGCCTCGTCGGCTGCTGATCGAGCAGAGACCACCATTGCAACATCGGTGGCGACCCCAAGACCTAATCCCGCTGTGGCTCCGGCCATGATAGGTAAAACCCTATCTATTTCGGCCGTGAGTTCGTCGGAAAAAGAAGAAGAAGAACCAAACAAAAACCCTAAATTTCACGCCTACGTTTATACGTGTCAGCGTAAAAATACAACTCACCAAATACGCCCACGTCTATACGTGCCAGCGTAAAAATAGAAACAATAGAATACGCCCACGTTATACGTGTCAGCGTAGAATATAAAATATGCTCACGTCAATATGTGCTAGCGTAAAACATTAAATATGCTCACATCTATATGTGCCAGCATAAAAACAACATACGCTCACGTCTATACGTGCCAGCGTAAAACATTAAATACACTCACATCTATATGTGCCAGCGTAAAAATAATATAGCTCACGTCTATACGTGTCAGCGTAAAGCATAAAATACGCTCACATCTATATGTGCCAGCGTAAAATATGCAAGTGATAAGACTTTGCGTAAAAATAGTCAATTCTGAAAACAGAGAACTTTTGCACTTAATTTTTAATTTTTAATCAACTTAACTTCTACGCGTAAGCATAAAGTTTTGCATAGTCAAGCTCTCTAGTACAGAGTCTTTAATTTTTACGCGTAAAATTCAGAATAAGTCATCTGCGTAAAATTCAAATTAGATTTTTATTAACTTGATTCTTCCTTTTCTTTTGTCACTGGACTTGCAAATTCATCCTCTCACAGAGGTATTCGGCTCACCAGCTGGTATGGTGGGCTCAAACTACTTGGAGAATTTGTCTCATGTTGAATTCCTTCAATCAGATACACAATACCCTGAAGAGAGACAACAGCTAATAGCTGCTCAAGGAGACAGGATGCCGCTGTCATTGATGAATACAGAATTGCTGGTGTCGCTAGATGGCCAGCAATTTTTGAAGCCTGCCTTCATGTTTAGGGATGCTATTGATTTTCAATCACAAACAAACCCCAAGAAGGAGGCTTGGGTGTTTAGGTTTGAAGAGAGGGCGATGTATCTTCCAAACATGGCAAGGGATTATCCCCTATCTTCATTTGTACACGCCACCCATCCAAGATAGATGCTATGGAACCTGACTCCCAGCAGTCATGGTAGACCAGGCAAAATTATTTTCAAGAGGGACGGGGCCAACCAAATGGGCTACCATACCAGTACTCCCAGTGGTGGTATCATTCCTTTTGCCGGTCTACTGCCTGGATTCACACCAAGCGAGGATTCAGCTTTGATTCAACCAGTGCAGATCCCAATATTCGTAAACAAGCTTATGAAGGCCTCAGTATTATATTCCCAGGCCAACCCTAGGCTGCCAGGGTGGATGACCCCTCATAATCAGAACTCGATTCAACATAGTGCCTGGATCATGGAGAACTTCAAAACAGAACTACACGCCATTGGACTATATGAAGCAGTAGCCTCCACGAGTCAGGGTATACCAATGAACAACAACCTGTTCTTGGCTTTAATGGAGTTGTATATCAGTTCAACAGGGACTTTTACAACTCCGATAGGTGAAATGGGCTTTGCACTGCATAAGATACAGTTTATCTCCAAGCTGCCAATAGGTAAAACTCCGTATTAAGAATATGTTCCCTCCAACCGGGAACTAGCAGAGATCAGGGAGAAAAATCCTCAGTTAGTTGAGGTATACCAAGAATTGATGTGCCACTATCTGACTTGCACTACTATATATAAAAGTGGATCTCATTTGGCATACATCAATAAATGGACAACATATCTATTCTACCATAAGAATAGAATATCCAAGGACGACAAAGAGAAATTTCAAGATAACAAGGGATCAACCTATCAACCCTTGTTCAATCATCCCTCCTGATTCAATAAACACTTGGATGGCCACCTATAAGTTTCCAGATAAATATTTGGCCACCAAGGCTGGAGAATTCCCTGCTGGGACCGAAGCATTGAGCTTTCTGAGACACGACAGCCGAAAGCTCTCAAAAGAAGCCTTGCTAGTGGACTTTCTTTCCCTGTGGCTATGAAGATGGGTCGTACCAGGGATTGGCACAGCTGACAGGATTCACCGAAACGTACTATGGCCAGCAGTACGTTTGGTATTCAAAGTCAGAATCAACCTGTTATCGGCAATGGTATACCGGATAAATGTAGGTTTACGAGCATTTGGTGATGAACTGATCAACAATGCTCCTCACCGAAAAGATTTTCCTAGGTTGGAAATGCCCTACACTTATCTGATGGGCTGGTTGTTGCATCACAACTGTAGTTTGTTGCTACCAGGCCCTGGGAATGATACGGAGGTATTCTTCCAGAAGTTTAATAAAGCCACATGGACTGCAACTTCAGTGGTAGACACCCGGGCAACACTCAACTATTCCCACGGGTGGAAATTTTTCTGTACAAGACCACCAGTCCCAGCTGACTGTCTCGGGATGCAATTTGAAGATATAGGTGAAGGGAGGACTTTATTACCTGTGCCAGTCTTTAAATGGCTAATGTGCATCAGACCCTCACATCTGAACGTATAGGAATAAAGACAACTGTGCATTTGAACCGTATCTACCCAGTCGGTTTGCTCGTCAGTTTGGATATGACCAACTTCACGTTGGTAATCCCTCCACCAACTTCCATCATTATGGAAAATTAATTGATGGTGCAAGAGCATGGAGGTACTTTAGCACTGTATGTACCGGTGCTAGATTCCGGGTATCAACTGCTACAAGTACAACTGAGCTACAAATGCTTCATACGTATGCTCGTTTTTATGCATCCATTCGCTCCTTCGCGAATGACTACAACATGAAGGGGAGTCTTCGATGTGCCAAAGAAGAAAATATCGAAGAACCAGTTAGGGTACCTTCGGACATACCCGATGATGTTGCTGTTCCAGACGAGTATCTGGAAGTGATTCCTATAGGAGTTGGGGAACCAGCTGCAGGACCAATTATCATCTCCAAAACCCGGAAGAGGAAATCAAATGCAGTTGTTACTCTCCAAGAGAAGAAAAAAAAAGTCAACTGTTAAAGGGCCTTCTAGACAGAGAGCCGATACTCCAGAGAGCGAAACTCCAGTCGAGGAGCCTCAACACATTACATCTTCTTCAGATCATCCTGGAGAAGGGTCTTCAGCATCTCAACCTGCAGTATCAACAGAAGCTATGGGGCTCCTATCTCCTAGACGTCTCAGCACCTCTGCACATCTGACTTCTCCACTGAAGGTACAAGCTATTGAGGACACTGCCACGACTCGTGCTAGTGATCCGGAGCCCATCCCCTCAGATGAACCGGCTCTTGACTTCGACGATGATGACTGGGATTAGGATTATGATTCGCTCTTGGCACGTCCTGTACCTACTCCAGGTAAATATAAATTACAAAATCTATACAAAATTATGTATTATGATTTTGTATAATTTAACTTATTTTATTTAATCTTTGTAGGTGTCATCGCTACAGTGAAGCCTGTGGCTCCCCTTCCTCTTCAAAAGACTATCCATGAAGAAGAAACAGAGTCTGAAGGAGAGAGTTCTTCTTCAGAAGAAGATACTGCTAAAAAAGAATGTTCTCCATCTAAGGAGGTACAACAAGAGCCTGAAGTAGAGGCCCAGCAAGAATTGCCTTCTCTTGCTGAAGACCGAAAAGAAGAACCAACTACAGATGAAGGACTAGCTGCAGAAGAAGAAGCAGCTGTAGATAAAGAAACAGACGCAGAAAAAGAACCAGTTGCAGAAGAACCAACTGCAACTGAAGTACTCCCAGAAGGTGATGAAGATATTGTCAACTCATCAATCGAAATCGAAGACGTAGTAATAGCATCTTCAGTTATTGCTACTGATCCGGCACAAGTTCTTAAGAAGACAGTGTCTGAACCTGAATCATTTACAACAGTCACCATTCCTCCCGCAACAATCACCGCCACCGAAACTCAAATAGTTTCAGTTCCATAAACGGCTGTAGCAATGATCCATAAAAGTGCTGAAGATATTGTTTCTAAAGCTCCTGGGGATCAATCAGCCGTGGTAGCAACATCAACAATGGCTTTAACTCAACTTGCTACCAAGGCCACAACAATATCTGCTTCCAGTCTTCAGAAGAGGGATTTGGTAGACCTTGCTGCCACGCGAGCTCTAATGCAGAAATGAATCTCTTAGTTGAGATCCATACTGAAACTTTCTACAAAACCTTGGCAGCTTTGATCAAGATGGCCTTGAAGAAGGGCCTTAATTATGAAAGCTTGAAGGCTGCAATTGCTCTCACGATTAGGAATGTTGCTATGTTCAATGACGCTGAGAGAGCCACAACTTTGGAGAAGGAAGTGGAAGGACTTGAACATCCTATTAAAGAATATCTAAGGCTGTCAAGTGAAACTCTTGAAAGTCTCATCCAAACCGAGTATGATGCTTTATCAGCTGAATACATCACTCGGAAGACTATTTTCAATAAATCTCTCCAGGACTATAGCAACAAAGTTGCCAGGGAGACAACTTTATTGAATGAAAATAAACCCCTTCTGGAGATGCATAAAGAAGCCTATAAGACTTCAAACATAAGAATTCATCAACAAGATGATAGAATTCGTGAAGTTGAGGCGGAGTTGCCTCACTTGAAGGCAGAAAGAGAGCAGATGATTGCAGCTAGAGACCAACATCTGACGCAGAGCTCAATATTGGATGAGAAGGTTTTTGGTGCTGAAGCTGTCATTAAAACCCTTGATGATGCCAAGGATAAAACGATAGCTACTTTCGTCGAACTCTCCCATCTTTGTACTCCAAAGCCCGACGATCTATAGCTACTGCTACTGTATTGAATTCTCGTGAGAAGCGTCTAGCAGAGCTGCAAAAACTGCTCGAAGATGTATCTGCTCCTCCTTAGGAAATAAAGAATTTTTTATTCTTTTTTTGTATCATCAATAAAGAATTTTGTATTCTTCTGTCTTTTCTTTTCTGTAATATTACAAGAAATGAATGAAATTATTGTTTTGTGACCCTATCATTTATTTGAATTTAAATTATAGGTATGAGATAGAAAACACTTATCAGAGGTAATATGGATATGACAAGTCTTCTAAACTCAATAAATTATATCTATCCAGAGGTAATGTGGACATGATAGATAATGAATCTTGTTTTCTTTTTAGAGTGTACAATACTATCAGAGTTAATATGAACGTGACAGATTGTAATTACTCAAAGAAAATAGATTAATATCTATTCAGAGGCCATATAGACATGATAGATAAGAAAAGAAGTAAACTTAATATCTATTCAGAGGTCATGAGGATATGATAAATTTTTTTTCTTTCTAAAATCAGCTGATAAGACAGAAGATCAAAATTCTCTTTTAAAAGAACAAATAATCAGCTTAACCAAACCTTGGTAGCTGGGGAATGAAGAAAAAATTCAGACATAATATTTCTTTAAAAATTTGCCATTAATTGGCATCATGAGCAAATCTCTATTAGGTTTAGACAACCTATAGGCACCATTAGAGAATACTGTCTCGACTACATAAGGACCTTCCCATTTTGCTTGGAATTTCCCTTTGCTCTTATGAGTCATCACCATCGGTCTTCGGACAGCTCGAACTAGCTCACCGACTTTGAATACCCTCTCTTTAACTTTACGATTGAAAGCTCGAGATATGCGGGCTTGATATGACTCGATGTGCTGTTGTGCTTGAAGACGCTTCTCGTCCAATCCTTCAAGTTCTTGGAGCCGTAAGCGATCATTATTTTCTGTAGTTAGCTCATTAGCAATGGCTATTCTAAGTGATGGAATCTGGATTTTCAGTGGAAGAACAACCTCACATCCATAAACCAGTGAGAATGGTGTAAAACTAGTAGGAGTTCAGACTGTCGTTCGGTAAGCCCATAAACATTCTCCAAGTTTTTCATTCCAATCATGTTTATTAGAAGAGACAAACTTTTTGAGAAGTTTAATAATTATCTTGTTGAAAGCTTCGGCCAAACCATTAGCAGCTGGATTGGCTGTAGAAGCTAAGTTCTGGATCCGATTCTTTTCAGAGAATCGATAAAATGCCTGACTGGCAAATTGTGGTCTATTATCATGAATTATCCTTCGGGGAATCCCAAAACGATAAATGACATGGTATTTGATGAAACTAACCATATTAGATATTTTCACTTCAATAAGGGGAACCGCTTCCGCCCATTTAGAGAAATAATCCGTTTGACCAGGATAAACTGATGTCTTTTAATAGAAGGAGGATTAATCGGACCAATAATATCCATGCCCAAGCTTCGAAAGGCCAAGAAGCTGCCGTAGGATGTAAGAATTCAGATAGTTGATGAATAAAATTGGCATGAATCTGACATGCTTTACACCGTCTAGCATAATCCACAGCATCTGCTATCATGGAAGGCTAATAATATCCTATTCTTCGAATACGGTCCTGTAATTTTGGACCCGGTTGATGAGCACCGTAGACACCATCATGAGCTTCATGGAGTATTTGCTTAGCTTCACTCTCAGAGAGACAACGCAGCAAAAGTTCGTCATAAGAACGACGATATAACATATACAAAGAAGAATCGTAGTAGAATCGAAATGATCGTCTTTTAATTGATGCAGCTTCTTTTGGATCTTCAAGTAAAATCCCATGAACCGCATAATCAATAAATGGACTTCTCCAATCCCTTTGCTGAAAATTTAATTCTGTAGTATAAATTTGTTCGATATGCAAATTATTCTTGACACAGAATAGATCTCTAACCAACAAAGTAATGGTGTTTTGTCTTCTGATTGGAACAGCTAAGTCTGCATCTAAACTAGCAAGAGCATCAGCTTCCAAATTTTGAGAACGTGGTACGAATTCAACAAAGAATCCTTTGAATGAAAGGACTAATTCGATTACCACTTGATGATAGGGAATGAGGTCAGGATTTCTGACTTCATATATCCCTCTGACCTGATTAACAATCAGTTGAGAATCTCCATAAGCTTCCAAGAACTCAATGTCCAATTGTTTTGCTACTTGAAGACCAATTAGCAGAGCATTATATTCTGCCACATTATTGGAACATGGTTCATTAAGAGAATAAGAATGATATATAACCATTTTATCAGGAGAGACCAAGACGATGCCTACTCCGGAGACAATATTGTCTTTAGGTCCAACCCGCGATGCTCCATCAAAGTATAGTTGCCAAATGTCATCCCTCAAGGTCATGTTGCAATCCACGACTTCATCTGGAATGTCCTCATATAGCTTAGAGGTTTCAGGTATAGGGTGAGCTACTAAGAAATCAGCTAATGGTTGACCCTTCACTGATTTTTGAGGTACATAGACCATATCATAAGGAGTAAGCAACATTGCCTAGGTGGCTAACCTGGAGTTAAAAATACTCGACTTTCTCATCAATACCCGAATAGGATTTATTCTGGATATGACATGAATAGTTTGTCCTGACACATAATGTCGTGTCTTTTGAATGGCAAAAACCAATGCCAGACATTCTTTCTCCATAGGAGTATACTTGTGTTCAGCTCCAACCGTCATTCGGCTAAGATAAAAAATTGCCTGTTCATGACCCTTATCACTTTTCTATGCAAGAAGAGCACCAAGAGAATGATCTAAGGCTCGAACATATAGCAAAAATGGTCTTCCTACTACTAGAGATATTAGAACAGGTGGATTTGTAAGGTATTGCTTGATGTCATTGAAGGATTTTTGACATGCTTCATCCCAAACAAATGATACACCTTTCTTTAATAGACGAGAGAAAGGTTGACATCTCTCAGAAAGATTGGATATAAATCTCCTGATATAAGCAATACGACCTTGGAAGCCACGGAGTTCTTTCAGATTACGTAGAGGACGCATTTCAAGAATTGCTTTGATTTTATCAGGATCAACATGGATACCTTGACTAATGATAACAAATCCCAAAAATTTGCCACTGGAAACCCCTAAGAAAGTCTTAGTGGGATTCATCTTCAGTTGATGTTGATGCATCAACTCAAATACTGTCTTCAAGTCTTGAATGTGAACATCTTTTAATCGACTTTTGATAGCAATATCATCCATATAATATTTAATTATTTTCTGTAGATGTTCTTGAAAGATATTTCTTATGGTCCGTTGATATGTAGCACCGACATTTTTTAGACCAAACGACATCATCGTATAGCAATAAACTCCAAGGAGTGTACGAAAAACGGTATGCTTTTCATCTCCTGGATGCATCTTAATTTGGTTATATCTTGAAAATTCGTCTATGAAAGACATGCGTTCAAAATCACATGTATTGTCTATCATGACATCGGTAATCGAAAGCAGAAATTCATCTTTTGGAAAGCTGCATTAAGATCTCGAAAATCTATGCAAACTCGGACTTTTCCATTCTTCTTCATGACAGGTACAATGTTATGCTCATGTATCCACGGTCTTCCAAGAAGGATGTTGTAAGATACATCTGAGTTGATAACATAAAAGGTAGCCATAGTTCGAAGATCATCTATTTGAATCTTCAGACGAATCTTTTCCAATGGTTTACTCTTTTCAGAGTTGAAACCAACTATTGTTGTACTAGTGTAAGTCAAATCACTAGTAGGAATCCTCAAGGGTCGTAGCATACTCTGAATAATAATGCTAATAGAAGACCCATGATCAATATAAATCCTGTCAATTTCAGTAGAGTCAATATACCCTGTATAACACAGAGGCCTGTCGTGTCTATTATGCTTCAACAACATATCTTCTTGTGTGAAGGTAATATTAGGAATTGATTCCATCACACTATGACATTGGGGACACGAGACCGTTATACTGTCAGGACTTTTGAGTTGAGCTAAGCATGAATCTACTTGTAGCAAAGCTTCGCTCAAAGTTTTTCGACTTTCTTTAGAAAGACGAAGCAACTCAAAGATAGAGAGTCTAGCCGGAGTATTAGCTAATTGGGCTAGAATATCAAACTTGTAGGGCTTCATCACCACCCCTTGATTTGAAGCAGACTTCAGCGGGATGTCAAAGCGTACTGCTTTCTGTTTCCTTTTCTCAACCACAGATGGTTTAGAAGGTCTTGCTTCAGCAGGAACAAGAGATGGTTGAACTAGTAGTGTTTCAGCAACATCCTCCGCTTCTTTGGAAGTTCTCTCATAATCTTTGTGGTATTCTTTACCGGATCTCGTACCAGCAAAGATTTCTTCTTCAGACTCAGGAGAATGAAGTACCATATTACAGGTTTTAGTCTTCTTTCCCTTAGTCTTCTTCTTGCGAAGATTTTTATGAGGGACCTCAAATCCCAATCCATTAGTGGATTTTTGACCTTGAATTTTTAAAGGAAGTCGTATTCCTTTATCATAGTTCAAGCCTTCTGCCTTTTGAAAGTCATAACCCATCTTTTTTATGACATGGACTGATTGTTGACTGTACATGTAAGTGGATAGCGGACTTTCAATAGATGGTTCAACAGAGGAAGGAGGAACAGAGACCTCTGTAACCACATGAGTAGGGGTATTCGGGACAGGAGAAAAAAATACCTACATGAGCTTTCTTATAAGCAGCAAAGACTTGTTATGCCCTGTATAAGGGGACACTATTTATTGCTAACCATTGCTGATGAGTAAGTTTGAGTTTGATTGGAGGAGCCAAACTTGGAGGGCATATATTCAAATCCCTCAGCCTATCCTCCAGAGGAATGTCGTCCCATAGATGATCTAAATCATCATGATCCGAGGTAACAACATGGGAAATCATATTGCAGGTTTTGACTTTTTGACCTTTCTTGGATTTTAAAGTTTTACTTTTATCTTCCATTTCAGGTACTAAGTCAGGGTATACCCACATGATTTCACCATTTTTTAATGTGAGAGGCAATAATCCTTCACTTTGCTCTCTAGCTGGCGGGAGATTCACAACCTTCATTGTCGCCTTTAAAATTGGGACGATCCCATCTGGAACTTGCTGTGGAGAAAAACTTCCAAATTGAAGAAAAATCATATTAGTTGTGACTGTATGCTCATCATTGGTTAAAGCGATGGCATTAGCATTTATCAACTCTTGGATTTTCTTCTTTAAAATATAGCAAGCCTTGGTAGGATGATTTATGTATCTATGATAGATACAATACTTGGGATTGTCAGTTAGATTCACCTCATTAGGTCGTTTTGGCTCTGGAATCTGAACTTTACCACTCTTGATGAGACATTGAAATATTCCTGGGATATCACTGTCATCAAAAGAGTACTCTTCTTTTGGTTTGGAAGATCCGAATTATTTGGCATCATTTTGGGTTTTGAAAGATTAACCACTAGGGTTTCCTTCCCTTTCCCATTGCGATTACCGGAATTATTACCTGAAGAGGCTTTCTTTTCTTTGTCTTCTGAGGTAAAGATCATCCCATGTTCATGAGCCAATCTACCATTGGTCTCGGCTGAAACCGCTGCTATAATAAATGAGGCCCAACCTATGAATTGAGAGCCTGAAAAAACAGCAATAGTTGGTCGCAGATTCATTTTGTATGTATCAATCAATGCTGAATCTGGCATACCAGGAGGCATTTTCAAAGTTGCCTGTCAAAAATGTTCAATAAACGTTCGAGTATCCTCTTTCTCTTTCTGTTTAATCTCCATTAAGGAGGATATGTTCATGTCCATGCCTCCTTCATAGAAATGAGAGAGAAACATTGATTTAAACTCGTCAAAAGACGATATACAATTGTCGGATAGACTGCGATACCAGTCATATACTGAACCCGTCAAACACCCAATGAAAACTCGAGTGAGAAGAGCATCATTCTTTTGCAAATGTACAGTCATAATATCAAAATAATTGATATATTGACTTGGAGAAGCCTTTCCATCAAATAACACCATAGACTATGGCTTGAGGAAAGGGTATATCATTCCAGTGAGGAGGATAAGGTTGTTTGATCCCTAACCTCTGGAGTTGATCTTTGTGCTTAAGAACCTCAAACTGTGCTTTTAGCTCAAGCACTGCTTGAATAGATTCACTAGTTTGGGGAAGCATATTTGATTGGATAGTGGCTGGATATACCGTAACCCCCACCAGAGGTGGTACATCTTCTGGAATGAGAGGATCTGGAGCTGCAAAATTTTAATTGATAGCAGGCTCTTGACTAAGATTATTCAAAGGTGTATCAACCCCTTGAATATCTTGAGTTTATGTTGCTACCTGCACCGGTGTTACCACTGTCGGTTGAACAGTTTGCTGATTTATTATTATTTGATGCATATTTTGCATCATGGCAAGTATGTCTTTTATTGATTGCTCTACTGCAGAGATACGTTGTTCTTTATTAGAAGTTGACGTCTCCGGTTCATCTCCGATAGAATAGGATTCAACCTTCCTTGAACATACATATGGATTGGTGTAGAGGTATGAATAAACGCTATCAGTTTTTGACTCCAAAGACTGGGTACCTCCAGCTTCTGAATATGAAGATTGTAACGATCTTTGACTTTTTGACCGAGTATGCTGATATACCCCTTCAAAAGTGTTAAGGAGTCGGTTGAATTGTTGTTGGCATGGAGTCCGGGACGAATTGCGTCTTGGACGTCGTCCTCTATTGATATGAGATGCCATATTGACTGATGCATATGACAACTCATGTTCTTAATCATCAACTTGTTGTTGAGGCACATTGTAGCTTAATCGGTCAAAAACTGACTGTTTTGAAGCCGAACAACAACATTTGATTACAATCTGGTGACACTCATAATGATGATTTTCTTTGGGGAGTATTACAGGAGATTTTTTGTTTTTACGCTTTTGTACAAGTAACTCGCGTAAATCAGAAGGAGTGGAAGGAGTCGTCTTCTTTATTATATTTGGGACATAGAAACGTTTAGTCCCTTGCGTATAAAGAAGATTACTGGCTGCACTAGCTGAACCAAACTGTATATTTTTATGCACTTGGAGTTGCGTGCGTAAATCCTGAGATTCTTGTGCACAAAGAACCCCATCAGCATTACGCGTAATCTGAAGGTTTGACACCTTGCATAAAGCAGTGTAAGAAGGTTGTTTGTAAAAAATTGAAGTTTCACCAACAATAGAATTCTTGTTTTTACGCTGCATGCATGTAGGTAAATTCACTTTAGATACAAAGGCATCGTTGTGAACTTTATCTACCATGTCACCGAAAGGAGATTTACCCTTACGCGTAGAG
This sequence comes from Iris pallida, assembly GCA_029216955.1. Taxonomy (NCBI): domain Eukaryota; kingdom Viridiplantae; phylum Streptophyta; class Magnoliopsida; order Asparagales; family Iridaceae; genus Iris; species Iris pallida. The sequence goes on along the minus strand of JANAVB010016197.1, from coordinate 31,811,298 downwards.
CGCAAAACATGAACATCTGCCACGTCACAGACGGAAGACTGATTTTTACGCGTAGAGCGCAAAACTTGAGTGTCTACCACGTCACAGACGGGAGACTGATTTTTACGTGCAGAGCACAAAACTTGGGTGTCTACCACGTCACAGACGGGAGGCTGATTTTTACGCCCGAGGCACAACACTAAAGTAGAGACTGCCTCGTCACAGACGGGAGCCTCCACAACAGGAGTGAAAAGAATTTCCTTACCTTCAGAGACAATAGGGAGATCAGAGGATGCTTTGGACTTAGGAATCCAAACTTTTTGTACCTTCCACAATTTTTGAACATTAGAGCAGCGAGTATTACCCCTAGTTCGGAGCATTTCTTCGTAAGCATTCTGGTTGAATTGAACAACCAGAGTCTTCTTTGTCGATCCGACCGACACATCATCATATTGAGCAATTGCTTTCTCGTCAGAGGAGAAAGTCGTCCCCAGCAGAGTCGCCATTTTGTTTTACTTAACAAAATGCCTAAAATTGGCTTTTGAAAGAAAATAAGAAAAAGTACAAAAGTACAAATTGTTTCTTGGAAGTATTGCTATGAAAGTCTGATATGAGAGCGATCACTTTGTTCCTTGGACCACACGATGATAATGAAGAGAACTGCTTGAGGAAGATGAACAATCGGAAGAACTAAGTCACCAGAAAGGTATCGACACAACGACACTGATGGCACAGTCGAATGCTTTCCTGCTTTGCTTCACCCTGTTCTTGAGAAAAAGTTGAAGAAATACTTCTGGGAATATCACTCTGAAAGTATGAGTTTTCTCAGAATCTCCTCTTATGTATATCTCTCTTGATGTCTTCTTGTGTTAAAAATAAGTCTATCTATAGACTAGACCCTTTGTGCGTAGAAAGCAACGAAATTGGGTCTCTACGCAAGTAACTGTCACCTATAATTAAAAAATCAACCTTTACGTGTGATGACACGTGTCCCATAACTTCAACAATATGGAGAGAATACGTACACACGTTTCTCGATAAGTGTGGCATGAAAGCCACATATGCAGACCATGTTCTTACATAACCAGAAAAGATTGGGCGTAAAAATGACCCAAAATAGACTTCCTGCGTAAAGTAGCAGACTGGTCGTAAAATAACTCAAAAGTAGACTTCCTGCGTAAAGTGGCTCAAAAGTAGCGTTGAGCGTATAATTAGCTCAAATAAACTCTACGCACACAAAAGCCTTGAGCATAAAGACTCAAAATAGCTTTCATGCGTAAAGGAAATGATCTCTTGAGCGTAAAGTAGCCTATCTGCACGCTAAACGACAAGTGTTAGGTTTGGTAAAAAAATCTTCTCAGCTTCTGTGCAATGTTCTGTCAGAAAATCATACTGTCAGATCAATATCACGTGCATTAAATACAGTCCGACAAGCTGCCTCTCGCGTAAAAGCTGAGAATGGTTCTCATGTAAAAGAGCTCGCGTAGAATTTCGAATCTGACTCAATAGAGTCTTTTAATGAGCCTTGCGTAGAGTCTGACTTTGCGTAAAGTTCTTAACTTCTTTGACTTGGTCTATGAAGTTTATTTTATGCTTCTACAAACATCTCATAAAATTTGGAAAGTTCTTGAAGCTACTTATGAGTGCAGGTATGAAAGCAAAGCTAGCAACTCCAGGGAGAAGGATAGTCTTCATAATGATGCAAATATGTGTATAATAGAATTGAGATTTATGGTATAACATAATCTTTTATACGAAGAAGAGCTTGTATGTGACAATTGTAAGAAGATAGACCACATCCAAGAAGATTGTATTACTGCTAGAAAGGAGAGTCACTATAAACAATCAAATGAAGGTAGATCATCATCTCACAAGTACACTAGCATGAGCATATGGTGTGAAAGTAAAGCAAGCGATTCCGAAGAAGAAGAGAGGCCTCATCAAGCTGCAAATTTATGCTCAATGACATTATCTAACAAGGTACAGAATAATTCCCTTCTTAAAGAGAATAAATTTTCTTATAATGAGTTATCTGATGCTTTCAGTGATCTATTAGAAGAACACAAGAAAGTATTAGATAAGTATAAGCAAGCTAGAAATGATATTCTATCCTATAAGCGGAAGAATAAAAAAGCTTACTTGCTTATTGAATGATGCTAGAAATAGTTCTCATTCTAATAATTCTACTGAGATTTTTACACTGAAGTTTAGATTGCATGAGGCACTTGATTGCATTGAGAAAAACACTCAAAAAAAATGCTAAACTTAATGAGGAATTAGAATCAGAAAAGAAGAAGTATTCTATTGCTTCACGTAGAATTGATGCTCTTAATGCTAAGTATGATGAGATCTTTGCTAACTCTAAAATGTTAGAGATTAGACTGGGAAAGCAGGTAGTACAACCTACGACTCAGTCTAACACAAGACACTTAGCACATCACAAAGTCACCCACGTCAGATCTTTTACAAAGGAAGCAAGCAAAGCTAAAGCTTCACACAACAATGCTTTCTATTACAAGTATCCACACACATCATGTCATCCCACTACACGTTCTCATACTGCTGCACATAGCACTATTAATTTTTTTATCATTATTGTGGTATGAATGGACATGTTCCTGATCATTGTCAGATTAGAAAACTTATTGATATGAACTTGTGCAAATGGGTTTCCAAAGCTAACAAATGTGGATTCAAGTATTGGATACCAAAATCTTTACCTAATATTGCAGGTGAAGCTTCTCATATCAAATAGAACCATGGAACATGTTGGTGATTTCAAAGCTACAAAGGTCATCTTCTATGCAATTGCACCAACAAAAGTGTGGTCACTAGAACCACTTCGGTAACATGCTTCCTAAATAGTTTTTAATATCTAGCATATTCTTACTGATGTCTTGCTATTAGCTTTCATTGATATCTTTTAAATTATTTATTGTTTAAATTAATGTGTGTCATAATCCTAGCATGACTAGCTGTTTAGCTTAAATGTTTAGTTCACAGTATATAGTGTTTATTTTTTATTAGTGTGACACATTTATCCATGTATGCTCTTTACTTTTAATCTTTATTCTTGAAGCATGCATGGGAGCTTAATTTTGTTTTGGTGAATATGTTTTGACTCTTCGTCTTTAATATTTTTTTAATGGTCACTTCTTATCGATTTGTCTTTAACATGTCGTATTTACTTTGATCAGTATTTTGTGAGTATGTATGTTTAGCACAAATCTATTGTTTACTTGAAAAGTATATACATATATTTTTATGTTAACCTTGTGCTTGCATAATATACTTCACTATTGATTCTCACATTTTATTGTGATTAACTTCTTATGAATCAATTAAATCTTTGTCTGACAAAGCATATTTATGTTTGTTTTTAATCTTGTGATATTTTTTTATGCATATTAAGGATACATGAATAATTCATTTCCATTTATATATTGCTCATGTTTCTTATATTTTTGTATAAATATCTTTATGAGGATATATGAGTTAAGTTCTATATTACTTTAAAAAAATAGTTTTTAAACTTGTGCTTATCTCATACTTAAGCTATTGATTTTTTTAAAACAAATTTATGTTCTTATCTTTATTAGCTTCTTCCACAAAGCCTCTTTTTTTTTGGCTTTTTGGTTGACATTTTAGATACATGACTCTTATTGAAATATTTTTTTTTAATATCTTGAACTTGATAAACCATTCTTTGGGTATTTACTTTTAGGGATTTTGGATTTCGACGATGTTCGATGATACTGCATATATTTCTTTGAATCTAAGTTCTAAAGAGTAGAGATCATTTTGGAAACAAGCCGAAAGGGTCCTTCTGTCATACAGGTGTAAATAGCCTGAAGCGACACGGTGTACTAGTCTTCGAACTATCGCTAGCTGGGAACCGACTCCTACAACTAACTCGAAGTGATCAATACTTTATAGACTTAAGATTTATTAAGGTCTAAATGCAACTATTATCTAGTTCTGAATCCAAGGTACTGAACCTAGTCCCCTAGGTTCCAAAATACATCAACGTATCTAGGTCCCACATTTTGATTTTCAAATGTTTTATATTTTATTGTTACCCAATGATTTTGTAGCACATATGGATTAATATAATTGATGCATCTTATACCGTATGCTACATTGTTCTAAGATTTTTTCCATAAATTTTTTTTTATATTGCACTAATTCTTCTTAAATCCTCGGTTATTAAAGAAGAGATTTGTTTTGGGTACAAGCCTACAAAGGGTCTGTCTGTCACCACGACTATGGTCGAAGCGAAGCGGTACTTAAGTGTTCCCCGGTAAACCTCCGTTAGCTGGGACAGTACCCCTACAACTAATCCAAGATTGATCAACGCTTTATAAACTAAAGATTTATTAAGATCTAGTTGCAATTGTTATCTGATGGATTCTGGATTTTAGCTTTGATAGATAATATTATTTAATATTTTTTTCAAAAGGTAACATAAATTGATCTTCCATAGGTTAATGTTTGTCATCTTTTGATATATTCATTTTTCTGTCACACTATTCGATATTCAGACTTGATGATCTTGTGACTAGTCATTGAATATTATAGTCTTGTGATTTCGTCTTTAACTTATATAATATTCAATAATTTTGAGCTTTATATTATTATCTTCTTATTCAAGTTACTTACTGTCTACAACAGTAATTCTTTACGGGAGAGAAGGCAGGCAAATTGAATCTCTCTCAAAGCGTTTCTTTTCCTTAACATTACGGTTGTCAGGTGGACACCGTGCTAAGGTTTTAAAAGGGAAGAAATGAACTTTGATAAGAAGACCTAATATTTTTGAATTAGTTTTCTACTTCTGAAAATATGTCTCTGAATTTTATTTTAAAATTTTGTCAATCTTATTATTTTTGGATATAGCCATATAAAGGTAGAGTAGTTAATTGTTTCAAGTCAATTATCCCCTTGACATGCCATATATCTGGAATACACTTTTCTTTTGACATATATCTAGTTATGTTTATTTGTTCAAATAGATTTTTTTATGATTTATGGATTCTTTTATTAAAATTGTTTTTGTGATTCGAATCGCCAGCTTTCAGTCTAAGGACTAAATGGACGCATTCGAACATTTATTAATTCCACATTTTTGAAAAGTCTTTTTGATTTCTTTTTGATTTATTGAATCTATCCGGTACTCAAATGTTATTATTAAAGACAGCTTTCAAAAATCTTTTACTTACATTAAATGATTTGTGTTATATTTTTTATTGAAGATATATTTTCTTCATCTTTAAGCGTTTATTTATTGGATATTTCTTTTTCTTGCCTAAAGATGATATTTGTTTTGAGTTTGGAATTTTATATGCATTTGATCAAAGGAAAGAAAAGATGCATATCTTGGATATTCCTTAGATTTTGTTATTATTTATTTTATCTATTTTTGCATATATATTACTTCGGAACTAGACACGCATATTTTAAGGGGGACCAAATTAATTGTTTCAATTTTTTTTATGTCCTTAATATATGGTATACCTAGTTCATCACGGACATATATTCTTTTACTTAAAATATCTTGTTGAGTTGTTCATGATATTTGGATTTGTATTAGATGAGAGAATATATGATTATTATTATTTATTTTTAATTCTCTCATTCGCGTTTCTAAAAGTTATCCTGCCAAAATTAATTTAATTTATTGATAATCCTTTTGAGTTTAAACTGATTTGGCATTTCTTAATGAGATTTTATCTCAAAGTTCATGATTATCTTATTTAGACTGATCATACTATGCGGGGGAGCATTCAAGTCGACTGAATTTCTCCTTCTCAAGTATTTTGTCTTCATTACCTTCATGTTTATCTAATAGATATATCATGCTATTTTAATTGAATTCAAATGCATGGACTTTGGTATAGATTTTGCATAGATTCTAGTATACATATTTTGATTTCTTTTCAATGATTATACTCTTTATGGAATTGATTCACTAATTTGTATGGGCAAATTATGAATCATATTCTTTTGTGATCATTGTTAAAAGTCTCATTATATTTTTGATTCTTTTATATATACTAGATCTGCGAATTTCTATTCCTCATGATTTATTTATGACTAATGATTGATTCCTACTTTATTGATATATATTTTTTGGTCTATTTCAAAACACAATATGATGAACAAAATATGTTTTGAATGTTATTCTTTTTTATTATTTCTAGTTGGTAAACTATTTATTGAGTGATTTCATTTTTTTTAAGTTCAACCAACTATGTTGTGTTTTAATAAGTTTTTTATACTTTAGTTATGCAATTTTCTAAACTTGTCATTACACTGTTCTCCTAATCCTTGATCATGATTATTTTTGCCTTCCTCCTTTACTTATGCTTGAGTTCGTTTTATCTCTAATTACGGGGGAGCTTATTTTTTGATCTTGTCAAAGGGGGAGAAATAAGTTTAAGTTAGCACACATTATTCTAGTATTATGTGTTTATTAGTGATACATGCATCTATTGTATATATATTAAACTTAAAGAATTTGCCATAATCAAAAAGGGAGAGATTGTTAGCCCAATGATTATATCATGTTTTTGAATATGGCTAATCAATTAAGATTAACTTTGATGTCTCTAATATTCATGTAATGACTATCATATTGCTACTTAAACTTAGCATTGTCCTAATGTTCTATATCAGTCATATTGTTTTGTTTGCCTAACATGTATTTGCAGACATGATGTAAGAATGATCAAACATGATTAAACCAGGACATATGCAATAGAGAATTATTGATGGGTCAAAGATGACGTTATACAAGAAAATTTCTCTGAACCGCCTAACGACCTATCCGGGGCCTCGCATCGGGGGTTCCGCTGCCCGGTCAGTGGACAGGGGTCGAGGGGGCAGCGCCCCCGGTGGGGGTTCGGGGGCGAATCCCCCGAAAGGTATTCAGATTTCCAAATCTGTTTATCTTTGGACGACCGCCGTCAAGGAAAAAGGTGTCTTCATGTTTGCTCAAATATCAGAAGAAATGCGTCATCAAAGGGCTGTTGGTTTTCCTATTTGATCAATATATTTTCCATATTTATTGAGTCTAGGAATACGATGTACACTGCAAAGGTATTCAGATTTCCAGATCTGTTTATCTTTGGACGACTGCCGTCAAGGAAAAAAGCTTCTTCATGTTTGCTCAAATATCAGAAGAAAGACGTCATCAAAGGGCTATTAGTTTTCCTATTTGATCAATGTATTTTTCATATTTATTGAGTCTAGGAATACGATGTACACTGCATCGTACTGGAAAATAGGTTATCCAAGAAACGGTTTCAAAATACCCTTTCATTTTGAAAACAAGCCCACTTACAAAAGCCTAAACTACTTCCTAACTGTTTGACTTTTCAAAAAGCCCGAAAACCAGTTTACAAAAACCTAACAGAACCCTAGCAGAACTCGGGCCGAGTTCGGCTAGAGTTCGGTTAATGAACGTTGCTTTTTGAACTTGGTCTTCCTGCAGTTACGGATCCCAATGAGATTTTCTCATAGAGTTCTGTCCGAATTCTGCCCGAATTCTGTCAAAATTCTGCCTTTGGAAAAACTATAAATAGAGAAGGATTTTGATCATTTTAATTCACTCACACACCAATTCACTTTCATATCTCTTTTCTATAAGCCTACTACTTCTTCCAAAGTGTTTTGAGCTTTTATTTTCAAATCCCAAGCCAGTTACAATCCTCTAGTCGATTTGCCAGTGAGGTACGGTCTAGAAGCTTCAGAGCGATTGTAATCAGAGGCTTGATCGAAGAAAGACTCTTCACAATTGAAGTTGGTCGAGTACTTCGGATCAAAGCTCGCGTTGTAGAAGTTGCAAGAACTTCGGATGAAAACTTGTGATGATTTTCCATAGTGGATTCAACTGGAAGCTAGAGTTCTTCCGACTGGACTAGTCCTCACAAAAGGAAAACCAGTATACATCCTTGTATTTGCGTTTGCTTTCTGATCTCTACTTTTCATTTACTTACTTGTGATATATTCTGTGATCTTACTGCTAATATTTTTTAAATAGTTAATTTTTGCTGCCTACTCTATTCACTCCCCTCTAGAGTATTGCGCTTTATAACTCGTTCCTACAATCGGCCCTACATGGTTGGCTAAGTCAGGCTGGACATATACACCAAGATTTTGATCGACAATAGCAAGTTGTGTGTGGGATCAAAATATTTTCTATTGGGAATGAGTTGGACTTAATTTGAGTATGTGGGATAATTATCAATTGAGGTACTATTGAAAATGATGATCTCGCCAATGTAATACAAATGAATCGTGCATGGATTTTAAGGAACGGGTTGAATGTATATTAGAATGTATCGATTTATGAATCGTATGATTGTTTTGAGGATTTGTCGAATGACTTCATCCCTGAGTGGTGTATGGAATAACTTCGGAGATGTCGATTGATTGAGGATGTGGGATACTAATGAGTTTATCAGCAAGCGATACGACTATGCAAAGCCTTAGAAAGAGTACTCAAAGTAACCGTGACTTTAGATAGCTAGTATGAGCTGATTCGAACAAACGAGAAGGCGATGCGCATCGGCAGGATTGCGCTGAGTATGAAATGTAAAATGATTGTGTCACAACCCGCACCCAGTGTAGGGGCACGAAAAGTGGGTACATCCAGCCTACGTCGTAGTGTCGCCGGTAGAACGTTGTCCTAGGTCACATACATCTAACACAACATAAGTGTTACTGCATAAGATATATTCTCCAATCAGAGGACAATATAGAAGGTACATCTCAATCACAATTCTAAGGTAGAAGTAGCACGATATGATAGATATGAAATCTCAAATAGAGAACATACAAACAGAAGAAAATAAGTCTAAGTGTCTATACGACACAACATCAACATCATCCAAATATAATACATCTCAAATGTCAATATAAAGACAAGGCAACAAATAAAGTAGACAGTCTAGCTAACTAGTCTAAGTAGTAGGGGTGATATCCTCAGCTAGAGCTAGGTCCTCCTGAGGGTCCAGCTCGCAAGTATCATCTAAGGCTGCTCCATAATACGTAGGGCAGAACTCCTCGGTGTCATCTGTAATATTTTTAACAGGTCCAGTCAGGACAGGAACAAGCACAAAAATCTCTCACGCAGTTCATATCATGGCATAAAATATAAAGCAAGCAATAAAGTAAGATACATGAACTGTAAGAATGTACATGAAAGATAAGAGAGATATGGTAAACTGGAAATATTTGTATAATAAATAAGAACTGTAAGTGACTAGTGATTCAGAGCACAAAATGGTTATATAAATGATACGATGTTATGCACGAATAATCTATAGAGGTTATACACGAGTAAACTACAAGAATGATCACATAACCACTTTTACTCCCCCATCCCCAATCAATACACAAGGATCCATTCAAGTTATATTATTATACATGAAGTTTAGTTTGTACACGAAGATCACGTGAGCACATGAGAGTACACAATTTCGCACAATTTGTACAAGAATAACTCGAATACAAGGAGTACACGATGCTCATGATAAAATACACGAATATGAAATACCTGATGTATCCGATGAGGGGATAACATCGCACGAAAGATCCATATAGTACCAATCCGTGATAACAAGTGTCAGCATCAAGTAAAGTAATCTAGAGCAATATTATAAGTCCTAGCAAGTATGAAACGATCAGAAAATGTACTTGCCTGATATCCTGAATGTCCGATGAGAATAGATGTCCAAATCGGAGTAACCGAGTTCTAATTAGAGCAACACTGGTTACAATGTATCCAAGTGGATAGTATTGAAGTTTATAATGCATTCTATATGATTCTAGGTCATTCTAGGCCAAAGTCAACTCTTGGTCAACAGTCTAGTCAAACTAGTCAATTCTAGTTAAAACTAGTCTAAGGCCAGTCAACAACAAGTCTAACCAACATAGAATATAGGGTAACTATATACTAGGCCTATAAACAAGCTAAACCAAACCTATAGAATAACATAGGCTATTATAATACATATATACATTCATACATACATATATGTATATAAGGTAATTATAAAATAATCATGTATATCACACAAACATACATATCATACCTACATTACAAACTTACATATATATATCATAACTCATATATACATATCCATGTATGGAAACTATATATATATATATATATATATATATATATATATATATATTATATATATATATATATATATATATATATATATATATATAGAAGGAGGGAAGAAGAGATAGTGTGTGTACAATGAATACATGAGTGTAAAGAGGGTGAGTGAGTGACAAAGGTTAGTGTAAGTGTGTAGATGTGAGTGTGTTAGATAAAATATAGAGTGTGTGACAGTGGACAGATATGTGTAACAGGTTATGCAATGTAGGGTGTGTTCTCAGGTTCATGGGGGTGTGTGTGCACACAAAGTGAATCTCAGTTTTAAGTTAACCCTAAAACTCAGTTTTGCATTTAAATCTCAGTTTACATTTAATACACAAACCAGTTTTACATATTAAGATACATTCTCAGTTTAAATCCAGTTTTCAAAATCATCAAATACCTGTTCAGTTAGGATACATGAACTAACATGTATATATATATATATATATATATATATATATATATATATATATATATATATATATATATATTTTATATATATATATATATATTTTTTTTTTTGAACTAACATGTATATATATATATATATATATATATATATATATATATATATATATATATATATATATATATATATATATATATATATATATTCATTTAAAATTGGGGATAATGTGTACAGAGGTATGTCACATACGTGTGCATGCTAGGGGGTGTCTACGTGTCCAGAAAACTGGACACGAGGTGTTCAAAATATCCAATTTCAGGGTATCAGAAAACTGTGTGTACAGTATCTCGTGGGGAGGTGTCGAGCCCAAGGGGACACGATACAGTGCACATGTGTCCACGTGCCCGTGTCTACGTGTGTACGGTTAGTAGGTCTAGGTGTCCGATACATAAACACAGGTCCACGTGTAGCCTAGCCGACGTGGCAAGGCCGTGTCAGTGCGAGTTTCACACAATGTGCTGTACAGTACAAAACACTTGCACAACCAAATATGTATCCGACATGAATCCAGTGGGCACGAGACTTGGGGGACACGATGTCAGTCGTGTCCCCTAGCTCTGTGCCAAGGGAACGTGTCCAAGTGTCCAATACGAAGAGTTCTCGTGGTTGGGTAGCAGGGCACCCAAGCACTGCCTCGTACAGCATCTACATGTCCATTTTTGGACACCGACACGGGTGAAAATATGCTCAGAGTTAGGGGTTCGTGATCCCTAAACATAAGGCTACAAAACTATTCAAACAGAAATAAAAAATAACAAAATTAAACCCTTCGAGGCATTACATCAAACACCAAGAACAATACTCCGATACGCGTATCAAATGGACACCAATTCCTACCAAACTTGGTCTACAGCTAGGGTATACCTAAATAAATGCATCTATGGAAAGAAATTAAGAATTTAAATGAGTTTAAAGAGTTTTACCTATTAAGGGTTAGATCTCAATGTAAAATGCCTATAATGAGCTCCTTCACCAATTTGCTATGGTCCAATGGCCTCAAATCCTAGCTAGCTAGCCTCCAATAGTCTCTACTACAGCAAGAGAGTCCAATACAAAAGACTAGGCTCAATTTGGAGGAGAAATAAAGAAATGAGGATAATTTGGGGAAGAACACAAATTAGGGTTTGATGTAGGAATGAAAAAAGGCAAGAATGATTAAGTGTTGATATATATAGGGGTATTCCTTGATGTGGCCGGCCATAATAGCTAGGCTAGGGTTTGGGAGGGGTAGATATTTGCTAATGGTTAGGCTTTAGCAATTTAAATCTAGCTTTCTAAGGAAAGGCCCATAGGAATTAGGCTCAAGCTAAATATCTTAACAAATATCGTAATAAAGGTAATATCTAGATATTTCTAGTCTTGGCACTTAGGTTAGAAGGTTCTAATATAATATCTAGTCTCATGATCATATCTATTAGGTTAGCTTCTAGGTTAAGGCTTAATTAATTAATTAGCACATATTTAATGAATATAAATTCAATTTCATAAAATGTCAAAAATGACCAAAATAACCTTAGGCTAAAAATGTGGTAGTGACAAATTGAGTAAATAGATTGAATCCATTTTTTTAAGGTGTAATGAACGGATGACTCAATGAATCGATATGAATCGTATACGAAAAGGTAGCACGATTGAAAGTTAGCGTGCATGGAAATGATTCGAATATATGAGAATGACTCTAAGGATTTAGGATAGATGTTGCTTGATGACTTGAGTTAGCATAGAATATTGCAATTTGAGAAAATATGTTGCTTGATGACTTAAGATAGACAGATGAACATACATGATTTTAGGTTTGAACGATTGATCATGTAACTAGTTCGAAGGATTGTGATCGAATTTGATCTTGAATATCGAGAAGATTGTGGTATATCTTGTTCAGATGATAGCATCAGTTGCAGGACTCAAAGTTTATTGCAATGAAAGATCGTCAGGTTATGTATATCATCATTGGTATTGAGACGTATCAAAGATCGTTGTGCGATAACTCGGGGGTACTCTGATTCGATGAATGACGATCGTGTAAAATATTATTATTCAAATGGATGTTATACTTGAGATTTTGATAATAATAAATGTATGGATTACTTAATTAGATGAACTTGAAGCATACATAAATAAATGATAGTCAGACTATGCGAAAAAAAAATGTTGACTGAGTTGATGATTATTGATGCGAGAATTGTTATGACTTAAGAAAATGAGGAAACAACTAAGAATTGATTGATATATTAGTTGGATGAAAACGAAAGTGTCTTGATTGTTTCAATGATAACCACAAGATTGAAGTTCTTGTCTTGTGCGAGCACAACTCCATCCTCGCACATGCGTTACGTCGGATTAGGGCGATCATTCTTCGGGAGTTATGGTCATGTCCAGCGGGGATGATCAAACTTACGGGAGATCATGGCATGGCAATTGGATTATTTTGACTTATGGTTTGATGCGAAGGTGAATTCGAGAATTGTTTGGATTTGTGATTGACGATAAAGTAATTTTGAGGATTGAGTAGATCCAATGTGTGTATCGAGAATGAATTAGTCTAGACTCAAAGCAAGAGTTACGTCCCGACGAGGACGATTATCCTGCGGAAGCGTTAACATGATAATTTCATATCCAGCGTAGATAATCGGACTTGCAGGAGATTGAGGTGTGACATATTGTTATGCTAGACGACCTTGTGATCGAATACATAAATTATGTTAAACGACTTAGGAAATATGGTATAAGAATTATGGTTTAGTGACAAATCGTGTCATTGTGTACTCGACCTGGATAGTATAGATAGGTGGATTATATCGAACATGTTTGAAGAGATAGACTACGTGAATTGCTAGTTTAGATGTATAATATTGATATGTCGAGGATTTCGTTGAACAGAACTTACTGTAGGATGGTTTTGCTGAATGACTCAGACCCCTTGAACGAAATGTTACAAGTGCGAATAGGAGAAATCTATGCTCGAAGTTTAGAAATCGGAGTGATGCGAGCTTTGGGTAGGAAGACCCTGTACTGTCAACTACGTTTGACCTTAGAATTTGGGGATGAGTATCGATATTGGTTGCATAGAATGTGCATGACTTTGACTTTAGCCTTGGTGAGTTAGCCTAGTGGTTGGGCAAATGTCCCTATATCGAGAGGTAGAATTGTGCAATCGACCTTAGCGAGACTCGCCTGGGTAGATTATGGAGCGGGGGTAGCTAGTTGGTAGAATCAAGACATGAAAGTTGGACTTTAGTTTCGATGGATTGATGGTAGTGCATCGTTGGATTTGAAATAAACTCAAATATTGATTGAGGCATTGATGCCAGTCAGGTTTCGAAGATTGGTTAAGGAGGGGTAACATTGGCTTTCGACTAAAAGATGACAAATGAATAACTTGATGGAAATTTTGATTTAAAAATTTGTTGAGGATAACACTCGGGTGATTTACCCTAGAACTAAGTTGTCCGTGTGTGCGACGAATATAAGTTACCATAAGTTTGAGATATAGTTGTTCGATGTGAAATAATTAAGTTGCGAGCGTAGCTCGGATTGAAGAAACACATCGGAGGAGTGTGTGCGAGAACATTGGATGATGAATCAAGTAATAAGTTGATGAGTGTATACTCAGTAAGTTTTGAGAACAAAACTTTTTTCTAAGTGGTGTATTATGTAATGTCCCGTCCTGCTCAGTTCAACCGGAGGAACCAAAACGCAACGACATTTGGACTTAGCCGTGCAACGGCTTGTTCGGAGTCCCGTACAGTCGAGACGACTCCTTATTCAGGTAGGCAGCTTCGGTGAACTTGCCTTTGCTTGGCCTTCACACTAATAAAATGATGTTTTCATACACTGAGTAGGCTTGATAATGAAAGAGATGAACCCACATAGCTAAGGAATTAATCTCATGGTCTTGAGTCGGTGATATAGAACTTAGAATGGTTAAGTTGTTACTTAAAAATCGCTCCACGATGGCATTCAAAGTTGACACTGGGTCTTTTGACCAAAATAAATTGGGTTAAGTTGAGTTATGCAACGGGCTATCGACTCGATGTCATCGCAGGCACGTTCCATGATCTCATTGCTTGTCATAGCAAAAATGTTCTACGGTCTCATAGTTAGTCCCATAGAAGATGCCACGGGTTAAGGCACTCAAAGAACACGATTGTTCAAGTTGAGCATGTGCACGGTCCCATGATTCCATGGCTTGGTATAGCCATATGTTCCCACGATCTCAAGGCTCGTCATATAGAATATGACTTGGGCGGTAGTGTCACATAGAACACAATAGATTTAAGGCACGAAACATGGTTGTTTCATTGATAAGTATGTCACAGTCTATGGCACATAACGGAACATATTTTGTCTAAGTTAAGTAGGAAGGCTATGTAGTAGTCATTTCCTGGATTTCAAAGAATAAAAATTTCATGCGACCGTTTGTCACCGAGGTGGTCCCTCATTTGGGAGTCTTCAACGATGCACATTTTGTATAGTATGGTTCCAATGCACGTTTTGTAAAGTATGGTTCCGATGCACGTTTTGTAAAAAGTATGGTTCTGAGCACGGGTTGCTAAGTATGGTTCGAGTCGTACCACAAATTAGGCAATACATTTACATGAGTCTAGATGTTCTCGTAGGTGTATGGTGATGGACAACTTATGCATAAAGTTTTTTTCCTCGACTGATTTACGTCGGGGCATCGGGGTCAGGTCGACCAAGGTAGAAGATGTTATAGCAGTGCTGGATTGTACCATACCAGAATAGTCATGGGCTTTCATTGGCGCTCACTACTTGCATTGAAGGACCCTCCATCTATGCTCAGCTATATCCATGATGGCTTGTTATGATAGTGACATTTCATATAGATAAGTGGTGTGCTGAGCGGCAATCCGCATGCACAGTATCGGTTGAGTCGTAAGGAGTATAACTACGACAGGAATGAGTCAAGAAGGTATGTATGGTTACAAAACTATTATTAATCCTAATATTTGGCTATAGTAAAGACACGTGGTTCGGTACGAGATGTGGCATCATGTTTAAATCATCAATACAAGTTGCACATGTTAGGGATAGTCGTTTCGAGTTTATGTTAGGAAGGACCGTAAGATAAAGTTGGGTTAAGTCATGTTGAGTTGTGAGGCATGGCCTCGATGTTGAAGCACGAATAGAGTTTATGGCACGACCATGTTGTTGAGTCTTAGTGTATAAGCCAAAAAGGCAAGCACGAGTCGACACGTTGACGTTGTTGGCACGGGAATGGTCTAGAGGTACATGGATAAGTAAGTCATTGGTACGAAGCACGGTGATGGTCTAGAGACACAAAATAGGCCATGTCTATATTCTAAAACTAATCCTAAGGCTAGAAAGACAATCGAAGGAATATATTGCACAAACTAACGTATTAGTTTTTATATAGGTTTACGAGATGCTCGTCCACCACTGCGGTTGTGTACTGACAACCCACCAGTTTTCATGTACAGGTGATAGGTACCTGCTCGCTCGTGGCGGAGCTCGCTTGGACATGCTGGGGCATGGAGTTTCTTGGTATTTTGAAGCATGCGGCCGCGTTGAAGTCTTTACCTATACGAGATATAATGTATAGACATCGCCTATCTAAAACACCTTCAAGATGCAAGTCGAAGGAGACTTATGTTTTATTGTATTGAGAGAAAAGAGAGAGATGAATGACTAGTATTTTAAGGAAGAGTGAGACTGAGTGTTGTAATATTGGCCTTGTGCCACATATGTAATCTTTGTTTTAATATCAATAAAGAGCTATTTGTATTACTTGTGTTTGTTTCAACTTTTCGTTGGTGACATAGTAATTATTTAATGTATCTACTTCAAGACTTCTGTGCGACGACCCCATTACTTAGGCTGTAATCGACCGTTATGGAATTACCTTGCACTGGTACAACTTAGGCTCGCGTGGCATCATGCCCTAGCAAGGATGAACGGTCTTTTGGACCGGGACATGACAGATGGATATTGTTATATACAAATTCGGCCAATAATAGATGAATGTCCCAGCTTAACTTTAAGTCGATTGCACAGAGTCGTAATATGTCTTCAAGAATTTGGTTTACCTGCTCTTTTTGGCCATCGGTCTGAGGATGATAAGCTGAGATAAACTTCAACTTGGTCTCCAATGATGACTGAAGACTACACTATAAGCGTGATACGAATCGCCTATTCTGATCTGAGACGATGGATAGTAGGACCCCGTACAATTGAACTATTTAATCAAGATATATCTAAGCAAGATGATCGACGCTCCAAGTGACTTTGATGGCAATAAAGTGCACTGACTTGGTTAGTCGATCAACAATTACCCAGATGGCATCATTCCCTCATGGTGTCTTCGGTAGGATAACGATAAAGTCTATAGTGATGTGATCCCACTTCCATTCTGGAATGACAAGGCTTTGTATCTTTCCGTCCGATCTCTGGTGCTCAGCTTTTACTTACTGACAGGTTATGCATTATAATACGAAGAATGCCATATCTCTTTTTATCCCGTGCCACCAAACATTGTGTGGAGGTCCTTATACATCTTGGTGCTGCCTGGATGCAAAAAATATTTTGTATAGTAAGCCTCCGACAATATCTCCTTTCATAGTTCTGAATCATCTGGAAACACATAGCCTACCCTTCACTCGCAATGCTTCTAACTCGTCCTTCGTAAAGTCAGACGCATTCCCTATTGATATCAGCTTTCGCATCTTTTTCAGGCATGGGTCATCCTTCTGAGCAGACTTAGTCTTTTCCAATAAGCTCGACTCTAGCCGTAGTTGTGCCAGCTGCGCGCCCACAAATCAAACCTGGAGTTCTATGCCCATTTCCTCCAAGTCGTACTGCAGTCTACTATTGATGGAAAGTGAAGCTATGTCTTTTCGACTCAGTGCGTCTACCACACCATTTTCCTTTCTGGGTGAAGAGATACTTGAGGCTCTTGTGATTCGTATAAATCTTGCACGTCACGCCATAAAGATAGCGATGCCACAGTTTCAACGCGAGTACCATTGCCTCTAATTCTAGGTCATACGTGGGTAGTTCATCTCATTTGGCTTTAACTGTCTGGAAGCAAAAAATATCACCTTATCCTACTGCATGAGCACATACCCCAAGCCCTGGCCAGATGCATTACTGAAGATTTAAAATCCTTCAGTCTCTTTAGGAAAAGTGTAAGCCCACTTTCCAAAATTTTAAGTTTATTTGTTTATAATAAATTTTATGATCATTGGGAGTCATGTCGAATCTTGTAGGTGAGCTATGACCATATTAAGGTCATATGACCTATAGATTATATATGTATTATTTAGCTATGTTATATTTTTTTTTATAAATTTTGGATATTTTAGGTATTTAATATTTAAGGGTTTATTATTTTTAAGGACTTTCATAATTTACTGTAAGGTCATTCGAGAGTATTTCTAGACCGAATATTTTTATTTGGGCTCTAGATGAATAAAAATAATTTCTAAAATAATCTAGGATTTTTCTAGATTTTTTAGAATTTTTGAGAATTTTTAGATAATTAAAACATATATTTATATTTTATAGCCTTTTGGAATTTACTGTGAGATCACATGATGATATTTTATGTTAAAATATTTTATTTAGATTCTATACACTTAGAAATATTTTCTAGAATTTTCTAAGAATTTTTTTGCATTTTTTTGCAATTTATTTTGATTTATTTGGACTTAAAATAATTTTTAAATAATTTTCTGAATTAAATAAATAATTATCTTCATCCACCGGGGGGGGCCCACCTGTCGGTGCCAACTACAGCTATAGTAACTGCCTCTTTCTCTCTCCCATATATATATTAAAGTATTTCGTAAACCCTAATATTTACTTGGCCGTTTTGAGAGAGTTGCTCTTTGGAGACCTTCGACTTTCCGGAGCGATTGTCGTCAACCCCGACGTGATTTTAGCGTGCCATTTTTTTGTTGGATTCGTATTGAGGTAAAATTTCAGATTTTATAATTTAATTTCAAATATTTTGATCCTGAATTTCTGAAGAATTCTTTGAGTGTTTGTTGTCCAAAACTCGACACGTTGCACGATTTTCGAGATCCTGAGAGATCCCGAACTCTGATTTGTGATCCGTTTGAAGCTTTGGAAAGCTAACATGACAATCTTCAACAAAGAATTTTACCAGAATCTCAGAGGTTCGTTTGATATTTTAGTTATTCAGTTGAACTCAAAATTGATCGATAAATCACCGTTTTGGTCACGGTTAGCCATAACAGCGATATCTTTGGACCAAAGCGTCATTTTGTGACACGGTCGATTTAGTGTAACTATGACGCTGAAATCTACAAAGATGCACTTTCAAAATCTTGAGTTCATGATATTTGACTAGATAGTCAATGACATGCCTCGATTTGGGTGCCATGGTTTCCAAAATTGGAAACATGACTTTTTGTAGCCAAACTTTCTAGTATAGATGATATTTCAGATTATTATAGGTTAAATTAGGTTTCTAAGTGATTTATTCTAGAATTAACTATTATTAGATTAGTTAACCAATTAGCCACTTATTCTATGATTTTAGAGTTAGAATATTAGAATTGACTTGTAGTTTTCGTACACAGTTCGTGGTACGACGTACGATAAGGGTTGATAGCTTATAGATTAGCGTTTCTCGCATCCTCGACTTGTGACTATGGTTTGTGCAAGGATTCAGGTAAGTATAGTATTGCATTATGTTTTAGTTCATTATAACATTTTCTCTATCGCTCCCTTGTTTGATATCCCGTGAGATATTGATTGATATTTTATTGAGACATGATTGTGACGCCATAGTTATTGTATCCTTCTTAGTGTATCGTTGACCGTTATTGATTGTTAGTGAGTCGGGAGGGGAAATACTTGGTAAGTATGTGAACAAACCCAAATATTGTTATTGTGGATAGCTAAGTCATACACCCCACGTATGAGTTAGCCGTACCCTATTATTGTGGATAGCCATCGTACGATGTGCCGTATTAGCCCAGCCATTCACGTATTAAAAGGTATTTCACACACACATAGTTGTTTTCATTGTTCCTTTATCCAGTTCTTGCCTTACTAGTTCATATCTTGCTAGTTCATATCTTGCTAGTTTATATCTTGCTAGTTCTTTGTATACACTATGCCATCATTGTTTTTCATTATTCTAAATTATTTTAGGCTAACAACATTAATTGCAATATGGTTGTACTCTGATCCTTTCCTAACTGGATCGTTGTTATAGGTAAGGATGATGGGCCTACTTTTGTGCTATGAACCATATGGGGTGAGATAGAGACTCAAAGGCCAAACCATAGAAGACTAGTTAGATGTATGGTAGTTTTTCATAATTGTAAAAGCATATATTCTTATTCAAATGTAAAACTTCTAAATTTTGTAAAGTTTATTTAGTTGTTGTGAATGAGCAGTTAGTACCTATGAGCATTTTGTTTATTGCGGGCTAGACAGCGTACTACTGCCGATACCGTGACGTAGGCTGGGCTTGGACACGCACTCGTATCCCGAAAAGCGAGTGCGGGTCGTGACAAAGAGCGTGTACCGGGGCCGAAATGAACCATTGTTTTAGCTCATGGAATGAAGTTTCACAGTCGTCTGACCACTCGAACGCGACTCCGTTTTGGGCGGGGCGAGTCAAGGGCGATGCAATCCTCGCAAAGTCTTTCACGAAGCATCTATAGTATTTTGCCAAGCCGAGGAAGCTTCAAATTACATTGACTAATGTGGGCCGCTTCTAATCAACAACTGCTTTAACTTTTTTCGGATCAACTGAGATGCCTCCAGCGAAGATGATGAGGAATGATACGTTGTTCAGCCATAACTCACATTTGCTATACTTTGCATACAACTGATTATCTCGAAAGGTCTGGAGTACGGTCCGTAGATGTTCTGCATGTTGCACTCGGTCCTTCGAGTAGACGAAAATGTTGTCGATGAAGATTACTATGAATTTATCGAGGAACGGACGAAACACCTGATTCATTAGATCCATAAAAGCAGCAGGGTTATTTGTTAAGCCGAATGGTATTACCAAGAACTCGTAGTGGCCGTAATAAGTACGAAAGGTAAACACCGGCACGTCATCTCACTTGACCTTGAGTTGACGATAACTCGATCGAAGATCAATCTTCAAAAACACCATAGCACCTTGGAGTTGATCAAACAAATCGTCGATGCGAGGCAAGGGGTATTTGTTCTAGATGGTGGCTTTGTTTAATTTACGATAGTTGATGCAGAGGAACATTGACCCATCATTTTTATTCACAAATAGCACAGTCGCTCTCCATGGCGAGACACTAGGACGAATGAACCCTTTGTCAAGCAATTCCTGTAACTATACCTTGAGTTCTTTTAATTCTATAAGGGCCGTTCTGTATGGGGCCTTAAAAAATTGGTCGGGTATTGGGTCGATAGTGAACTCAATTTCTCGATCGGGTGGCATGCCGGGTAGATCGTCTAGAAACACATCGGAGAATTCTGCCACAACGTTGGTCTGATCCGTATTTACACCATCCTGTCGCATGTCTCGAACGGACGTCAAGTAGCCTTCGCATCCAGAATGCAGCATCCTTCGAACAAAAATTATCGAGATCATCTTGCAGGCCATCGACACTTCACCATATGAGTAGCAAAATTTGGGCTCCTCTGGTAGACGGAAGGTGGCCATCTTTTCTGCACAGTCAATGGTGGCCAAGCAAGCACCGAGCCAATCTATCCCCAAAATGATGTCATAGTCTTTAAGGTCTAGAACTATCACATCTAGAGTCAATTTTCTCCCACCAATACATATTCAGCCATCTCTACAGGTAGTATGTACAAGTATTTGTATGACCGATGGGGTACTAAAACTAAGGTTAAGGCTTAGCGGCGCCTAAAAAATTTGTGTTCGTCGACGAAGTCCGCCGCTATAAAACTATGTGTAACACCTGAATTAAATAGTACACGAGCATGCTGATTATTGAAAAGTAGCACACCTGTCACGACTATATCAGAGGCGAATGCCTCAATCTCGAGTCATGGCATAGACACATCCTTGGGCATTGGGGCGCCGATCTTGGCCATTTTGCTGGGCTGGCTGGGGAGCTTGAGGTACTGGACCTCAGTTTTGTTGGTATTGATGTTGAGGGATATTTGGTCTTTCCTGGCAGTCCCTTCGGTAGTGGCCTCTGCGATCGCAGTTGTAGCATTCTTCCAAGTGAACTTTATAGTTGTTTGTGTGATGTCCATTGCTACCGCACTTGGTACAACGAGGCCCCGGGTTCTGCCCTTGGTCCCTACCCTGGTGGCTATTATTTGGACGCTTGGTCAAGTTGTTAACTCCCGCATGGCTATGATATTTGTGATTATAGGTATGCACAGTATAAGTAGAGGCTGGAGGATATTGAGGCTCGAGGCAGGTGGCATGGTTGCGTGACTTGCCTATTATTTGGTATTTAAGAACAGTCATATGGGCAGAAATAGAAGGCCTCGGGCCCACTTCGAATCTTCATGCTCGACTCGCTACTGTTGGCAGATAGACACCCGCTAATCGGACCAGCCTATTGAATTCTACAGCATACTGACACACTGTCATGTTACCCTACTCCAACTGCGTAAATTTATTCTCTTTTGTCTGATGTATCGTTGCTGGCAGGTACTCGACTTCGAATTCCTTACGAAAAGTAGCCCAAGAGATCGGTGCGGTTGAATCATCGCGACGGATTACTTATTTCTGTATGGCCCACCAGTCGTGCGCGTTCAACCAAAGTTGAAGTTGAGCGCAAGCAACTTGCTTTGTTTCATCGATGTCGAGGAGCTCAAAGTTATCTTCGATCTCTTCTAACTAGTCAATCGCGAGAGAAGGGTCTTCAATACCAGAGAAGGAAGTATTTGCCATGAACAAAAAGTTGAAGAACTTTTATATTTTAACTTTTAAAAGAGTAAAAAAGAGATCCTAAACAGAAAATCTAAGTACAGTTGATTCTAGAAAAGTGTGACAATGGAGATCGAGCACTGTGATGGCTCCTTTACTCCGTTGACGACCTGACGACGAAACGAAATTACTTTGACTCTCTGAATGACTGTGAGTGGTGATCTGGATTGCCAATCAAGAAGCAGTCAAAGTATTTTTTAACGACCATAAATGAAAGAAAACTGTTGCTATTTATAGGCATGCATATATGCGATGTACGCAGGAGTTTTAGCATGCAGGAGCGCTGTACGCACGAGATTTCAGGAGAATTTATTATAACCGCACTGTGAGGGCTGCTGCCGAGCTGACATGTGGCAGTTGTTAGGATTTTCTTACTGGAATCATGGGTGGTTAGCACCCGTTCATCAATATGACCGAGTCACTAATACGTGGCGTGTGCACACTGCTCAAAGATATGGTTTTGTTTAAACCGAATGGATATTGATCATATCGGTAGAGTGGCAGTTTAAACAAACTGGATTTGGTTGTATCTAAAGGGATATGGTCGTCATACTGGCCATGTGACATCTTTTAAAATAGTGCCACTTTGTGAAGGAGCTGCACGATGTGGGAGCTGCATTTCTGGACATCACTGTAACTACACTTTTGAATATTACTGGGGCTGCACTTCTGGATATCGCTGGGGCTGCACTTCTGGATGACATTGAAGCCTTACTGGCTACTCGGCATCTTTCAATGGAGTGTCAGGCTGTGGGTGAACTGCGCACCAGAGAGGTTGTGCTCTTGCGCTTCTGGATGTTTCGTCACTGTGCTTCTGGAGTTGTGTTGACTGCTTTTGCCTGACATCTGCCAATTGCTTTCTTGACAACTGATAACTTGATGGCTGTAATTTTACTATCTTCTGACACTTCGTCTGGTGTGTCATTAAGCTGAAGTGACGAGTCACTACGCCTTTGATTTGATGAATCATTGCACTTTCGATGTGACGAGTCGCTACACTTTTGATGTGATAAGTCACTGCACTTTTGAGGCGATTGTTGACTACGCTTTTGGGGCGACTGGGTCAATGTCTCCTTAATTGCTGTCACTTTTGAAGGGCTCGAGAAGCATCAACTAAAAGTCTTAGTAAAAAAAACCTCATTAAATGAGATTCATTGTGATGAATTCTAGGTTCATCCAATTAACCCGGAGCATTTAACTCGCTGCCAC
The DNA here is from genome assembly GCA_029216955.1 of Iris pallida. NCBI lineage: Eukaryota > Viridiplantae > Streptophyta > Magnoliopsida > Asparagales > Iridaceae > Iris > Iris pallida. Next base: position 31,787,559 of record JANAVB010016197.1, on the reverse strand, counting down.
GTAGCACGTGGGTTAGACCACACACAGCCTATATAAAGGAAAGCTTTTGAGGAAGCCTTTGTTCATTGCCTCTTGACATTTCTCTGTCATGCTCGATACTGACTTAACTTCGGACGATAGTAGGCCATGCATAAGTCGACTGTTGGTTGTAGATCTCTTTGTTCAAAGAAGCTATGGTCTTGTAGAAGAACAACTTCAAAATTTTGAGATGTACTTGAGCGTGTGGCATAGGGGGTTCGAACCTGAACAACATCTTGGAGGTCTTCGAGGCCCAAGATGTTGGATTTGGGTCGACGGCTGGCCCTTCGTTATGTTTGAAGTGCCACAGGTTGCGCTGTGAGCTTCGTATAGGAGCTGCATTCCCGTTCTCTCAATAACTGCTTCATTAGCCACATTGGAGCGGGAAGGCACTGCGCTCCTGACTAGGAAGTGATTCGCTCTAACTGCATACTTGGAGTCTGCGCACTTGGAGGCAGAGTAGATAGCTTTTATATGTAACCATGAAAAATTTGTAACAGACCTTTGTAATCATGATTTAATAAAGTATCTCTTTTTATACATTGCATTTTTCTTGTTGATTTGATGTGTGCAGCAACTTTTGGTCCTATGCGCTTTTATAACTGTTGCACTTTTTCATGCTTCTACAGGAAATACGAAACGCCTTCTTGAAATTGGAGATCTCGAAGGTGTTATTCCCTTACGGTGCATGTTGAAGCGTAGGGTCCCTTGGTGAGACTTCAGTAGGTAAGGCCACAGGTTCGACAGTATGGGTCGTTACAGAATTTTTGTTGGCCACAGCTGTTTGCACTAGTAGCCGTAACGTGTCAAGCTGCTGTTGCTACATCTTGAACTGCGATTCGAGCATGGCTTCAAATTAGGTCTGTTGCCTCTCGGATTACAGGCATAGAGTTTTGCTTTCACGTTGGTATGCTACAACCTGTCTCTGCTATATTTCCAGCATATGCAGCATCCTCCCCATAGGGTTGTCGGAAGCCCCGACTTCAGAACTAATAGAGCCACTAGAAGCGCTCGCTTCGTTCACTACCGCAGGTTCCGCAACTTCTGGAATAAGAAGACAACTCTAATTAGTTTCCAATAATATTACGAAATCATTGTATGGAACAACTCATCTCATCGACATGAAGTCAAAGGTTCAAGACTCGAGATGGGAAGCCAAAGACGTAAAGCCGTGCTCTGATACCATTATGTCACACCCTGATTCTGTAGAATCGATAGTCGCCCTTCAGGCATAATGTCGTACGAACCTAAGTTGCGTTCGCACAACGCAAGTCATAAGGTTATCCGAAAAACAACAACATAGAGAGTACATAGAGAAATTGAACAACACAAATGATAAAGAAGAAACTTCTCTTTATTGATAATGGACATCATTTACATGACTCGGTTACATCTCGATGCCATGCGGGCTTAAAATTTGACTTCAAAATAGACGATGATGAGGTAGTCGTTCCATACATTACATTCATTTTTATACAACTAGCATTTACATCATCGATTGGTTTGAGGCAAGAAGGTCAAAAAGGAAAGAAGGGTCAGTCACTCACTTTGATTTTGCTTGCGGCGAGAGATCGGTAGGCTGCGCTTAGACGGCGGCTATACAATCACCTAAAATGGTATAAGCAACTGATTAGAACATTGTCCTATTCAAGGAGTTCGATAGGAAATACGAAGTCCGAAGAATGTAAGCCATGAAAACCATCAAAAACATTTTTGAAAACTTATTCAGAAAACCACAGCCAAAGAAGAAAGTACGATAAAAAAAACAGAGCAACGAGAGATCTCTTCCAACTCATCCGCAGAGTCCATCCTCGAGGCGCAACCTGCTGAATATGAGAATTGATTCGGAAGAAGTCATTCCATAACGAGAAAATGATCTTAATTCAATCGATCTCATTCAATTGATTCACTCAATTCCGATCAGTTCTGACCAAATCGATAACGAAAGTGTTCCTTTATTTCGCATCACATTGACGGGAAATGGGGCACGATATAGGGACGGGACACTACACATGGGAAGCATCGATGTTGGCATATATATACAACTCCATGTCAGATTTTGTACGCGTGCTACCAAATGATAAAATTATAAAAAATTAAATGGTCGTGTGACTTTAATACAGGTATAAAAATTATTGTTCATTTTATATAAATTTACAATTTATAGACTTATAAAAAGTTATTCTTTTCTTTAATAGGTCTGATCCTACGGACATTTTTCTATCGGTATACCAGTGACTGCTATTGATTCCAATGCTGGTAAATTTTCAGTAGCTTTACGATGGACCATGGCTGCAGTAGATCCAACATATTATGTTCACTCGAGCGCCTCCATATATCGGAAGCAATTTGATACGCTAAAGTATATGGAGGTAAAATATGTTAATCATTCATTATTTTTTTAATATTTATTATGGTTATATTACTTATAATTTTTTCGACATCAAATAGGTTACATGGCTACCTTACACGCATGAGCAGTATCAATATGCTCCTAAAATACAAAGAACAACCTATAACTTGAGTCTCCACTGGTATTATATAATATACCACAGAGACATCATTTTTCATCCCGCTGGACGTATTTTATGACAATTCGGGATTAAACAGATTATTCCAAACGATACACCATGTTTGAATCGTGATAGAGCCAATGCAGCTGTAAGAGCTAGAAAAATGATTCCTGGGTAGAATTCTAGATTTGAGACACATGGTGTGGCACATCTATCTCAGCCGATGGTAGATTTAGAAAATGGTTAGTTTTGATATCCTATTTGAATAAAATTATATGCTCATATTTGTTGAATTGGTGCAGCATTTGGAAATAATGCATATAGGTCTTGGTGGGGAGCTCCTCGTATAAGTAACAAATTCTACTACTGTGAGGAGCCTCGATGCCAACCACGAGCTCTAGATGATTCTAGCCTACGTAAATTTTATCACCATATGATTGGGATGGTATGTATTACTTTAATATAATCTTTATGTTTATAGTACTTATTTACAATTTGTCAAGTCTTATATTTCAGGCTCCAAGTATTAAGCAAGTAATCAAAAATCCAAATCTTGAAATATGGAGAGAAAAAAACTAAATTAAATTTATAATTATATGCAAGTAGATCCGGCTCCCCCGAACCCTTCAATACATATCCCTGAAGATTATCCTATAGGTATTGTTGGACAGCAACATGCATGTCCCCGAAGAAATATACACAATGTCATGCAACCTCAAGCCCTCCCTGATAGCTTGTAAGACCACTTCCCGATTTTTTCTAAAATTATTAATTATTTTTAATTTAAATATTTTTTAGTTAGAAAATTAATTTTACTTTATTTTTATAAAAGATATTTTTGGATGACAAAGAGATTTGTAAAATTATTTTTAAAATAATTTTTTGTATTCATAGAAATATATTCTAGAATCGTTTGATTTATTATTATCAATTATTATTTTACAATTTGAAATATACTTGTAGAATTATTTGGTTTATTATTATCATTTTATTTTAAAGATTATTTAAAATATTAGATTATGATTTGATTAATTTAGTTTTGAAATTAATGACTATTATCTTTTAGCAATAAAAAGATTTGCTAAATTATTTTTATAATATTTAGATTTTTGCGAATATACTTTAAATTTTATTTGATATTATTTTAAATTATTATTATGATCAATTATGGATTGAGATTTGTAAACCCCCTAAATTGTGAATATTTTATAAATTTTTCTTAATATAATTTTTAGTATTTTTGTATCATTGGACTTCTTAAGTTTTAGGTGTTGTCAATATTTTGGTACCAAATGCTACGTTATATGTATACCAAGATAAATGTTTACAAGTTCATTTACTAAATATTCAGAAAAAATATTTTTAATTGTTTTAAAAAAATGTAAGGGAACTTTTATTTTAAGTTTACAGTAAAATTGTAATTTTAAACAGTTTTGTATTTAATTATTGATTTTTGCTTAATATTAAAGTAGCAGGTAATAACTATTTTTATATAAACATAAATATATTTTGTGCTAAAACCTTGCTCGAGTATTTAGAAATATTTTTTGGTAATTTTAGATAATTTTTATAAAATTATTTAGATTGTTATTGGTATATATATAAATATAAGTATATATATATTGGTAAAAGAATTTATATTTCAATTTCTCGGAAGATAATTAAATCTCGCGAGAAAATGAAACCCCCCAACCCGATCAGAAGAGATCGAGCGCCCATTTATAACTATACGAACGAGAGGAAAAGAAGGAGAAATCGCAAAACCCTAAACCCCGCTGACATAATGTAATGCCCCAGAACCAGAATACTGGAGAGCGGGGGCGGACATAGCCAGCTACGTATATTGAAGTGCAACCCACCACGCTATACGGTCATGGCTGTCTAGATACATGAGGGTTTAACTACAAGCCATCGGTTTCTTATGGTCATGAACAAGCCTATTGTCTCAATCTCAAGCAAGTAATAGCAGTTACAAGATGTTAGAGCACCAAATATACAATAGTAAGGCGTCCCATACATTACATATTTGGATGATCATGAAGCTAGTCATACAAAATGTGAAGACTAGCAAGAGTTCAGTCATATATGATCAACCCTAGGATTTGTTAATCATGCTACAGCCTGTAGGCAGACAGTAAGTAAAGGTGCAATCGAGCTAACACGTGCTCATTGGCTAAACGCCTCAAAAGAATATTTTACAATAGAGTGGGAGAGCAAAATAAAACCCACTCGTTGCCAGGGTTACGCCTGGTGGTCACCATCTGGTAGGAAGACAGGAAGATCCTCTGGCGCTACTCCAGTATCTGGTCATGCAAAACCAGCTGGGTCAGATCCCATAAAGAGCAAGTGCCACAAAGGAGGCTTCACTTAAGAACTAAAACCAGCAATTAGCACAAAAGATATTAATATAATAAAAGAAAACTGAAGATATGGTCAATCATGATGATATACGATAAGATAACTATGGGACTATTCAGATAACCAAGTTACAAACCCTTAACCCAAACAAGGACCGGAGTTGTAACCCTTCATCTGAATGGAACTTGGTTTCCCACCATTAATCGATAAAGTAAAGCACAATCATTCAGGTCAATTAACAATCTTGTACAGGATCAGGACAAGACTAGACTGGATTAGACTCCATCCAATCAGATCACGGCTAAGCAATGAGTATGGCTTGATACTTTAACTAACTAGGGTTATCACAGGCCTAATTACTAACAAGATGCAATGAGATTATTCCACAGCCACAAGCCCTGCAGACCATCCAGGTTATCCGGATACAAATTTTGGGTTGAATTCATGTGGGTATATTGTCCAAGGAGCACATGTACCCTTAGGTAGCTTGAAGGGTGCAACACATAAAAGTGTGCTGGAAATGTGCCCTACTCGACGGCAGGCTATAGATCCCATGATGGGGCACCCAGATAACAGGATTGCCTGTAGCTGGAAAATCTCTTTATGACTACTGGATTATTCTAGTTATTAGCCTTAATCAGTTTAAGTAGGTACCCCTGACCGTGGTACTCAGGATTTCCTATCCTAGACATGATGCAAGACCATACTTGTTCACTTGAACAAACACAATCGTCTACGGTGTCTAGGTCAATTATTCTTGTCATGCCATACTAGCCGTCGCAACAGCTTTCAATAGTTCGCTTCATGCTTGCTTGTCATATCATGTTATGTCATGTCTACTTCATACCATGTCGTGTATAATTATCATTTTAAACATATTCGTGATTATCAAGTTCATGACAAAAGGCGTAAGGATAAAAAATGATAAGGTGTACGCCATAGGGATTCAAAGTCTCTACGCGCGTACCTATACGCTAGGCCAAGGGGCCTCAAGCGTAAAGTGGCTTACGCTAGCAAGAGCAAGGTGAGATAGCTCTACGCGAGCAAGGGTGCATGCGGGTGGGGTTTTATGCGAGCCAGGGTTTTACGCTAGCAAGCCATATGCAAGGAAGGCTCTACGCTAGTGAAACTCTACGCGAGCAAGCTCTACGCAAGAAAACACTCGAACAAGACTTTACGCACGCGAGAGTCTGCTCGAGCCAGGGTTTTATGCGAGCATGATTTTACGCAAGCGGGAGGGTCTCGAGCGTAAAATTTGAATGAACTCGGTGTAGAACGGAGTACGCTGGCACGCAAATACGTGTGCGTAAAAGGCTGAATAATACGCAGTCACATAAAACATGGGCGTAAAGGCTAAACACTACGCTAACACATTAGAACGTGTGCGTAAAACTTCATCTTCCCCCCATGGCCAAGACAAGTAGGCATAAAAGCTCACGAACTCAAGCAAGCCCCATCTCGGTCAAGTCTCGATGAAATCCATCCATTCCAGAGCCAAACTTGCGTGAAATCGAAATTTCTACTACATGGAACTCTCCATTTCGGAAACAACCAAGTTTTAGAAGATCAAAACCATGAAGATCAAAAATGCTAAAACTTAGATCTACATGAAATGAGCCATGAAATTCGAAAATGCTAAATACTAAAGTGACTTAGAATCTCAGGAGGAAGACAATGGAACAACAAAATCTGAGTTCCTCCATAAAGCAAGTTGTACTTGCCTAAGCCTCTCTCTCTGGTCGGTGGAGAGAGTTAATAGAGGAAGAAAAAAGAGTAAATGAAGAGAAAGAATGGGTCGGTGGGTTAATAAACGGAGGGGATGGTGTTAGGTAGGGGTTGGTCCACATGTAAAAAAAAATTGAATCAAGCAGAACCAAGCAACCAAAATGCCAAAATAAACCATGAAATAAGACATGCAATATGAGTCAAAATACGTACACGTATACCAAAAATTCATGATACGAACTACGGGTGTTACAACTCTACCCACCTTAAAAGAATTTCGTCCTCAGAATTTAATTAAGTGGCCAGAGAGGCAAGAACAAGCTATACTAATCACAGACAAGCTATACTAAGTATTCTACAATACAATCATTCATTCAAGCAAGGAATCGAGAGTATAAGGCATAAGAAGGACATTATACCTTACGAGTCAAACAGGTCAGGATATCGCGATCGGATATCATCCTCACGCTCCCACTTTGACTCACCCAAAGAGTGATGACCCCAAGCAACACGGACTAACTTGATAGTCTTGTTCTTGAGTATCTTCTCTCTTTGGTCCAATATGGACACGGGTCTCTCCTCATACGAAAGGTTGGTACCAACAACCAATTTTGAATGATCAAGGACATGACTCAGATACGGGATATACCGTCGCAATTGGGATACATGGAAGACATCATGCACCTCATATAACGACGGCGGAAGAGCGAGACTATAGGACACATCTCCTACTTGCTCTAGAATATCAAACGGTCCTATATACCTAGGACTAAGCTTTTCCCGCATGCCAAAACGAATGACGCCACGGGTAGGTAAGATCCTTAGGAATACATGGTCGCCGACAGAAAACTCAAGGGGACGCCGATGAGAATCGGCCCAATGACGCTGGCGATCTTGTGCGATGCGAAGATGATCTCTAACTTTTCTGACCACCTTAACTGTTTGAGTAATCATTTCCAGACCGAACATTTGTCTCTCTCCAACATCGTCCCATGCTAGCGGGGATCTGTACTTCCTACCATAAAGTGCCTCGAACGGTGCTATCTGGATACTGGCCTGGAAACTGTTGTTATACGAGAATTCTACCAGGTGCAGGTAATCCTCCCATGAACCACCGAAGTCGAGTGTACAAGATCTTAACATATCTTCCAAGGTTCGTATGGTGTGCTTTGACTGACCATTTGTCTGCGGTTGACAAGCTGAGCTGAACTGGAGATGAGTTCCCAAACTCTCTTGCAGACTGCGCCAAAAGTGTGACGTAAATCTTGAATCCCTGTCTGAGGTGATACTGGCTGGTACACCATGAAATCTGACGATCTGCCTGAGGTACATCTTTGCTAGCTGAGCTATCGACTGACCAACTCTAAACGGGAGAAAGTGAGCCACCTTGGTTAGCCTGTCGACTATAACCCAGATAGCATCTCTCCCAGCTGGGGACCTAGGTAATCCCGTCACGAAATCCATGGTTATATGCTCCCACTTCTATTTGGAATCGACAAGGGCTAAAGAAGTCCAGCCGGTCTCTGATGTTCAGCTTTAACTTGTTGGCAAACCAAATACCGAGAGACAAATCGGGCTATCTCCCTCTTCATGCCATTCCACCAAAAATGCTGTCGGATATCTCGGTACATCTTTGTACCACCGGAATGAATCGAATACTGAGAACTATGAGCTTCTGCCATAATCTCCTGTCTGATATCACCACTAGGTACACAAAGACGCCTCTCATGCCGAAGTGTACCATCCTCATGGATACATAACTCTGGTCTTCGCCCTGCTACACATTCTGCCCTAAGCCGCTGAAGCTTAAAATTTGCTGACTGAGCTAACTTGATCATCTCAACTATACTGGACTGAACTTGCATGCTGGCCATTAGTGCCATACTGGTTGAAAGAACCACCTCGATTCCCATCTTCTGAAGATCTGCCAATAAGTCTGGCTGCGCTGTGAGAAAATAAACTCCGGCTCTCCTGCTCAACGCATCTGCTACTACATTGGCCTTCCCTGGGTGATACTGCAGGTTGACATCATAATCCACAAGTAGCTCTAGCTACCTTCTCTGATGCATGTTGAGATCCTTCTGCGTGAACATATACTTCAGGCTCTTATGGTCGGTAAAAATCTCCACCCTATCTCCGTACAAGTAATGCCTCCACAGCTTAAGTGCAAACACTACTCATAATCATGAAGCTGACGTGACGCATAAGCTATTACCTTCCAATGCTGCATTAAAACACATCCCAAACCTCTGCCTAAAGTATCACAATATACTGAAAATTCTCCAGTTCTATTTGGAAGCGTGAGAATAGGTGCCGTCATCAAGCCTCGCTTTAATTTCTCAAAAGATTCCTGATATTCTGCTATCCAAGCAAACTGCACATCCTTACGGGTCAACTGGGTCATAGGTGCTGAAATCCGAGCAAAGTCTGAGACAAATCAACGGTAGTAGCCGGCCAAGCCAAGAAAACTGCGAACTTCTGCAACGGTGCTGGGTACTGGCCACGTCTTATTGGCCACGATCTTCTGGGGATCCACTTCTACTCCACCTCTGGTGATGATATGACCCAAGTATGAAATGCGATCAAGCCAGAACACGCATTTACTGAACTTGGCATACAACTGGTGCTCCCTGAGAATCTGAAGAACTACACGGAGATGCTGCTCATGCTCCACCTCACTCTTACTATAGACCAGGATGTCATCTATAAACACAATCACAAACTGATCCAAGTATGGCATGAAAATGCAATTCATGAGGTCCATGAATACAGCTGGCGCATTGGTTGCTCCAAATGGCATAATAAGGAACTCCCAATGCCCATACCTCGATCTGAATGTTGTTTTCAGGGATGTCCTGCTCTCTGACTCTGATCTGATGGTATCCTGACCGCAAGTCAATCTTCCAAAATACTGCTTCCCCCTTGAGTTGATCAAACAAGTCATCTATCCTCGGGAGAGGTATCTGTTCTTGATTGTCACTGAGTTCAAGGTACGATAATCTACACATAATCTGGACGTACCATCCTTCTTTTTCATAAGAAGCATCGGGGCTCCCCAAGGCGATCCGCTAGCACGAATGAATCCCTTGGTTCTAAGTTCTTCAATCATCTTGTACAAGATCTCCAATTCTGATGGCGCCATCCGGTAGAATCTCTCCGACACTGGTGTTGACTCGGGAATAAAATCTATGGCGAACTCGATCTTTCTCTCTGGTGGCATACCTGGAAGCTCCTTGGGGAAAACATTGGGAAACTTTTCTATAATTCTGGAAAATTGAACTGCTACTGCCACTGCCATCCGCAACACTGGAGGTGAAGGTTCTACTCCGCCTCGAAAGAATGAAAACTCTGGCTCACCAGGAATACTAAAAATAATCTTGTCGATATGGTAATCTATTCTAGCATACTGGTCCCTCAACCAATCCATCCCTAAGACCACATCATAATCGGCCATCGAGAATTCTATCAACCTAGCAAAAAATTCTCTATCGCTAACTATGATCTGACACGAGAAAAACACTCTATCTACTCCCACAAGACCGTTACCAGTAAGTATATAAAGCCTTACTGATAATGAGTCGGGCTCCAGTCCTATCCGTGTCGCGAATCGTACAGACATAAATGAATGCGATGTACCAGAATCAAATAATGCTGATGTTGGAAAGGGGTTGACGAGAATACTACCTGCCACTACCTCACCTGATGCTAACTCCTCCTCCACGGTCAATGCCATCACTTGACCGTGCCCTCGGGGTGCTGGTCCCCACTGCTGGAAACCTCTCTGGCGGTTCTGGGTCTAAACTTGGACTTGTGCATACTACTGGGGGTTCTGCTGCAGAAATGCTTGAGCCTGAGGTGGCAAGGGCCTCAAAAATGGGTACTGCTGCTGCTGCTGGACTGGTACTGGGGCTGGTCCCCTAACCGAGGGACTAGAAAAGGTCGAAGAAGTAGAACTCTCCCTATTCGGACAGTTCTCAACCCTGTGGTCTGGTGCACCACAAACCAAGCACAAACCCTGTGCTCTGCGACACTCTAACACGACGTGCCCTGGCTTCCCACAATAAGTGCAACCTATTGCGGAAGACGGGTTCTGCTGCTGCTGGGGATACGTCGGGGTCGAATGCTGAACCGACGTAACAGAAGCTGCCCACCTCGGAGCTCCAATGGCCAAAGCCCGAGCGGCCGGGGCTGGTGCTGAAGACTGGTTCATCTGGCCTTGAGACCGCTTCGACTCCCGGTCCGATCTACAATCCTCTGGAGGTATACTCATGCCTCCTCACTGCTCTCAATACTGCATCAAAAGTCTGATGCTCAAACTGCTCCACTACCATGTAAAATCTCCAGGTGGAGTCCCTGCTGGAACCGCTGAGCTCTGTCGAACTCGGTCGCCACCATGGTGGGAGCAAACCGACTAAGTTTAAAAAACTCGGTCGCGTACCCATCGACCGTCCTGTCCATCTGCTTCAAATTCGTGAACCTCGTCTGTAGATCATACCGAGCTACAATGCCAAAGTACTTGGTCCGAATATCTCACAGAATACTGTCCAAGCAATAGGTGCCATTAATCCATCGGCCTGCGATGTCCACCAGCTGCGGGCTAGATCCAGTAACTGTAGGCGCACCACGGCCACCTTCTCGTTCTCTGGGGTCATGCTGCTTCTAGAATAACCTCAGTATCCTGCAGCTAAGCGTCTGCGGCAATAGCATCTTCGCTACCATCAAAGAAGGGAGGGTTCAAGCGCTTGAAGCTGTTGGCCGTAGTGTTACCTGGATGACCACCTTTGTTCAGAGCATCTTGTACTGTCTGGTGTAATGCATCACCCCGTCGATCCTGTGATGCAATCAACTCTCGGATGAGTCCAACCAAGACTCTATCATCCTGTCTTGCAGGCTGGGCTGGCTGTACTGGGGGTTCTGGACCTCCGGAAAGTATGACTCGGGAAGCTACCCCTGAGTGCTGAGTTTGATCTTCTTGTTGCGGGGGTACTCGCGGAGCTTCTTTCGGCTGATTGACAGGTCCAAGAACAATGCCGCTAAAGAAGACGACATAGGAAACAATAAGGAAGGACCATGACAGATCAAAGATACAAGCATGTGATCAGGTCAAGATTTTCAGGGATCTAGAGGATACAAGCAGAGATCAAGGGCGAGTGCTGATTGAGACATCTATTCGGTAAACCCTTACATATCTTGATTTTTAAGACCTACATGGGCCACCACTAAAATCATGTAATGCCTAGTGGTCACCATTTGGCTAGAAGACAGGGAGATCCTCTGGCGCTACTCCGATATCTGGTCATACAAAACCAGCTGGGTTAGATCCCAGAAAGAGCAAGTGCCACAAAGGAGGCTTCACTTAAGAACTAAAACCAATAATTAGCACAAAATGTATTAATATAATAAAAAACTGGAGATATGGTCAATCATGATGATATACGATAAGATAACCATGGGACTATTCAGATAACTAAGTTACAAACTCTGAAACCAAACAAGGACCGGGGTTGTAACCCTTCATCTGAACGGAACTTGGTTTTCTAACATTTATTGATAAAGTAAAGCACAAGCATTCAGGTCATGTAAAAATCTTGTACAGGATCAGGACAAGACTAGACTGGTTTAGACTCCATCCAATCAGATCACAGTTAAGCAATGAGTACGACTTGATACTTTAACTAACTAGGGTTATCACAGGCCTAATTACTAACAAGATGCAATGAGATCATTCCACAGCCACAAGCCCTGCAGACCATCCAGGCTATCCGGACGTAAATTTGGGGTTGAATTCATGTGGGTACATTGTCCAAGGAACACATGTACCCTTAGGTAGCTTGAAGGGTACAACACATGAAAGTGTGCTGAAAATGTGCCCTACTCGTCGGCAGGCTACAGATCCCATGATGGGGCACCCAGATAACGGGATTGCCAGTAGCTGGGAAATCTCTTTATGACTACTGGATTATTCTAGTTATTAGCCTTAATCAGTTTAAGTAGGTACCCCAGACCGGGGTACTCAGGGTTTCCTGTCCTAGACATGATGCAAGACCATACTGGTTCACTCGTACAAACACAATCATCCACAGGTATCCAGGTCAATCATTCTTGTCATGCCATACTAGCCGTCGTAACAACTTTCAATAGTTCCCATCATGCTTGCTTGTCATATCATGTTATGTCATGTCTACTTCATACCATGTCGTGTACAATTATCATTTCAAACATATTCGTGATTATCAAGTTCATGACAAAAGGCATAAGGATATAAAAGGGTAAGGTGTACGCCATAGGGATTCAATGTCTCTACGCGCGTACCTCTATGCTAGGCCAAGGGACCTCAAGCGTAAACTGGCTTACGCTAGCAAGAGCAAGGTGAGATAGCTCTACGTGAGCAAGGGTGCATACGGGTGGGGTTTTACGCGAGCTAGGATTTTACGCTAGCAAGCCGTAGGCAAGCGAGGCTCTACGCTAGTGAAACTGTACGCGAGCAAGCTCTACGCAAGAAAACACTCGAGCAAGACTTTACGCACGCGAGGGTCTGCTCGAGCCAGGGTTTTATGCGAGCACGATTTTACGCGAGTGGGAGGGCCCCGAGCGTAAATTTTGAATGAACTCGGCGTAGAACGGAGTACACTGGCACACAAATACGTGTGCGTAAAAGGCTGAATAATACGCTGTCACGTAAAACATGGGCGTAAAGGCTAAACACTATGCTAACACGTTAGAACGTGTGTATAAAACTTCATCTTCCCCCCATGGTCAAGACAAGTAGGCGTAAAAGCTCACGAACTCAAGCAAGCCCCATCTCGGTCAAGTCTCAATGAAATCCAACCATTCCAGAGCCAAACTTGCCTGAAATCGAAATCCTTACTACATGGAACTCTCCATTTAGAAAGAACCAAGTTTTAGAAGATCAAAACTATGAAGATCAAAAATGCTAAAACTTAGATCTACATGAAATGAGCCATGGAATTCAAAAATGCTAAATACTAAAGTGACTTGGAATCTCATGAGGAAGACAATGGAATAACAAAATTTGAGTTCCTCCATGAAGCAAGTTGCACTTGCCTAAGCCTCTCTCTCTGGTCGGTAGAGAGAGTTAATGGAGGAAGAAAAAAGAGTAAATGAAGAGAGAGAATGGGTCGATGGGTTAATAAATGGAGGGGATGGTGGTAGGTAGGGGTTGGTCCACATGCAAAAAAATTGAATCAAACCGAACCAAGCAACCGAAATGCCAAAATAAACCATGAAATGAACATGCAATATGAGTCAAAATATGTACACGTATACCAAAAATACGTGATACGAACTACGGGTGTTACACATAATCACCCATCCGTACCCTTGGACATCCTGCGCTTCCATTCACGCGCCAAGGCTGGCCGCCGGTGCGGCATCCAGTGGCAGCAGCTGCTGCATAGGCGCTGTCAGCGACAACAGTGCAGTGGCGATAGTGCAATTTTGTGCCTCGATTGCGTTCGCACACGATTGATCTATATTCGATCCGTCTTCTCAGGTATGTTCACAACCCATACACCTTTGAATCCCTTTAAATAGATTATTTTAATTCGCATCATGTGCGACAAAAAATGAGTTCCAAAATCGAGAAAAAACTCGATATTTGGACGTTAGAAACTGTCCCAGCGTCCCCTGTTTGCGGTCGTTTTACGACCAGTATGTTGTGAGTTTTGAAAATCAGTTTGAATAGACTTGTAAACAACCTATAGAAGATTAAAACCCTTCTTGTAGATTTAATTTACATCTACTGTACAGAAAGTAATTCGTTTGTGAAGTTTAGGAAAAATCTTTTTTAAAAATTAAAATTTAGAAAAAATTTCCCGATACGGCGTACGCCCCGAAAAACTGGACGACGTAGTCGCAACCCATGAGTATCGAAAGAATGGATGTTGTCGACGTGCGAGATTCGACGGAACTCGATTTCGTTGTGCATGTGCGATGAAATCAAAGTAAATCCGCCGAGATACCCCGTATCGGCCCCTTTGCAAACTAGTCCATAACTTTGTGCATTTTGGTCATCTCGAGACGAAACTTATGCCAACAAGACCGTATCATTTTTCTGATCCTGTATGCCAAGTTTGGTCCGATTCTGAGAAGGTCGATCGGAATGTCTTTTGGCAGGCCCGTAACCCGATCAAATGAGCAAATTTGTACATTGCCCACCAGAATCCAACTTTGGTCATACGATTTGGTTCATCTCGTCAAACCAGACCCATAGACATATAGTTTGACGAATTAGAGACCGTAGATACTGGCACATTTTTTGGTACAAAGCGGGTCCACCGGCGGACATTGCTTTGACCCGAAATTATGATTTTGCTCCTGTGTGAAGAATTAGACTTTTGGGTAGGCATTCTTAGACATTTTTTTATTCTAAATGTGTTGGTGATGTTTGTTTCAACATTCAGAGACTGTTGTGCGAGTTGGACTTTTGTGTGGCACTCGGAGTGGTTGGTATTATTGGTTTCACCAGCAGAGGATCCCAGACGAGTGCATTTGTTGTTTGTTTTCAATATTGCTAATTTTTATATCACATTGTTAGTTATATTATACTTGATTCTTGACAAACTGGATACGGGATAGCACTCATATTTCTTGTTCATATTATCTTTCCTGCCTTGTACATGCTATCGAGACGGGGAAGTACTAGTAGATATGTGATCAGACCTTAGCCCATGTTTTATTTTTTGCACAGTAGACCTTGTAGACCTTATTAAATAAAGTAGACCTTGTTAAAGTAGATATTGTAATTAACTTAGACCTTGTGGTATAACTGTCCCCAGACCGATCACATATCGAAAGAGTACTTCAAAACACATAGATAGTTCTATTCTCCTGTTACATTCTGCCAGATATTTTTTTGCCTGGTGTTCTTCATATTTTATGTTACTTTTCTGGATATTTCTCATCATGTATTTAATGATTAACTTTTGTCTTATAGTAGTTAGTATATATTTGGAACTGCACTCAATGAATTGTACTCGTTCCATTCCTGACTGGAAACTAACATTTTTCAGGATTAGCTGCGACTACTCTTAGCATTGGGGAGACACAGGTGTACCTGCAGGCCAAAACCTAGAGATTAGTGAAACAGATGTGTTGTAAACATTTTTAATATTTGTAAGAACATTGTAATTTTTTTAAATGTAAAGTCGTGAAATTGTAAATTAGTTAGTTTTGTGAATGAGCAGTAAAGTTATTATTTATTGTGACATTGAGCATCATGGCCTCAACAGCGTTCTACCGCCGATACTGCGGCATAGGCTGGCTTGGACACACACTTGTATCCTGAAAAGCGGGTGCGTGTCGTGACAAGTTTTTGTGGTGGCCCATGCAGGTCAGTTTTCGCAAAGGGTTGCGAACTCGTGGTAGTACCACATTAGTCGTACTACTGAGAGCCTATGACTAAGAAATGCTCATTCACAACTAGGGTTAAGTTGATTTTAGGAGGATGACTAGGAATATGAGTCCCTTATTCAAATTAATTATTGGGTAGTTAAGTTTGCTATATAGGGCATGTGATTTAGGTAGAGGTTTATTGAATTCCTATTAGATACTTGAGAAAATTTTTCTAGAAGGATATTGTTGTATTTAATATGAGGGTATGACCCAAGGTGGGTAGACTTTTTGCTTGGTAATTTAGGCATCCCTAGAGTTCATTTTCTAATCATTTGTGCAGATTTTATTTTCTCCCCTCTAATTACCATCATCATATCATCAAAGTCGTACTGCCTACATTTTTCCATTAGCCATAGTAATCTATTTTTCTAAGAGTCAAATATTTTAATTCCATCTATAGTGTTTGAGCCTAGCCTGACCCAACAATTCATATATCTATTCTGAACTAGTTATTCAAGATATATTTGTGTTTTCCCTCGATCTTTGAATATTAGAGAAATAAAAATTTAAAAGTTCACATTTTTATTGTCTTCATTCATTTTTTTCTTCTTAATCTTGACCATTTGTGCCTTGCCTAAAACATCGTCATATCGTAAGTTTGTATCCCTTATATTTTCCTTGAACCTAAGGAATTATTTTTAAAGTAACTTATCACTCAATTATATATATATATTAATCTCGAGTTAAGTTTTTGATTCAAAATTTTTCTCTCAATCATTGAATCTTGGATATCCGTGAAATATGGATTAAAAGAATTTTACTTATTTTGATTTATATCCTTATCCTTCCTAATCAATTTTTTTTTTCCAAGAACCGATATTTATACTTGAAGGACAGATACTTACATCTTCTTGGAACTTGTTTGAAATTCTGGAACCTTCCTTAAAATTCTTATAGATATAGTTGGAATAATATTCGCTGACTTATAAGGGCAAAACAGCAGCGCACTGTCACCATTTACTTGAATTATCGAGACTGCGGTTCACTGCAGCCAGCAGCGCACTAGCGTGACATGATCCCTAAGTTGAAGTATTTCACGTAAGCATAAGTTACCGAATACCATTAAAACTATGACTTAATGGTCCTATTCGATCTTTGAGTTATTATGCCAAGGTTGGATAAGTTAATAAAATATTCGATATCATATCATATTTGAGTCACGAAAACAAGGGTTTACTGTAGCCAGGTGTATATTGACGAGGCATAAATTCTCGGTCAAGCGACTTCATATATACATATGATTTTCGAATATTATAGATACTACGTCCTTTTTGGCACGTGACTATCGATCTTCAAGGTTCACAATTTCATGAACCCTCGCTTAAATTTGATTTAATTCTTATCATTTTATTTCTTGAACCTTTCCTTCTTATCTTTCTATTTCCAAAATTGTCATTTGTCTTCCTAGAAATCATTTAAACCTATTTTTGATTTCCTTCCACTTGATTCATAATCATACCTAGATTACGATTGTATGATCATGCCTACATAATTGAATCGTGCAAAAATGATTTCGATTTAGATCACCCTTAATGACTTTTAATCGCAACTGGACTATTTTGATTATACTTCGATCGTGTCAATTCACATACTTCCTAGATTTTGATTCTATGATCGTGTCTAAATGATGTTTGCCTAAACAGTTAATCAAGTTAATCGTGCCAAAAAAAGAATTTTGATCGCTCCTAAACGACTTTGATCGTGACTAAGCTATTTGACTATAATCATAACCGTGCCTATACTTTAACTCAATTCATATCTACCATATCACATTATCCATTATGTCGTGTAATATTCTTTTATAATCAAGAAGTCGAGGTACAATATTACTACTTTGGAATTTTTCTAACCTCATTAATCCAAAAATCATTTTTTTAGTTTATGGAGTGAATAGATTGTAAGCCCTTCTGAATTTTAGAATTTCTGTGATTACGATTGATTAGGATGAGTTGGTTCCCCACTACGATGACAAATTAGTGCCTCATGAACTCCCACTTTCTATTTAGATCTTTTAGTGTCCCTTACCATGACATTGAAATTCAGAGCGTAATACTAGCTGTTATCTCCCAACAAATTGCATATGCAAGACCTAGACGACTCCACCTTCACTTAGGCATATCATGTCCCACTTAAACATGTCCCCTTGTACTCTATTTTCATTATACGACTTTTAAGTCAAAAGGACTAACTAGAACCCTTACCGTAATACCAATGTACTTCCTGACTCCAATTAAAGACTCAACCTCTACTCAAACCTTTCGACCCAATATGTGGTTGTGATCTACTTGAAGCCCACTACACATATGCTACTAATGTGCCACTCAATTGAGTCTTCTTGTGTTACTTAAACACAAAAGTCACAGAAGGAGCATTTTTGGGCTTTAGGAGCCTAATTAACTAACCCGACTGACAATTTGCCAACCACTCGAATTGGAACATATTTTAGGTTACCCTAACCTAATAGGAATGATCTAGATTGATTTTCTGGATATTGTTAAGCCAATATAGATTAAAACCAAAGACTTATTCAATAAAAGATTGATGTCCAATTAGGGAACTCATTAAACTCCAGTTAAACCCATCCATGCATATCGCTATAATTTGGACTATAAAACCAAACTTGACAGAATAGGTTCCTACACCTATTATGTAGTCCCTATCTCTTGGTCTAATAATTCTCCTTCCATAAATCCCTTAACCATATCCTTTTGTAGCCTATGATATACAAGAAAAAGAATCCTTCTGTACCAACTTGTTTCCGGTTATGCTTAACCAAGACCTTTTCTACTGTCCTGATGAAACATAGTCAATATATGAAAAATGTTAATATGTAATACCTAGGCTTCCCATAGAGTCCATGACTATGATCAGAAGTACCCAGTATCCTCATACATCCCTGTAAAATTTGATCTTCTTAGGAGTCATATTACTGTG
This sequence comes from Iris pallida, assembly GCA_029216955.1. Lineage (NCBI taxonomy): Eukaryota > Viridiplantae > Streptophyta > Magnoliopsida > Asparagales > Iridaceae > Iris > Iris pallida. Next base: position 31,768,597 of record JANAVB010016197.1, on the reverse strand, counting down.
CTTTCCGTGATAACCAATTTATGTAAGTTGGGTAGAACATTGAACTTACTATACTCTGTCTTTTAGAATGGGATGCAAAACTTGGATTCCATTCGTAACCATTCTTCCATATGTTTGGAATTTGCGATACAATCTTCGTGTTGCATGTTATATTCTGTTGCTCGTACGTTTAGATAACCACAATGAAAGATATAAACCTTGATTCTCTAAATTTTGTTCTATTATAGAATCGTGTCTTAGTTTTAATTTCGAGAAAGGAATTTTCATAGGGCATAGGCAAGCCTCTCTAGAACGTAGAGTTCTTGAATTAGCAAATGATTGAGATAGGTCGATTCCACTTAGGCTAAAATTCAGTGGTTCATAACGTCCATTTCTATCCGCACCAACTGATACCCTCTACCGTGACTTTGATATTGGAAGCACAACACTAGCCTTTTTCTTACAACAAGCTGCACTCATGAACTATACCAGTTAAGCTACACACATGACATACATGTCCCACACTAAATCACCTCTCTGTATACTATTCTTATTACGCCACATATGTCACGACCCGCACCCAGTATAGGGGCACGAGAAGTGGGTACGTCCAGCCTACGCCGGAGTGTCGGCGGTAGAACGCTGTTCTAGGTTACTATCTAATCAACAACTCACGCAATTATATAATGTACTTGTTAAATCTCAATCACAGTCTAAGTACGATAAGATAACACAGAAGTTTATAACTAAAGACTAAACAACAACAACAAATGTAAACTACTAAATAATAATATCTCAAACAAACTCAAATACAAACTCAGTATCTCAAGTTATTACAATTCAAGTTCTAAACATGAATCTAAAACAAGTCTACTAGCTAGTCTCCTAATCACTCCTGAGTGTCGGGGCCAAAGGTAGCTAAAACATCTCCTGGTCCATAGTAAGTAGGGCAAGTGTCCTCGGGGAAAGCATCTATAATATTTTCAACAGGTCCAGTCAAGACAGGAACGCAACTCATCAAGAATCCTAAGTAAATGACAAAGAACTATCAAGCAGTTATAAACAGTTATATTGATGAACATGGCAGATTTATACAGGTAGTGATGTAGAGAAATAGTTAAGGTACAAGGAAAGTAAGGTAACTAAACAAGAGGAGAAGCATGGCAATAAAGACTGTAAAATACGATCTAGCTGAACTAGAGTAACATGATATAAGTCCAGACAGTATAATATGAGTCAAGTGTAATCCCAACGTAAGTTCAGACAATGTAAATCTAATACCAGATGAATCCTGCACAAGATGAGTCCAGTATAAGGTGAGTCCAGTCAGTGATCAATGATTCCAGGGTGAGTCCAAATTATATTCTGATAGTGTGTTTTAAAATACTGAGATCGACATGTAAACGGCTGTAGGTAATACGGTACCTCACACACTCGGCCAAGTGTGGGATGACTATCTTTCCAGTATAATTCCAAGGGAGTAGTTCCAGTATTTGGGAATGTTCACATGTCTACTCCAATATTTCCCTGTCCAACAAGTATAAGTGAATCCATAACCCGAGACGAAAATAAGTACAAGTCCAGCCAGCACATAAATGATACCAGTAAGTGATTCCAGCAGGTGATGCCAGTAGTGGTTCCAGAAATGGAGGCCAGACATGAATAAACGAGTGTTGCATGAAATGGATGCAGCAATATCAAATTGTGTTTGTAACAGAGAATCAAATAGAACTAACTAGAACTGAAATACAGTGATCGACAAGTAAATGAAAGAATTATCAGAAAATGTACTCGCCTGATACTCAAAAGAGAGTAGTGTAATATCAGATGTCTGTACCAGAGTCACAATATCCTAAATAGAGCAATATGGGTTATAATGTGTTTAAAATAAGATAAATGAAGTTTACGATGCAATCTACATGATTTCTAGGTCAATCTAGGTCAAAGTCAACTCTTGGTCAACTCTGGGTCAAACCAAGTCAACATCTAGTCAAACTAGGTCAACAACAAGGCTATCTTGGTCAACTGGTCAAACTTAGGCTATCAAGGGTCAATTTGGTCAATGGTCAACTATTGGTCAACTTTAGGGTTGGTCAACTAAGTCAATCTTAGTCAACTAAGTCAAATTAGCCTATTAGGTTCAATACCAAGTCATTCTAGGTCATTCTATGGTTTACCTTACCTTTCTAGGATACCTTAGGAACCAAGATATTACATAGCCTATGGTATTACATGCCACATATCTATATACTTATCTACATAGCTATATATATCATAACATATATATGAGCTATATATATAGATATACCATTATGCATGTACATATATACATACATATCTACCTAGCTATATATGTGGCATATCATACAAATATATATATATATACACACATCTCATATATGGAGACACTCAAGTGGGCACTCTCTATTACACTCAAATGTTGTCACATTACCCCTCACTCACTCTAGATGGCTAGGATACTAGGATACTAACAATTTAACCTCACTATCTAGGATACTTACAAATCTTTATATTCTACCTAATATCTGTACTACACTAACCCTTACACACATGCTCACACATGGCACACTTTTTCTGCTGTTGCCAAGGACAGCAGCACCTTAACCTGCTGCTACTTCTACTCTTTGGCTAACCCTCACTCCCCACTAACAGCCCTCGCTCTCTAATCACTCATACACATACATATACAACCTCAAACCTACATCCTTCAAGTCCAACACTCACTCATCTAATACTTATCATATCTAGATATAGTGGATTAAGTATATCGATGTGAACCCAAAACTATTAGTATACATGTAAATTCCCTACAACTGAAATAAGAGGATAATAGGAATGCAATAGACAGATGCATTTGAAGTGTAAGTGGACTGGGCAAAATAAATAGTGATCATGTATATGCCATTTGACTGATACATGAGCCCAAATCTGAACAAAGGGGAACCTCACTTATGTTCAGTAGGATATTACCTGGACATAAGATTCAAATGACTGTCCATTCATGGACAGTTGCAAATACATAACTAATAGATGTGGGGATGTAGTGGTCAGTAGCCATATGCCAAATTGAGGGCAGGACAGATAGGAAATGCAACAAGTACAAGACATGAATGCAAGGAAGTAGGATATCAAATGAATTTGTAGTTGGCTCATAAGTCATGTGTAGTGGTACAGGTATGAATGTTGCAGTGGCTAAATAGCTTGCAGTAGAATGTTTGGTGATGCAGGACATGAGAAGGGGAATGTAGGGAATGAAATTGAATTGTGAAGGAAAAGGGAAGTGGACTGAAACAGAGATTGATCTCAGATTTATACATCAACCCCAACATCAAAACCCAAAGTGTCTAATGTGTCCAGTCAGTGTGTCAAGGTGTCTAACATGTTAGAGAGTGTCCAAGTGTCGTGTGTGTGTCCACGAAGTGTCAAATTGTGTCCAAACAGGGGGTCGACACAGTGTAACAAAGACAGCACAAAGGCTACCTCGTGCAGCCATGTTGAGGAGAATAGAGCTCGACACATGGCACGAGGAGTCTCGTGCTCATGCACGTGGCTAGGGTAGGTATATGTCTAGGTCCTAGGGTGCCTGCACGAACCCCATGACGTGTCGTATCCAAGTTACAGCCCGTATCAGAGACAAAAATTCAGCCATGCACAGACAGTGCAATGTTAGTGCACGGTCGATTTCTTCGCGCACACTGAACGAGGACCCATGAAACTTCATGGACATGATGTCAGTGGGTGCCCCCATGTGTCCATGAATTTTCATGTCACATGGTGTCGTATCGTGTCCGCTAGGACACCCGAGCAGCAGGGGAGCCGCACGAGCCTCGTGCGGTATCTCGTGCATGAGGTACTTGTCCAATTAGAACACGAAATCTAACTCAAATCGTGATCAGTCTTAGGGTTCTAGAATCCCCACATGTAGGGCTAGTGTAATTAGTTTTAAAAATTACTGAATAATTTCTTATGTGGTATTTCACCAAATATTTATTCAAAAACACTGATACGTGTCTGATACGGACACGAAATGGACACAAATTCCTACCAAACTTGGGCTACACCTAGGGGAAACCTAAATGAATGTATCTATGGAAAGAAACTAAAATTTAAATAGGTTTTATGGCATTTACCTATTGATAGGAAATCTCAATGAAAAATAAGAAAGGAAAGGTGTTCTTCTTCAAATGCAATGGTCGATTTACTTCGAATCCTTGCTTGCTAGCCTCCCTTAGCATCCCCTATTGTTGGGGATGATGATGCAATTGATTTGGCTCAATTTGGGATCAATTTGGATGAAGGGAGAGGAATTTGGGAAAGAACAAGTTAGGGTTCTTTGTAGGTATTTAAAAAGAGGCAAGGGCTCTTAATTGTGATACTTATAGGAGGGGAGGGGCTTGTATGGCTGGCCAAACTAAGAGAATTAGGGTTTGGCAATAGCTAGATGTGTGGCTAAGGTTCTTCCACCCAATTTCAAGTCCTCCTATTGGTTCAATTAGTCCTAAGGCTTTCTTTTTATAAATATCTCAAAGAAAAAATATCCTACTTAGGAATATCTAGATATTGCTAATCTTGTCACTTAGTAGGATATCCTAATCAAGATTCTAAGCTCAAGGCTAATCTAGATTAGGCTAAGATTCTAGGTCAAGTCTCAACTAAACAAATAGCACATATTTAATTAATAAAATTTATTTTCATTTAAAAGTCAAAAATGACCAAAATACCCTTAGGCTAAAAAGTCAAAATTAGTCATCCTAATCACATGGCTAGGCCTCCTTGGTCATGGTTAGTCTCTAGGTCATACAGGGTTTCACTAGCAACACATCAAAATCATAAGTCATGATTTAAAATAGTTTTAAATTGATTAAAAATCACCAAAAATCATAATGTGACTTAAATGTCAATAAATAATGATTATAAATATAAAAGTTTAAAATTACCCTCATTTCTGAAAAGTGGGTATTACAACATATATGATACCTGTTCCCTTAGAACAAACCCTAGAGGCCATTTTTGATCTATTTTTAAATTTAACCACACAATTATTGACCCATTTCCTTATGTAAACTGAATAACCGTGATCCATGCGAGACACATCACATCTATGATGTATGTATTCCATCCAAACAAGCCCATACCTCCTGTACAACACCAAAACACCAACCCTCAAACGCTAGTCACCATGTCAAAAAATACATACCTAATCATGCCTTTCTTCGATTATAATTATATGAGAAGGCTTCCTGCATGCTCTCATCTCTTAGTTACCCATGTAGAGCAAAGACTGAAGTCCTCTGAAATGACACGTTTAAGTTATATTTGAACAAGAAATGGTCACTATCTTGTTGAAGTATGACCTTATAGGAACAATGTTAAACGGTAATAATTCTTCTAGAGAAGTTAGTGACCAAGGATGCCCTATCGTGTAGAACACGGCATCAATTTGGATTTATTTCGTAACTGCCTCCTCCATCGTTTCGAAAATTGAGTTATTATTAGACGTACCTGCCCTCCCTTTTTATTAACTATCGTTATTGTTTTATATATTAAGATTATTTTTAATTTCGAGGACGAAATTTTTATAAGTGGGGTAGGATGTAAACCCCCTAAATTATAGATATTTTATAAATTTTTCTTAATATATTTTTTCAGTATTTTTGTATCATTGGACTTCTTAAATTTTAGGTGTTGTCAATATTTTGGTAGCAAATGCTACATTATATGTATACCAAGATAAATGTTTCCAAGGTCATTTACTAAATATTCAGAATTTTTTTAATTGTTTTAAAAAAATGTAAGGGAACTTTATTTTAAGTTTACAATAACTTTATAATTTTAAACAATTTTGTATTTAATTATTGATTTTTTCTTAATATTAAAGTAGCAGATAATAACTATTTTTATATAAACATAAATATATTTTGTGCTAAAACCTTGCTAGAGTATTTAGAAATATTTTTGTTAATTTTAGATAATTTTTATAAAATTATTTAGATTATTATTGGTATATATATAAATATAAGTATATATATTGTTAAAAGAATTTATATTTCAATTTCATATGAGATAATTAAATCTCACGAGAAAATAAAACCCCCCAACCCGATCAGAACAGATCGAGCGCCCCTTTATAACTATACGAACGAAAGGAAGAGAAGGAGAAATATCAAAACCCTAAACCCTACCGACATAATCACCCAGCCGTGCGCCCCTGGATAGCCTGTGTGACCACCCATGCGCTACGGTCGACCGTCGGCGCGGCAGCCAGTGGCAGCTGCCGCTGCACAGACGCTGTCAGCGACAACAGCGCAGTTGCGATAGCACGATTTCGTGCCTCGATTTCTCTGTGCACGGTTGATCGATATTCAATCCGTCTTCTCGGGTATGTTCACAACCCATACAACTTTGAATCCCTTTAAATAGATCATTTTAATTCGCATCATGTGCGACAAAAAATGAGTTCCAAAATCGAGACAAAACTCGATATTTGGACGTTAGAAACTTTCCCAGCGTCCCCTGTTTGCGGTCGATTTACGACCAGTATGTTGTGAGTTTTGAAAATCAGTTTGAGTAGACTTGTAAACAACCTATAGAAGATTAAAACCCTTCTTGTAGATTTAATTTACATCTACTGTACAAAAAGTAATTCGTTTATGAAGTTTAGGAAAAATCTATTTTCAAAAACTAAAATTTAGGATATTTTTTTCGATACGGCATGTGTCCCAACAAACCGGACGATATAATCGCAACCCATGAGCATCGAAAGACGCATATGGATATTGTCAACGTATGGGAGTCGACGGAACTAGATTTCGTTGTGCGTGCACGACGAAATCGAAGCGTATTCGTCGAGATATCCCGTATCGGTCCCTTCGTAAACTAGCCAATAACTTCGTGCACGTTCTTCATATCGAGACAAAACTTGCGCCAATAGGACAGTATCATTTTTTGGTCCTGTATGCCAAGTTGGTCCGATTCTGAGAAGGTCGACCAAAACGTCCTTTTGGCGGGCCTGCGATCCGATCCAACAGTAAATTTGGGCACGACCCATCGGAATCCAACTTTGAATATACAGTTGGATTCATGTTATCAAACCGGACTTGTAGACATATAGTTTGACGAATTTAGAGAACGTAGATACTTGCACACTTTTTGGTGCAAAGCGGATCCAACGGCGGACATCGTTTTGACCCAAATTATGATTTTGCTCCTGTGTTCAGAATTGAACTTTTGGGTAGGCATTCTTAGACATTTATTTTATACCAAATGAATTGGTGATGTCTGTTTCAGCATCCGAAGACTGTTGTACGAGTTGGACTTTTGTGTGGCACTCTGAGTGGTTGGTATTATCGGTTTCATCAACAGAGGACCCCAGATGAGTATATTTGTTTGTGTATTTTCAATATTGCTAATTCTTTTATCACATTATTAGTTATATCATACTTGATTCTTGACACACTCGTCACACGATAGCACTCATGTTTCTTGTCATGTCATATTTCTTGCCTTATACATGGTATTGGGACGAGAAAGTACTAATAGATATGTGATCAGACCTTAGCCCATATTTTATTTCCTGCACAGTAGACCATGTAGACCTTGTTAAATAAAGTAGACCTTGTTAAAGTAGACCTTGTAATTAACTTAGACCTTGTGGTGTAACTGTCCCAGACCGATCACATATCGTAAGAGTACTTCAAAACACATACATAGTTCTATTCTTCTGTTACATGCTGCCGGATATTTTCCTGCATGGTGTTCTTCATGTTATATGTTACTTTTTGGATATTTCTCATCATGTATTTTATGACTAACTTTTGTCTTATAGTAGTTAGTATATATTTGGAACTGCACTCAATGAGTTGTACTCATTCCATTTCTGACTGGAAACCAACATTTTCAGGATTACCCGCGACTACTTTTAGCATTGGGGAGAAACGGGTGTACTTGCAAGCTAAAACCTAGAGATTAGTTAAACATATGTGTTGTAGACATTTTTAATATTTGTAAGAACATTGTAATTTCCTTAAATGTAAAGTTGTGAAATTATAAATTAGTTAGTTTTGTAAATGAGCAGTAAAGTTATTATTTTTTGTGACATTGAGCATCATAGCCTCAACAACGTTCTACCGCCGATACTGCGGCGTAGGCTGGCTTGGACACGCACTCGTATCTCGAAAAGCGGGTGCGGGTCATGACAAGTTTTGATCCATATAGTTTTGAGATTGATTTAATTTGAATTTAGTGGAAAGATTTATTCATTAGATTATTGACCCTTCCAAATTAGAAAATTATGAGTCAATCTCCATCTATATAAGGAGTCCTTTTTCTTCTCCTAAAACTAGAACCCTTCCAATCTAATCCTAATTAGGTGATTGCTACCTATTGTATATACCCTTATAAACATCTTTTATCTTTTTCTTTCTCAAAATTCTCTCTTTTTCGTCCAAAATTGTCCAAAATTTGTAATAAATTTAGCCTCATTTTTTTTTTTGAAGTTGTAGCAACTTCGTGAGGTCGTTGCGACCAACTACGGTCTCTGTTTTACATCCAATTTTTTTAGAACCATATCGATGTTAGTTTTCTAAATATATAATTTATTTTCTATAATTATTAACGTAAATTTTTAGAAAATTGTTTGAGTGACAGTTGTCCAAAAAATTGACATGTCGTACTGTTTTGGAGTTTTCAGAAGATCCTGAACTCCGTTTTACCAAGCTTTTAATAGTTTTGAAAGCTGACACATAGATCTATAGTGTACTAACTTTTCAGAAGTTACTATAATATTTTAATATTTTGTTTAAATTATAGAACATATAGATGACTAGTGAACCGAATCAACGACTTTGGACTTTCTCTATATTGGACTTATCTGGAAATCATTGGATGTTATGGATCTCGACATTATTATCTCTTCGAACCAATTATGACTATAGCTTTTGACGTATTCTGTGCCAGCATGATCAAGTCACAAATCAACTACAACTTAAAATTGAGACAAGTATACTATTGCTTTATGTACTTATTATATTATAATGCTATCTTTTTATTGTGTTTTATTAAGTATCATGTTGGGACATGATTGTGACACGATAGACTTGATTGTATCATTGCTCGTTTATTGACTGTTTAGTGAGTCGGGAGAAAAAAATACTCAGTAGGTATGTAAACAAAGCCTAATAATTGTTATTGTGGATAGCTAAGTCATATACCTCACATATGGGTTAGTCGTACCTTTTTATTATGGATAGCCATCTATGATGTGCCGTATTAGCCCAAGCCATTCACATGTCAAAAATTATTTCAAACACACTGTCTACTTTATTGTACTTTTTTTTATTGCTAGTTGTCTTGTTCATCCATGATCTTGCTAGTGATTTCGTGTACATATTTATTGTTTCCAATTCATATACTTGTTTTATTATTCTTCTACTGTATATTTACTTGTCTTATTTATTTTATATTAAGTTATATTATTGTAATAGGTTTGTACTTTGCTCCTTTCCTGACTCGATCGTTGTAGGTGACTTAGCATATTTTCCACTTTTGCGCTATGGACCATATAGAGAAGATAGACATCTTAGAGGCGACCTTAGATTCTAGATATATTAGTCAATTTCTTTTATTTAAATGTTTAGTGGATTTGTTTCCAAAAATTATTTATGTTGTAATATTGGATTTGTAAATAAAATAGTTATTGTAAATTAGCAAATAGATGTGATTTTATTATTTTGAGATTGACATTGAGACCTAGAAAACATACTCCCACCGATGCTGCGACGTAGGCTGGACTTGGTTACGTACTCGTATTCCGAAAAGCGGGAGCGGGTCGTGACAAGTTTTTTTGGTGGCCCATACAAGTCTGTTTTTTCAAATATTGCAAACTTGTGGTAATACCTATATTAGTCGTGCTACTGCAAGCCTGCGACTAGGAAACTCCTATTCACAATTAGGATTGATTTGATTTTTAGGAGAATGACTAGGACTAGGAGACCCTTATTAAATTTGATTGTTGGCTAGTTAAGGTTGCTATATAGACCATGTGATTTAGGTAGGGATTTATTGAATTTTAAACCCTATTAGATAACTTGAAGAATTTTTTTAGATGGATAGGTTATTTTGTTTTGATATGAAGGTATGATCAAAAGTGGGTAGACTATTCGTTTGGTAAGTTAGGCCTTCCTAGAATTCATGCTCTAACCTTGATAAATTGTTCAAAATTTCTTTTCTGGCCTCTTTAGATATCATCCTCATATCGTAAGTCTAAATTGCTTATTTAGTTCCCATTTTGCAATAATGAATTATTTTTATAAATTTTGATTCTTTTATCCATATATGAATCTCGAGTTAGTTTTTGATTCAAAGTTTTTCCCTCAATCATTTGAATATCCATGAAATAGAGATTAGTATATTTATACTTCTCTTGTTTTCAGTTATTTCCTCCCTAATCGATCATTTTTCGAAAATTGAGACTTATAGAACAGATACTTACACTATATCTTAATCGTCTTAGAACTTGTTCGAATTTCTAGAAGCTCCTTTACAATTATTATGGATATAGTTGGAATAATTTTCGATGACTTATAATGGCAAGGCAGATGCACACTGTCTCCATTTATTTGAATTATGGATACTGCGGGTTTATCGCAGCCAGCAACACACTGGGAAGACATGATTCCTAAGTTGAAATAATTTTAAGTAAGCGTAAGTTATCGAATAATATTAAAACTATGTCCTAATTGCATTATTTGATCCTTTGAGTTGTTATGTCAATATTGGATAGAGTTGATAGAGTATTCGATACCGTATCCTTATTTGAGTCATGAAACTAAGAGTTTACTGCAGCCAGACGTACACTAGTGAGGCATAAATTCTCGGTAAAGTGACTTCATATATACATACGATTTTCGAAAATTATAGAGACTACATCCTTTTTGGCATATGATTATTGATTTCATGGTTCGCAATTTCATGCACTCACTTAAAATTTGATTTAGTCCTTATCCTTTCATTTTGAACCTTCTTTCTTATCTTTTATTTTTATATTGTTATTTATCTTCCTAGTAATCTTTTAAACCTATTTTGATTTCCTTTCACTAGATTCATAATCATACCTATATTATGATTCTATGATCGTGCCTACATAATTGATCGTGCTAAAACGACTTCGATTTGATTATTCTTAAACGATATTGATCGCGACTAGACTATTTTTTTATTATATTCCAATCATGCCAACTCGCACCATTTCATAGATTTTGATTCTATAATCGTGCCTAAATAATTTTGGTTAAATAGTTAATCGTATCGAAACGATTTCGATTTGATCATTCTTAAACGATTTTGATCACGACAAGACTACTTTAATTATATTTTGATCGAACTCGCATCTTTTCCTAGATTTTTATTCTATATTCATGCCCGAATGTTTTTGGTTAAATAGTTGATCGTGCCAAAACGATTTTGATTTTTGATCGTTCCTAAGTAAATTTTTTGGTCGTGACTAGACCATTTTGACTATAAATTGATTATGCCAATCACATCTTAGGTTTCAATTCTATCCGAAATTATGCTTATCTAATTTTGATCATTAATCGTATCATTTTTCTTAATTGTATTCTTGAACGTGCCTAGTCATATCCTTTAAAATTTTGAGAACAAAATTTTTCAAGGTGGTTAGATTTGTAAGCCCACTTCCCCATTTTTTTAAAAATTCTATTTACTATTTTTAATTTAAATATTTTCTAGTTAGAAAATTAATTTTAATTTATTTTTATAAAAGATTTTTTTGGATGACAAAGAGATTTGTCAAATTATTTTTAAAATAAAATTTTGTATTTATAAAAATATATTCTATAATTATTTGATTTATTATTATCATTTATTATTTTACAATTTGATAACATACTTGTAGAATTATTTGGTTTATTATTATCATTTTATTTTAAAGATTTGATTTTATAAAATCTATTTTGATGATTATTTAAAATATTAGATAGTGATTTGATTAATTTAGTTTTGAAATTATTGACTATTATCTTTTACTGATAAAAAAGATTTATAAAATTATTTTTATAAGATTTGGATTTATGATAATATACTTTAAATTTTATTTGATAATATTGGATATTATTTTAAATTATTATTATGATCAATTATGGATTGAGATTTGATCCATATAGTTTTGAGATTGATTTGATTTGAATTTAGTAGAAAGATTTATTCATTAGATTCTTGTCCCTTCCAAATTAAAAAATTATGAGTCAATCTCCATCTATTTAAGGAGTCCTTATTCTTCTCCTAAAACTAAAATTCTTCCAATCTAATCCTAATTAGGTGATTGATACCCATTATATATACCCTTATGAACATCTCTCATTTTTTCCTTTCTCAAAATTCTTTCTTCTTCGTCCAAAATAGCCCAAAATTCGTCATAAATTCAGCCTCATTTTTTTGAAGCTATAGCAACTTCATGAGGTCATTGAGACCAACTCCGGACACTATTTTACTGTCACGACCCGCTCCCGAATAATCAGACACGAGTCGGACACGTCCAGCCTTCGTCCTTAGACACGACGAAGTAAGCTATACCAATCTAGGAAACTACAAGGCAATATGAAGGTATACAAATCACAGCATCTATATAAACGATCCCAAAATTCAAAGTACAATTTTATGATTTATTACATTCATCTAGAAAGCAAGGTAAAGTCTAAAGTCTCTAATACAAGGAAAGTAAACTGCTAGAAAGGGAAAGATAACTAGGCCTCCTCGGCCTTTTGGTCCAGTGCAGCTCCAGCTGGCTCTAGTACGTCAGCAGGATCATGCCCATAATACGTATCACACAAAGCCTCCATCTCACCTGCAATATATCCAATCAGGAGCGGAGCAAAGTACAGTTCTAGGTAATGAACAAGAACATCAAGATATGAAAACTACAAGAGAACATGTAAATCACAGAAAAGAGCAGGAAAGTACATAAATGTAAAGTACAAAAAATAAAGTACAAGAATGTAAACCATGAACCTGAATTACAAGACATAACATGTGCACAATGTTTGAAAAAAAACTAACATATGTGACCGGCTGGGACAAGCACAGGAATAAGCACAGGAGCACAGGAAAAAAGGTACGATACACCCTCTTTCCCCTTTCCATTACATGCCTATGTATGTATATATATATATATATATATATATATATATATATATATATATATATATATATATATAAAATAATATATATATATATATATATATATATATATATATATATATATATATATATATATATATATATATATATATATATATATATATGATTCTGCTATTAGATATAGCCTATGGTTTAGTGAGTCAGTTTAGGATTGACCCAATGAGCCTAACTTGGCCAAGTTGACTAGCAAGTTGACAAAAGTCAACCTTGGGTCAAACTTGATCCAAATCGACTCAAACGGGCTTGAAATGGTTAGATAACTTAAGTTTGACCTAAACTTAGACTAATTGACTAGTTGACTTAGGTTTGACCTATTTTAACCATAATGGTTGACCAGAGTTGACCATGGGTTAACTTTGACCTAGTTTGACTAGAATAGTTGACCAAGAGTTGACTTTGACCTAGAAGGACCTAGAATCATATAGCATGTATTGTAGATTACTTTTATTTTATATTAGATACTTTGTAACCTATGATTGCTTTAAATAGGACTCAGATACTCCGGTTCGAACTCTTATTCTCATCAGACAGTCAGGATATCAGGCGAGTACATTCTCTAACTGTTTCATACTTGCTTGGAATTATATTCTTGTTATAGAAAAATTTACTTGATGCTGACACGATGTTATCACGGATTAGTACTATATGGATCTTTACATGAGATGTTATCCCCCTAGGGTACATCAGATACATTATGTTATATTTTTTTATCGAATATTATGTATTTCATGGACTCTTATTATTCATGTACACTCATGTGCTCTCATGTACTCTTATGATCTCACGAGCTTCATGTATAAACTTTCATATACAATAACATAACCTGTCTAGATCCTTGTGTATTGATTGGGGTATGGGGGGTAGAAATAGTCATGTGAACAATTCCAAAGTAGTGTAATCATATATAAACTCCGTAGTGTAATCATGTATAAATCAAGCCATTCATATGTCTATCTTGTACTCTAAATTACTAGTCACTTACAGTTCTCTATTACCATACCTAAATATTTCCTGTTATCAAATTCTCTTTCTTTCTTCATGTTTATTCTTACAGTTTTTGTGTACTTTATTCTATAACAAGCTTTACATTTTCTGTCATGATATGAACTGTGTGAGAGATATGTATTCGTTCTTTTCCTAATTGGACCGGTTGATAAAATTTTACAGGTAACTTGGAGGACCACAGCTAGCCTAGAGGACACTAGTAGAGCTTGGAGTAGATGTCTAGAGTTGTTTATCTTATTTCTTGTTTTGTCTTAGAGTTGTATTTTAGATATTAAAATTTTGTGGTTGTAATACAATTGACTTATTTCACTTCTGGTTGTATCCCTTTTGTGGATTCTTATCTATTTCATCGTATTGATTATCTACCTTTAGTTTTGTGATTGAGATTGTATCCTCCTGTGATTGTCCTCCGTTTGGAGAGTATATCATATTGTAATAGTTGTGATTGTGACCTAGAACAGCGTTCTACCGTCGACAATGCGGCGTAGACTGGACGTATCTACTTCTCGTGCCCTTACACTGGGTACGGGTCGTGACACCACGTGCACAATACGAGGCCTAAGCTATCTACATGAATATCATAGCATGGGCATTGTCACATAGCTAGTGTATTTCCCCTCCCCGACCATAAGTAAGCACATGATATGAAAATACAAGAGTACAAGCACGTGTCTCAATGTATCACAAGGAAGCACATGATATGTATGAATCAGAACCATAGAATGTACTTGCCTTGCTGCGGGAAAGTACGAGTAATGAATGGAGCTAGATGTCCTCCTGTTAAATGATTTATAAGTTGATTAAAATCTAAACAAGTTATACTAGCTAGTCACATCTTCTAACCAAGTTCAATATTTATATGGTTTACTAGTTGTACTAGATAAGGATAATAAGTTGTTTAATTACTAAGCAAGTATACTATTTGTCCAATACACCAGCTAAGTCCATGCCCAGTCCTATATTGTTTAGTCCCAAACCTGTGTAAATGCAACCAACTATCAAACCCAGCCACCAAACTAATTTATTTTGCCACAATAGTCATACAACAATTTGGTAGAGTATTTCAAGGAAAATAAAAAGTCTAAAAGACTTTCATCATGGATCCTGCCAACATGCAATAGACTTCCTATCCAAGGTCCAATTGATTTAATTTACCATTCTGCCATAGACTAACTGCTACTAGTAAGCCGCCCTTCCCTTGCACCAAATAGAAAAATTACTCAATTTGAACACACAATCTCTTGAGCTCGAACCCACATATAGGAGTCCATTCATACTTCGAATAAGCCCAAGAATAGATCTTCCCAACAAAGAAGTCAGTAGTAGAAGAACCACTAGCTCAGAATTTAGGGAAAACAGAACAAGTAGTCAAAATTTCATAATATCCATCAGAATCATACAAGGGATACACATGAAAGTATGGAATAACTTTGATAACCCCTCAACCAACTAATTCTTAGATCCCGCCAATAATCAAAATAAAAAACCAAGAATTCAAAAATACTCATATCAAAATCTCGACCAAAAGTATTCAATCAATATTTAGAGAAGTATTTGAATTCATGGTACAGATACTATCAATCAATTTTGAAAACACAAATGAATCTGGAAAACTCCAAGCTCGGTATAGACTTCATAGGTCCCCATCCATGCCATCACCTGCTGACACGCACGGGGGTTGGATACGACAACACTTGGACATGAACAACGTCATGGACATGCACACAAACACAAACAGAGACCTTCTTCCCACGTCCCGACCCCAACTCTGACCAAAACTTAATCAAGCACAATGTAGCACACATAAAATTGATAAACAGATGAGGACGGAGGATTACCTGAACTGAAGAATCAGTCGCAGAAAACTAAAGACTCGAACACGCAATCCTTGAATCCCCAAGGGTTTTACTGCAACATTCATCAAACACAACCGAGCAACCTCAGAGAGCAATTTAGGATACTAAAATTGACTTCAAATATTGTAATGCATGTGGTTTATATAGCGTATTTTTGGAATATGTGTACGTATTTATTCTTGTATTGCATGATTTCTTGCTTAGTTTTCTTCTTGGCTTGGTTCATTCTTGGTTCAGGTTGGCTTGGTTCGGTTTGGGATTGCCTTGGTTCACCATGGACCAAAGGGTGAACCCCCTACCTACCACCACCACTACCATTTATTAACTCCACTTCCTTCTCTCTCTTCATTACTCTCCTTCTTCCCTCCATTAATTCTTCACCTACTAGAGAGAGGGAGAGAGAGGTCTAGGCAAGTGCAACTTGCTTCATGGAGGAACTCTAATTTTATTGCTTCATTTTCTTCCTTACAGCATTTTAACTTACTTTAGAACTTGGCATTTTCACTTTCCATGGCTAGATTCTTCTAGATCTAAGTTTACTTTATTTTTAGATTTCTTGGGTTTTGATCTACTTAATCCTATTATTTCTGAGTTTTAAGGGTTCTATGTTGTAGAGAATCTCGTTCTACCCTATTTTGACCTATGGAAGTTCAGATTTGGGCTCCGGATGATAGAGTTATGCAGCTTGGAAGCCATGGCTTATGGTGTACTTCTTCTTGAAAATTTGGAGAAGAAGCACAGTCCCGAGCCGTATGGTGTACTTGACCGCATGAACATTCATGCGACGAGTCAGTTCCAACCGCATGCACTATTGCCTTGACTTGACCGTGTGACAAGTTCATGCGGCAAGTATTCTCGGCCGCATGGGACCCAGTCAGTTCAGCCGCATAGGGCTGAGGACCTTACCCTGTCGCATCAGCTTATCTTGGCCGTATGAGTTGGACCCGGCCGCATGTGCACAACCTTGATGAGCCGCATAAACCAGATTCACTCGCTGGACACATGAGTCCTATATCCGCCAGCCGCATGAGATCCTGAACCTTATAAGCCGCATGAACTCCCCCCCCGTCAGCCGTATAAGCAATCACCTTGACCCAGCCGCATGGGCTCGACTTGGTTGAGCCGCATGGACTCATTTCCGCCAGCCGCAGGAGTACCTTTGCCCTCCTGGCCGCATGTGTCTTGCCCTTCTCTTGGCCGCATGAGTTTGATTTATTCTAGCCGCATGAGAGTCCCTCTCCTGCGAGCCTCATGGGTCCTTAGTTCCCCCGACCCGCATGAATCTCTCCCCAGCCGCATGAACCCGACTCCTTCCTCCAGCCGCATGAGGCTGAGTCTATCTTCAGCCGCATGAGCTGTTCTCCTCCCAGCCGCATGAGATCCATCCGGGCCGCATATGTCTTAGCCGTATGGCTCTTCTATAGCCCTGTATATTGATATTTTATTAGATATTTAACGTCCATTTTATATCCTTATGCCTTTTGTCCTGAACTTGAAAATCATGAATTCATTTGATATGTTTGGAATTGATAATTGAGCATAACGTGATAGTGACCCGTAGTAGTGCACTCCTGACATAATAACCTGACATGACCTGATAGTGGCCCGTCGTGGCGCACTCCTGACTAGTACACTTGATATGATAAACCTGACATAATTTTCTTGATAAGCTGTTGCGACGGCTACCTGACATGACATGACCTGTATAATGACCTGGACACCGTGGGCGATTGTGCTTGTACAAATAAACCAGTCCTGTCTTACATCATGTCTAGGACAGGGACTCCTGAGTACCACGGTCAGGAGTACCTACTAAAATGGACTAAGGCTAATAACTAGATTAATACATTAGTCATGACAAGATTTCCTAGCTACAGGCAATCCCGTTACCTGGGCACGCCTTGGGATCTGTAGCCTGCCGTCGAGTAGGGCACATTTCCAGCACACTGTCATGTGTTGCACCCTTCAAGCTACCTAAGGGTACATTCGTTTCCTGGACGATGTACCCACCTGAATTCAACTCTAAATCCTTCAACCCGAGTAACCTGGATGGTCTGTAGGGCTTGTGTCTGTAGAATAATCTCACTGCATCTTGTTAGTAATTAGGCTTGCGACAACCCTAGTTAGTTAAAGTATCAAGCCATAATTCTTGCTTGGCCGTGAAATGATTGGATGGAGTCTAACCAGTCTAGTCTTGTCCTGATCCTGTTCCAGGTTACTGCATGACCAGAATGCTTGTATTTATTTTACCGATAAATGGTGAGAATTCCAAGTTCTGTTCAGACGAAGGGTTACAACCCCGGTCCTTGTTTGGTTTACGGGTTGTAACCTGGTTATCTGAATGGTTCCATGGTTATCTCGTCGTATATCATCCTGATGTATTTTCTTTATTTCCAAGTTCTTACTTTTATTTATATCTTGTGCTGATTGCTGATTTTAGTTCCTAAGTGAAGCTTCCTTTGTGGCACTTGCTCTTTCTGGGGTCTGACCCAGCTGGTTTTGTGTGGCCAGATTTCAGAGCAGCTCCAGAGGATCTACCGACCTTCCAACCAGATGGTGGCCACTAGACGGAACCCTGACAACGAGTGGGTTTATTTTGATCTTCTACTTTATTGTAAAAATATTCTTTTGGGGCGTTTAGCCGACGAGCACCTGTTTAGCTCGATTGTACTTACTTACTGTCTGTCTACGGGCTGTAACATGATTAACAAATCCTAGGGTTGATCATGTATGACTAAACTCTTGCTAGTCTTGACATTTTGTAATGACTAGCTTCATGATCAACTGAATATGTAATATTTGGGACGCCTTACTATTGTATATTTAAGGATCATACGTCTTGTGACTTTTACTTACTTGCTTGTGATTGAGACAATAGACTTGTTCATGACCTTAAGAGACTGCTGGCTTGTAGATAAACCCTCATGTATCTAGACAGCCGTGACCGTATAGCGAGATGGATTCCATTTCATATACGTTGCTGGCTATGTCTGCCCCCGCTCTCCAGTATTCTGGTTCTGGGGTGTGACATGGTTTAAGTGGCGGCCCATGCAGGTCTTGTAAATCAAGATATGTGAGGGTTTACCGAATAGATGTCTCAATCAGTATTCGCCTTTGATCTCTGCTCGTATCTTCTGAATCCCTGGATTCTTTTCCTGATCATATGCTTGTATAGTTGGTCTATCCTGGTCCTTCCTTATTGTTCCCCATGTCGTCTTCTTCAGCGGTATCATTCCTAGACCTGCCGATCAGCAAGGCGGAGAACTTCCCACGGATCAGCAGCAACCAGGAGATCAAGCCCAGCACTCCGAAGTAGCCTCCAAAGTCGTACCTTCTGATGGAGAGCCACCAGTCCAGCCAGTTCAACCTGTAGAACATGATGACGGCACTTTGGTAGGACTCGTCAGGACCTTGATAGCTTTCCAAGATCGGCGTGGAGATGCCTTGCACCAGGCAGTGACGGATGCTTTGACCTGGGGTGGTCATCAAGGTAACAGTGCGGCCAACATCTTCAAGCGCTTGAACCCTCTATTCTTCGACGGTAGTGAAGATGCTATCACAGCGATGCATGGCTTCAGGATACTGAGGTGATTCTAGAAGCAGCCAGGACCCCAGAGAATGAGAAGGTGGCCGTAGTGCGCCTACAGTTGTTAGATCTTGCCCGTAGCTGGTGGGCAGCACAGGCCGTTGGATTAGCAGCACCTATTGCTTGGGCAGTATTCAGAGAGAGATTCCAGACCAAGTATTTCGATGCCGTGGCTCGGTATGATCTGCAGACGAGGTTTACCAATCTGAAGCAAGGAGGCAGGACGGTCGACGGATATGCGGCCGAGTTTTCCAGACTCAGTCAGTTTGCTCCCACTTTGGTGGCAACCGAGTATGATAGAGCCCAGCGGTTCCAGCAGGGACTTCACCTGGAGATCTTGTTGGCAGTTGAACAGTTTGAGCATTAGACTTTTGATGCAGTCTTGAGAGCAGCCCGAAGGCATGAGTATACCTCCCAGAGGATTGTGGATAGGGCCGGAGGTCGGAAGAGATCTCACGGCCAGATGAATCAGTCTTCAGCACCAGCCCCGGCAGCCAGGGCTTTGACTATTGGAGCTCCGAGGCGAGCGGCCTCAGTAACGTCGGTTTAATATTCCACTCCGATGCACCCTCAGCAGCAGAAGCAGAAGCAATCTTCCGCAGTGGGTTATTCTCATTGTGGGAAGCCAGGCCATGTAGTGGCAGAATATCGCAGGGCACAAGGATTGTGCCTGGCTTGTGGAGCACCAGACCATAGGGTTGGGTCCTGTCCGAATAGGGGTGGTTCATCATCGTCCAACCTTTCTAGCTCTTCGGTGAGAGGACCATCACCGGTCCAGCAGCAGCAGCAGTATCCATTATCGAGGCCCTTGCCGCCTCAGACCCAAGTGTTCCAGCAGCAGAACCCCCAGCAGTATGCACAAGTCCAAGCCCAGAGCCAGAGCAGGCAGCGAGGATTTCAGCAGAGGGGACCAGCACCCCGAGGGCACGGTCAGGCTATGGTGATGACCGTGGAGGAAGGATTGGCACCAGGAGAGGTAGTGGCAGGTACTATTCTCGTCAACTCCTTTCTAGCTTCAGCTTTATTTGATTCTGGTGCATCGCATTCATTTATGTCTGCACGATTCGTGATACGGGTAGGGTTGGAGCCCGAGTCATTATAAGTAATGCTTAATATACTTACTGGTAACGGACTTGTGGGAGTAGATAGAGTATTTTCCTCGTGTTGGATCGTAGTTAGCGGTAGAGAATTTCCTGCTAGATTGATAGAATTCCCGATGGCCGATTATGATGTGGTCTTAGGGATAGATTGGTTGAGGAACCAGTATGCCAGGATAGACTGCCACATTGGTAGGGTTGTTTTTAGCATTCCAGGCGAGCCGGAGTTTTTCTTTTCCCGAGGCGAGGTTGAGTCTTCTCCTCCGATATTGCGGATGGCAGTAGCAGCAGTTCAGTTGCCCAGGATAGTCGAAGAGTTTCCAGATGTTTTCCCAGAAGAGCTTCCAGGTATGCCGCCGGAGCGGGAGATCGAGTTCACTATAGACTTAATTTCCGGGACAGCCCCAGTATCAGAAAGAGTCTACAGAATGGCGCCGTCAGAGTTAGAGATCTGGTACAAGATGATTGAAGAACTTCGAGCCAAGGGATTTATTCGTGCTAGTGGATTACCTTAGGGAGCCCCGATGCTTCTTGTGAAAAAGAAGGATGGTACGTCCAGGTTATGTGTTGATTATCGTATCTTGAACTCAGTGACAATCAAGAACAGATATCCCCTCCCGGGGATAGATGACTTGTTTGATCAACTCAAGGGGAATTCAGTATTCTCGAAGATTGATTTGCACTCAGGTTATCATCAGATCAGAGTCAGAGAGCAGGACATCCCGAAGACAGCTTTTAGATCGAGATATGGGCATTGGGAGTTCCTTGTTATGCCTTTTGGAGCAACCAATACGCCGACAGTATTCATGGACCTCATGAATCGCATCTTCATGCCTTACTTGGATCAGTTTATGATTGTGTTCTTGGATGACATCCTGGTCTACAGCAAGAGGGAGGCAGAGCATGAGCAGCATCTCCGTATAGTTCTTCAAATCCTCAGAGAGCACCAGTTATATGCCAAGTTCAGTAAATGCGAGTTCTGGCTCGATCGTATTTCGTACTTGGGTCATATCATCACCAGAGGAGGAGTAGAAGTGGATCCCCAGAAGATTGTGGCTATTGAGTCATGGCCAGTGCCCAGCACAGTTGCAGAGGTTCGTAGTTTTCTTGGATTGGCCGCTACTACCGGCGGTTTATTTCAGATTTTGCTCGAATTTCAGTGCCATTGACGCAGTTTACCCGCAAGGATGCGCAGTTTGCTTGGACAGCAGAGTACCAGGATTCTTTTGAGAAGTTGAAGCGAGGCTTGATGACGGCTCCCATTCTCACGCTTCCAGATGGAATCGGAGGATTCTCAGTGTACTGTGATGCTTCAGGCAGAGGTTTAGTATGTGTTCTGATACAGCATGGGAAGGTAATACTTATGCATCATGACAACTTCGTGATCATGAGAGAAATTACCCAATCCATGACTTGGAGCTAGCAGCAGTGGTGTTTGTACTTAAGTTATGGAGGCACTACTTGTATGGAGACAGGGTGGAGATTTTCACCAACCACAAGAGCCTGAAGTATGTTTTCACCCAGAAGGATCTTAACATACGTCAGAGAAGGTGGATGGAGCTTCTTGTGGATTATGATGTCAACCTGCAGTATCATCCTGGGAAGGCCAATGTTGTTGCGGATGCATTGAGCAGGAGAGCGGGAGTTTATTTTCTAACAGCGCAACCAGAGCTGTTAGCAGATCTTCAGAAGATGGGTATTGAAGTTGTTCTCCCTTCCAGTATGGCCTTGATGGCCAGTATGCAAGTTCAGTCCACTATAGTCGAGAGGATCCGGATGGCACAATCAACAGATTCCAAGCTTCAGCGGCTCAGAGCATAGTGTGAGGCAGGATGAAGACCAGAGTTATGCATTCATGAGGATGGTATACTTCGACATGGTAAGCGTCTTTGTGTACCCAGCGGAGATATCCGGCAGGAGATCATGTCAGAAGCGCACAGTTCACAGTATTCCATCCATCCCGACAGTACGAAGATGTACCGTGATATCCGGCAGCATTTCTGGTGGAATGGCATAAAGCGGGAGGTAGCTCGGTTTGTCTCTCAGTGTTTGGTTTGCCAACAAGTTAAAGCCGAACATCAGAGACCGGTTGGACTTCTTCAGCCCTTACCGATTCTAGAATGAAAGTGGGAGCATGTGACCATGGATTTTGTGACTGGACTACCTAGATCCCCAGCTGGTAGAGATGTTATCTGGGTTATAGTTGATCGGCTCACGAAAGTGGCTCACTTTCTTCCATTCAGAGTTGGTTAGTCGACGGCTCAGCTAGCAGAGATGTACCTCAGGCAAATTGTCAGATTGTACGGTATTCCAGTCAGTATCACCTCGGACCGAGATTCAAGATTTACGTCGCACTTGTGGCGTAGCTTGCAAGAGAGTTTGGGGACTCATCTTCAGTTTAGTTCAGCCTATCACTCGCAAACAGATGGCCAGTCGGAGCGCACGATCCAGACTCTTGAAGACATATTACGGTCCTCTACACTTGACTTCGGTGGTTCATGGGAAGATCACTTACACCTGGTGGAATTCTCGTACAACAACAGTTTCCAGGCCAGTATCCAGATGACACCGTTCGAGGTACTGTATGGTAGGAAGTGCAGATCCCCGCTAGCCTGGGATGATATTGGAGAGAGACAGATGCTCGGTCCAAAAATGATTGCCCAGACAGTTGAAGTGGTCAGGCGAGTCAGAGATCATCTTCGAGTTGCCCAAGATCGCCAGCGCCATTGGGCCGACTCTCATCGGCGCCCTCTCGAGTTTTCGGTCGGCGATAATGTATTCCTGAGGATTTCGCCTAACCGTGGCGTCATTCGTTTCGGCGTGTGGGGAAAGCTTAGTCCTAGGTATATAGGACCGTTCGACATTCTGGAGCGAGTAGGAGATGTATCCTGTCGTCTCGCTCTTCCGCCGTCGCTAAGCGAGGTGCATGACGTGTTCCATGTATCCTAATTACGACGGTATATCTTGGACCCGAGCCACATCCTGGATCATTCGGAATTGGTTGTTGGTACCAACCTTTCGTATGAGGAGAGGCCCGTGTCTATATTGGACCGGAGAGAGAAGATCCTCAAGAACAAGACTATCAAGTTAGTCTGAGTTGCTTGGGGTCATCACTCTTTGGGGGAGTCAAAGTGGGAGCATAAGGATGATATCCGATCACGATATCCCGACTTGTTTGACTCGTGAGGTATAATATCTTTCTTATACCTCATGCCTTCGATTCCTTGCTTGAATGAGTGATTGTCTGCCTAGTTATAGCTTGCATGTGATTAATGTAGCTTGTCATTGCTCCTCTAGCCTCTTGATTAAATTCCGAGGACGAAATTCTTTTAAGGTGGGTAAAGTTGTAATGCCTGTGGTTCGTATTACGTATTTTTGGAATACATGTACATATTTATTCTTGTATTGCATGATTCCTTGCTTAGTTTTCTTCTTGGCTTGGTTCATTCTTGGTTCGGGTTGGCTTGGTTCGGTTTGGGATTGCCTTGGTTCATCATGGACCAAAGGGTGAACCCCCTACCTACCACCACCACTACCATTTATTAACTCCACTTCCTTCTCTTTCTTCATTACTCTCCTTCTTCCCTCCATTAATTCTTCACCTACCAGAGAGAGGGAGAGAGAGGTCTAGGCAAGTATAACTTGCTTCATGGAGGAACTCTAATTTTATTGCTTCATTCTCTACCTTACAGCATTTTAACTTACTTTAGAACTTGGCATTTTTACTTTCCATGGCTAGATTCTTCTAGATCTAAGTTTACTTTATTTTCGGATTTCTTGGATTTTGATCTACTTAATCCTATTATTTCTGAGTTTTGAGGGTTCTATGTTGTAGAGAATCTCGTTCTACCCCATTTTGACCTATGGAAGTTCGGATTTGGGCTCCGGATGATAGAGTTATGCAGCTTGGAAGCCATGGCTTATGGTGTACTTCTTCTCGGAAATTTGGAGAAGAAGCACAGTTCCGAGCCGCATGGTGTACTTGACCGCATGAACATTCATGCGGCGAGTCAGTTCCAACCGCATGCACTATTGCCTTGACTTGACCGTGTGACAAGTTCATGCGGCAAGTATTCCCGGCCGCATGGTCTTATCTTGGCCGCATGAGTTGGACCCGGCCGCATGTGCACAGCCTTGACGAGCCGCATAAACCAGATTCACTCGCTGGCCGCATGAGTCCTATATCCGCCAGCCGCATGAGATCCTGAACCTTATAAGCCGCATGAACTCCCCCCCGTCAGCCGCATAAGCAATCACCTTGACCCAGCCGTATGGGGCTCGACTTGGTTGAGCCGCATGGACTCATTTCTGCCAGCCACAGGAGTACCCTTGCCCACCTGGCCGTATGTGTCTTGCCCTTCTCTTGGCCGCATGAGTTTGATTTATTCCAGCCGCATGAGAGTCCCTCTCCTGCGAGCCGCATGGGTCCTTAGTTCCTCCGACCCGCATGAATCTCTCCCCAGCCGCATGAACCCGACTCCTTCCCCCAGCCGCATGAGGCTGAGTCTATCTTCAGCCGCATGAGCTGTTCTCCTCCCAGCCGTATGAGATCCATCCGGGCCGCATATATCTTAGCCGCATGGCTCTTCTATAGCCCTATATATTGATATTTTATTAGATATTTAACGTCCATTTTATATCCTTATGCCTTTTGTCCTGAACTTGAAAATCATGAATTTATTTGATATGTTTGGAATTGATAATTGAGCATGACGTGATAGTGACCCGTAGTGGTGCACTCCTGACATAATAACCTGACATGACCTGATAGTGGCCCGTCGTGGCGCACTCCTGACTAGTACACTTGATATGAAAAACCTGACATGATTTTCTTGATAAGCTGTTGCGACGGCTACCTGACATGACATGACCTGTATAATGACCTGGACACCGTGGGCGATTGTGCTTGTACAAATAAACCAGTCCTGTCTTGCATCATATCTAGGACAGGGACTCCTGAGTACCACGGTCAGGAGTACCTACTAAATGGACAAGGCTAATAACTAGATTAATACATTAGTCATGACGAGATTTCCCAGCTACAGGCAATCCCGTTACCTGGTCACGCCTTGGGATCTGTAGCCTGCCGTCGAGTAGGGCACATTTCCAGCACACTGTCATGTGTTGCACCCTTCAAGCTACCTAAGGGTACATTCGTTTCCTGGACGATGTACCCACCTGAATTCAACTCTAAATCCTTCAACCCGAGTAACCTGGATGGTCTGCAGGGCTTGTGTATGTAGAATAATCTCACTGCATCTTGTTAGTAATTAGGCTTGTGACAACCCTAGTTAGTTAAAGTATCAAGCCGTAATTCTTGCTTGGCCGTGAAATGATTGGATGGAGTCTAACCAGTCTAGTCTTGTCCTGATCCTGTTCCAGGTTACTGCATGTCCAGAATGCTTGTATTTATTTTACCGATAAATGGTGAGAATTCCAAGTTCTGTTCAGACGAAGGGTTACAACCCCGTTCCTTGTTTGGTTTACGGGTTGTAACCTGGTTATCTGAATGGTTCCATGGTTATCTCGTCGTATATCATCCTGATGTATTTTCTTTATTTCCAAGTTCTTACTTTTATTTATATCTTGTGCTGATTGCTGGTTTTAGTTCCTAAGTGAAGCTTCCTTTGTGGCACTTGCTCTTTCTGGGGTCTGACCTAGCTGGTTTTGTGTGGCCAGATTTCGGAGCAGCTCCAGAGGATCTACCGACCTTCCAGCCAGATGGTGGCTACTAGACGGAACCCTGACAACGAGTGGGTTTATTTTGATCTTCTACTTTATTGTAAAATATTCTTTTGGGGCGTTTAGCCGACGAGCACCAGTTTAGCTCGATTGCACTTACTTACTGTTTGCCTACGGGCTGTAACATGATTAACAAATCCTAGGATTGATCATGTATGACTAAACTCTTGCTAGTCTTAACATTTTGTAATGACTAGCTTCATGATCAACTGAATATGTAATGTTTGGATGCCTTACTATTGTATATTTAAGGATCATACGTCTTGTGACTTTTACTTACTTGCTTGTGATTGAGACAATAGGCTTGTTCATGACCTTAAGAGACTGCTGGCTTGTAGATAAACCCTCATGTATCTAGACAGCCGTGACCGTATAGCGAGATAGATTCCATTTCATATACGTAGCTGGCTATGTCTGCCCCCGCTCTCCAGTATTCTGGTTCTGGGGTGTGACATGGTTTAAGTGGTGGCCCATGCAGGTCTTGTAAATCAAGATATGTGAGGGTTTACCGAATAGATGTCTCAATCAGTATTCGCCTTTGATCTCTGCTCGTATCTTCTGAATCCCTGGATTCTTTTCCTGATCATATGCTTGTATCGTTGGTCTATCCTGGTCCTTCCTTATTGTTCCCCATGTCGTCTTCTTCAGCGGTATCATTCCTGGACCTGCCGATCAGCAAGGCGGAGCACTTTCCACGGATCAGCAGCAACCAGGAGATCAAGCCCAGCACTCCGGAGTAGCCTCCAGAGTCGTACCTTCTGATGGAGAGCCACCAGTCTAGCCAGTTCAACCTGTAGAACATGATGACGGCACTTTGGTAGGACTCGTCAGGACCTTGATAGCTTTCCAAGATCGGCGTGGAGATGCCTTGCACCAGGCAGTGACGGATGCTTTGACCCGGGGTGGTCATCAAGGTAACAGCGCGGCCAACAGCTTCAAGCGCTTGAACCCTCCATTCTTCGACGATAGTGAAGATGCTATCACAGCGAATGCATGGCTTCAGGATACTGAGGTGATTCTAGAAGCCGCCAGGACCCCAGAGAATGAGAAGGTAGCCGTAGTACGCCTGCAGTTGTTAGATCTTGCCCGCAGCTGGTGGGCAGCGCAGGCCGTTGGATTAGCAGCACCCATTGCTTGGGCAGTATTCAGAGAGAGATTCCAGACCAAGTATTTCGATGCCGTGGCTCGGTATGATCTGCAGACGAGGTTTACCAATCTGAAGCAAGGAGGCAGGACGGTCGACGGATATGCGGCCGAGTTTTCCAGACTCAGTCAGTTTGCTCCCACTTTGGTGGCAACCGAGTATGATAGAGCCCAGCGGTTCCAGCAGGGACTTCACCTGGAGATCTTGTTGGCAGTTGAACAGTTTGAGCATTAGACTTTTGATGCAGTCTTGAGAGCAGCCCGGAGGCATGAGTATACCTCCCAGAGGATTGTGGATAGGGCCGGAGGTCGGAAGAGATCTCACGTCCAGATGAATCAGTCTTCAGCACCAGCCCCGACAGCCAGGGCTTTGACTATTGGAGTTCCGAGGCGAGCGGCCTCAGTAACGTCGGTTTAACATTCCACTCCGACGTACCCTCAGCAGCAGAAGCAGAAGCAATCTTCCGCAGTGGGTTGTTCTCATTGTGGGAAGCCAGGCCATATAGTGGCAGAATATCGCAGGGCACAAGGATTGTGCCTAGCTTGTGGAGCACCAGACCATAGGGTTGGGTCCTGTCCGAATAGGGGTGGTTCATCATCGTCCAACCTTTCTAGCTCTTCGGTAAGAGGACCATCACCGGTCCAGCAGCAGCAGCAGTATCCATTGTCGAGGCCCTTGCCGCCTCAGACCCAAGTGTTCCAGCAGCAGAACCCCCAGCAGTATGTACAAGTCCAAGCCTAGAGCCAGAGCAGGCAGCGAGGATTTCAGCAGAGGGGACCAGTACCCCGAGGGCACGGTCAGGCTATGGTGATGACCGTGGAGGAAGGATTGGCACCAGGAGAGGTAGTGGCAGGTACTATTCTCGTCAACTCCTTTCCAGCTTCAGCTTTATTTGATTCTGGTGCATCGTATTCATTTATGTCTGCACGA
Organism: Iris pallida; assembly: GCA_029216955.1. Taxonomy (NCBI): domain Eukaryota; kingdom Viridiplantae; phylum Streptophyta; class Magnoliopsida; order Asparagales; family Iridaceae; genus Iris; species Iris pallida. The sequence goes on along the minus strand of JANAVB010016197.1, from coordinate 31,740,025 downwards.
TTCGTGACACGGGTAGGATTGTAGCCCGAGTCATTATCAGTAAGGCTTAATATACTTACTGGTAACGGACTTGTGAGAGTAGATAGAGTGTTTTCCTCGTGTCGGATCGTAGTTAGCGGTAGAGAATTTCTCGCTAGATTGATAGAATTCCCGATGGCCGATTATGATGTGGTCTTAGGGATGGATTGGTTGAGGAACCAGTATGCCAGGATAGACTGCCACATTGGCAGGGTTGTTTTTAGCATTCCAAGCGAGCCAAAGTTTTTTTTTCCCGAGGCGAGGTTGAGTCTTCTCCTCCGATATTGCGGATGGCAAGTAGCAGCAGTTCAGTTGCCAAGGATAGTCGAAGAGTTTCCAGTTGTTTTCCCAGAAGAGCTTCCAGGTATGCCGCCGGAGCGGGAGATCGAGTTCACTATAGACTTAATTTTTGGGACAGCCCCAGTGTCAGAAAGAGTCTACAGAATGGTGCCGTCAGAGTTGGAGATCTTGTACAAGATGATTGAAGAACTTCGAGCCAAGGGATTCATTCGTGCAAGTGGATTGCCTTGGGGAGCCCCGATGCTTCTTGTGAAAAAGAAGGATGGTACGTCCAGGTTATGTGTTGATTATCGTACCTTGAACTCAGTGACAATCAAGAACAGATATCCCCTCCCGAGGATAGATGACTTGTTTGATCAACTCAAGGGGGATTCAGTATTCTCGAAGATTGATTTGCACTCAGGTTATCATCAGATCAGAGTCAGAGAGTAGGACATCCCGAAGACAGCTTTTAGATCGAGATATGGGCATTGGGAGTTCCTTGTTATGCCTTTAGGAGCAACCAATGTGCCGACAGTATTCATGGACCTCATGAATCACATCTTCATGCCTTACTTGGATCAGTTTGTGATTGTGTTCTTGGATGACATCCTGGTCTACAGCAAGAGGGAGGCGGAGCATGAGCAGCATCTCCGTATAGTTCTTCAAATCCTCAGAGAGCACCAGTTATATGCCAAGTTCAGTAAATACGAGTTCTGGCTCGATCGTATTTCGTACTTGGGTCATATCATCACCAGAGGAGGAGTAGAAGTGGATCCCCAGAAGATTATGGCTATTGAGTCATGGCCAGTGCCCAGCACAATTGCAGAGGTTCGTAGTTTTCTTGGATTGGCCGCTACCACCGGCAGTTTGTTTCAGATTTTGCTCGAATTTCAGTGCCATTGACGCAGTTTACCCGCAAGGATGCGCAGTTTGCTTGGACAGCAGAGTGCCAGGATTCTTTTGAGAAGTTGAAGCGAGGCTTGATGACGGCTCCCATTCTCATGCTTCCAGATGGAACCGGAGGATTCTCAGTGTACTGTGATGCTTCAGGCAGAGGTTTAGGATGTGTTCTGATACAGCATGGGAAGGTAATAGCTTATGCGTCACGACAACTTCATGATCATGAGAGAAATTACCCAATCCATGACTTGGAGCTGGCAGCAGTGGTGTTTGTACTTAAGTTATGGAGGCACTACTTGTATGGAGATAGGGTGGAGATTTTCACCAATCACAAGAGCCTGAAGTATGTTTTCACCCAGAAGGATCTTAACATACGTCAGAGAAGGTGGATGGAGCTTCTTGTGGATTATGATGTCAACCTGCAGTATCATCCTGGGAAGGCCAATGTTGTTGCGGATGTATTGAGCAGGAGAGCGGAAGTTTATTTTCTAACAGCGCAACCAGAGCTGTTAGCAGATCTTCAGAAGATGGGTATTGAAGTTGTTCTCCCTTCCAGTGTGGCCTTGATGGCCAGTATGCAAGTTCAGTCCACTATAGTCGAGAGGATCCGGATGGCGCAATCAACTGATTCCAAGCTTCAGCGGCTCAGAGCAGAGTATGAGGCAAGATGAAGACCAGAGTTATGCATTCATGAGGATGGTACACTTCGACATGGTAAGCATCTTTGTGTACCCAGCGGAGATATCCGGCAGGAGATCATGTCAGAAGTGCACAGTTCACAGTATTCCATCCATCCCGACAGTACGAAGATGTACCGTGATATCCGGCAGCATTTCTGGTAGAATGGCATGAAGCGGGAGGTAGCTCGGTTTGTCTCTCAGTGTTTGGTTTGCCAACAAGTTAAAGCCGAACATCAGAGACCGGTTGGACTTCTTCAGCCCTTACCGATTCTAGAATGGAAGTGGGAGCATGTGACCATGGATTTTATGACTGGACTACCTAGATCCCCAGCTGGTAGAGATGCTATCTGGGTTATAGTTGATCGGCTCACGAAAGTGGCTCACTTTCTTCCATTCAGAGTTGGTTAGTCGACGGCTCAGCTAGCAGAGATGTATCTCAGGCAAATTGTCAGATTGTACGGTGTTTCAGTCAGTATCACCTCGGACCGAGATTCAAGATTTATGTCGTACTTGTGGCGTAGCTTGCAAGAGAGTTTGGGGGACTCATCTTCAGTTTAGTTCAGCCTATCACTCGCAAACAGATGGCCAGTCGGACGCGCACGATCCAGACTCTTGAAGACATATTGCGGTCCTGTACACTTGACTTCGGTGGTTCATGGGAAGATCACTTACACCTGGTGGAATTCTCGTACAACAACAGTTTCCAGACCAGTATCCAGATGACACCGTTCGAGGCACTGTATGGTAGGAAGTGCAGATCCCCGCTAGCCTGGGATGATATTGGAGAGAGACAGATGCTCGATCCAAAAATGATTGCCCAAACAGTTGAAGTGGTCAGGCGAGTCAGAGATCATCTTCGAGTTGCCCAAGATCGCCAGTGCCATTGGGCCGACTCTCATCGGTGCCCTCTCAAGTTTTCGGTCGGCGATAATGTATTCCTGAGGATTTCGCTTAACCGTGGCGTCATTCGTTTCGGCGTGTGGGGAAAGCTTAGTCCTAGGTATATAGGACCGTTCGACATTCTGGAGCGAGTAGGAGATGTATCCTGTCGCCTCGCTCTTCCGTCGTCGCTAAGCGAGGTGCATGACGTGTTCCATGTATCCTAATTACGACGGTATATCTCGGACCCGAGCCACATCCTGGATCATTCGAAATTGGTTGTTGGTACCAACCTTTCGTATGAGGAGAGGCCCGTGTCTATATTGGACCGGAGAGAGAAGATCCTCAAGAACAAGACTATCAAGTTAGTCCGAGTTGCTTGGGGTCATCACTCTTTGGGAGAGTCAAAGTGGGAGCGTGAGGATGATATCCGATCGCGATATCCCGACTTGTTTGACTCGTGAGGTATAATATCTTTCTTATACCTCATGCCTTCGATTCCTTGCTTGAATGAGTGATTGTCTGCCTAGTTATAGCTTGCATGTGATTAATGTAGCTTGTCATTGCTTCTCTAGCCTCTTGATTAAATTTCGAGGACGAAATTCTTTTAAGGTGGGTAGAGTTGTAATACCTGTGGTTCGTATTACGTATTTTTGGAATACGTGTACATATTTATTCTTGTATTGCATGATTCCTTGCTTAGTTTTCTTCTTGGCTTGGTTCATTCTTGGTTCGGGTTGGCTTGGTTCGGTTTGGGATTGCCTTGGTTCATCATGGACCAAAGGGTGAACCCCCTACCTACCACCACCACTACCATTTATTAACTCCACTTCCTTCTCTCTCTTCATTACTCTCCTTCTTCCCTCCATTAATTCTTCACCTACCAGAAAGTGGGAGAGAGAGGTCTAGACAAGTACAACTTGCTTCATGGAGGAACTCTAATTTTATTGCTTCATTCTCTACCTTACAGCATTTTAACTTACTTTAGAACTTGGCATTTTCACTTTCCATGGCTAGATTCTTCTAGATCTAAGTTTACTTTATTTTTGGATTTCTTGGATTTGATCTACTTAATCCTATTATTTCTGAGTTTTGAGGGTTCTATGTTGTAGAGAATCTCGTTCTACCCCATTTTGACCTATGGAAGTTCGGATTTGGGCTCCGGATGATAGAGTTATGCAGCTTGGAAGCCATGGCTTATGGTGTACTTCTTTTCGGAAATTTGGAGAAGAAGCACAGTCCCGAGCCGCATGGTGTACTTGACCGCATGAACATTCATGCGGCGAGTCAGTTCCAACCGCATGTACTATTGCCTTGACTTGACCGTGTGACAAGTTTATGCGACAAGTATTCCCGACTGTATGGGCTTATCTTGGCCGCATGAGTTGGACTCGGCCGCATGTGCACAGCCTTGACGAGCCGCATGAACCAGATTCACTCGCTGGCCGCATGAGTCCTATATCCGCCAGCCGCATGAGATCCTGAACCTTATAAGCCGCATGAACTCCCCCCCGTCAGCCGCATAAGCAATCACCTTGACCCAGCCGCATGGGGCTCGACTTGGTTGAGCCGCATGGACTCATTTTCGCCAGCCGCAGGAGTACCCTTGCCCACCTGGCCGCATGTGTTTTGCCCTTCTCTTGGCCGCATGAGTTCGATTTATTCCAGCCGCATGAGAGTCCCTCTCCTGCGAGCCACATGGGCCCTTAGTTCCTCCGACCCGCATGAATCTCTCCCCAGCCGCATGAACCCGACTCCTTCCCCCAGCCGCATGAGGCTGAGTCTATCTTCAGCCGCATGAGCTGTTCTTCTCCCAGCCGCATGAGATCCATCCGGGCCGCATATGTCTTAGCCGTATGGCTCTTCTATAGCCCAGTATATTGATATTTTATTAGATATTTAACGTCCATTTTATATCCTTATGCCTTTTGTCCTGAACTTGAAAATCATGAATTTATTTGATATGTTTGGAATTGATAATTGAGCATGACGTGATAGTGACCCGTAGTGGTGCACTCCTGACATAATAACCTGACATGACCTGATAGTGGCCCGTCGTGGCGCACTCCTGACTAGTACACTTGATATGATAAACCTGACATAATTTTCTTGATAAGCTGTTACGACGGCTACCTGACATGACATGACCTGTATAATGACCTGGACACCGTGGGCGATTGTGCTTGTACAAATAAACCAGTCCTGTCTTGCATCATGTCTAGGACAGGGACTCCTGAGTACCACGGTCAGGAGTACCTACTAAAATGGACTAAGGCTAATAACTAGATTAATACATTAGTCATGACGAGATTTCCCAGCTACAGGCAATCCCGTTACCTGGGCATGCCTTGGGATCTGTAGCCTGCCGTCGAGTAGGGCACATTTCCAGCACACTGTCATGTGTTGCACCCTTCAAGCTACCTAAGGGTACATTCGTTTCCTGGACGATGTACCCACTGAATTCAACTCTAAATCCTTCAACCCGGGTAACCTGGATGGTCTGCAGGGCTTGTGTCTGTAGAATAATCTCACTGCATCTTGTTAGTAATTAGGCTTGTGACAACCCTAGTTAGTTAAAGTTTCAAGCCGTAATTCTTGCTTGGCCGTAAAATGATTGGATGGAGTCTAACCAGTCTAGTCTTGTCCTGATCCTGTTCCAGGTTACTGCATGACCAGAATGCTTGTATTTATTTTACCGATAAATGGTGAGAATTCCAAGTTCTGTTCAGACGAAGGGTTACAACCCCGGTCCTTGTTTGGTTTACGGGTTGTAACCTGGTTATCTGAATGGTTCCATGGTTATCTCGTCGTATATCATCCTGATGTATTTTCTTTATTTCTAAGTTCTTACTTTTATTTATATCTTGTGTTGATTGCTGGTTTTAGTTCCTAAGTGAAGCTTCCTTTGTGGCACTTGCTCTTTCTGGGGTCTGACCCAGCTGGTTTTGTGTGGCCAGATTTCGGAGCAGCTCCAGAGGATCTACCGACCTTCCAGCCAGATGGTGGCCACTAGATGGAACCCTGACAACGAGTGGATTTTTTTTGATCTTCCACTTTATTGTAAAAATATTCTTTTGGGGCGTTTAGCCGACGAGCACCTGTTTAGCTCGATTGCACTTACTTACTGTCTGCCTACGGGCTGTAACATGATTAACAAATCCTAGGGCTGATCATGTATGACTAAACTCTTGCTAGTCTTGGCATTTTGTAACGACTAGCTTCATGATCAACTGAATATGTAATGTTTGGGACGCCTTACTATTGTATATTTAAGGATCATACATCTTATGACTTTTACTTACTTGCTTGTGATTGAGACAATAGGCTTGTTCATGACCTTAAGAGACTGCTGGCTTGTAGATAAACCCTCATGTATCTAGACAGCCGTGACCGTATAGCGAGATGGATTCTATTTCATATACGTAGCTGGCTATGTCTGCCCCCGCTCTCCAGTATTCTGGTTCTGGGGCGTGACAAATATCGTAAGAACTCGTCAAGATCAAGAACCAACAAAGAGTTGAGTCGACACTTACCAGTAGCTAGATCTTCCACTGTTCCTCGTACCAATCGAATTCGAGCAAATGCAAACTCAACAATTCTCTACAGGACAGGACAGACTCGATCAGTTCATGATCACTCAGCAAATTGACAAATCCCAAGCAGTGTCGAACTCAACTTCCTTCACCTCGTTGATGCAACTAGTCGATGACGGACACCGAGAAAGTGAACTGATCAAGGAGACGAATTTTCGATAAAGAAATCGAACGAAGGAACTAGGCCGGATCTGGATCAATAACTCCGTTCGGTCAATCTCGACAAAAACTGATTTCAAAGGAACAATGAAAATGATCAATCAATCGACTGTGCTCACCTGCCGAACTCGAACAAGAACCGCCACGTCGCCAAGAGCTTCGTTCGTCACCGCTATCATTATCGTCGAGGAGTGGAACAAGGAGGCGCCGCCGCACGATCTGTCACAATCGCATGGAAACTCGACTAGAGGCGGCTTAGTCTCCGGAAGAAGCAATGTTCGTCGTGGTCGCCGTCGCCATCGCCGTGGGCGGCTGTCGAAATATCGATCTACCACGAACGGTCTATCACCGGAGCAAGGACTCGCCTTCGTTGCCACCGTCTAGGCCGTCGAAGGAATGAAGATTACCGACGTTGCCATCGAAATTAGGGTTAGGGTTGTCGGTGGGGCTCGAGAGATTTGGGGAAGAGGGAGGTCGAGAAATGGAGCTGTGAATAGAGAATGGGATTTCTCTCTCCACACTGGCTTATATATATAGAGCCCAAATGGTGAAATTCTATCTAGGCCCCTCCACTCCAAAAATAATTACAATAACACCCTCAAATCTGTTAAAATATTTGTTAGGGTGTGGGCCACCCAATTAGTTATAACTAATTAGGAAATTTACATCTTTGCCTCTAATTCAAACTTCCCTCCAAAATGGTCATAAATTTATTATTCAAAATTTATTATTCTAGAAAACTTTCAAAATTCTCAAAAATTGGGAAGGTGGAGTTACAAATCTCTCCCCCTTAAAGAATTTCGTCCTTAAAATTCGAAGGTGTCACACTCAATTTTTAATTTTAAGGGTATTTTATTCGTTATGAATTTATTTTAATTTTATGTATTATTTGGATTTTTATTAATTTATTAATTAGAGTGATTGCTATGTGGTTTGATTGGTAGCTGGATTGGTGTTTTGGTAGTATAGTTGGTTTGACCTTAGTCAACCTTGACTAGAAACCTAATAATGTAATTAGAATCATATTTGGCCTTTTAAAAATTAATTTTGGATTAATCTCTATTTTTTGAGAATGATTTAAATGATTTTTAAGTCATTTTTCATAAGCCTTTTTTTAGCCTTTTTGACATGGGCCTTTTTAGCAACATAGGAGTGCTTGGCCCATGTGCAAACCCTAAACCTAATACCCCTTCATGTGGCCGGCCACAAGCAGCCCCCCTCTCTCATTTTGTAAAAAAAACTTATAACCTCCACAAGAGCAAACCCTAATTTTCCTTTTTCTCCAAAACCCTAACTTTCTCATCCGGCATCTGTTTCACCTCAAACAAATTGCGTTGCGATCGTGGGAAGGAGGAGAACTTACTGGAGCATTGCTAGCAAGGAGTTGGAGGCATTTGCTCGAGAGAAGTGGTCGACAAAGCGCTCGAGGAATTCATTTTATTAAGATTCCGACTCTCAATAGGTAAACCTCGTTCTACCTTTGTTTCTTCTGAATTTCCTTCATTATTGCATCCATATAGGTACCCTTGACCTGTACATGAAGTTTGGTAGGATTTTGGTTTCGTTTGATAGCGGTATCGGACACGTATCGGTCTTATGTAGCACGTGTTCGACAAAATGTCACTTAGAATTGAAAGTTGGTGTTTTGCGTTTCTGTTTACACGAAATTCTTGCTAATATTATTTGGATCAACTTTCGTGAAGACGGATCTGGAATCGGCATGATTTCAGTGTCCGAAATGGACACGGACAACGAACACGAGGCCCGTGCATGCCCTGCTGTCTATGCGTCATAACTCGACGCACAGGGCTCCTTTTTACGTGAAATTTCATGAGCACGTAGGGAAAACCTCTGCCCACATGCTCCAAAACTTTCATGATGTTTCGTCGAGCGAGCGAGGAGAAATCTTATGTGTACTGGTTAGCCCACACAGTGCACGTGGTTGAATTTCGCCACTGACACGGCCTTCGTACGCGGACACGGCACGTCGAAACCCGTTCCAGGAGCACGAGCACATATTCCTATACCTAGACTACCCAGGGACCTGATCCTGAGTTATGGCGTGGCTCAAATCGTGAGCCACGAGGCTCGACACGCGCCCACGGGCAAGTACGCACGCGTGCAGGCCGTGCGGCAGTTCGCGGGTTGCCGTGTCGCGTAGGCGTGACATGGTGTCATGTCAGCATGTCCTAGACCTACCTCGGGACCCTACCTAGCTGTGTGCACGAGCACAAGGCTTCTCTTTGTGCGTGTGGCGCTCAATCGAGCGAGAACGCACGTGTACGCACCATTTGACGTGCGAAATCGATTTTTTGATACACACTCTGTGGACATGACACGGACATGGTTTCGATTCTGTGAGTACCCGAACACGTCACATACACCGAAACCTTCGTACTTGTCGAGTTTCGCAGGTTCTAGTGGTGTATTGTGCAAATTGGGTCGATTTGTGAGATTTCAGGTGTTTTGACAAATTGAATTTGAATAGTTTTGTAATAATTTGATTCTCTGACTTTTAACCATCAATTTCTGAGTTTATGTTTCATATATGTTATTCTGGACTTGCGGGAAGCGAGCTTTGGTTTTATTTTCTATTTATTTACCATTTAAATAACATTTTGGGTTTCCTTATGTGTGTATATATATATATATATTTATATATATATATATATATATATATATATATATATATATATATATATATATATATATATATATATATATAGCTTTGTATATATGTAAATGGGTTATAATGAGAGCTCGAGGTACTGATTTCCAGAATTGAGATCACATCTCGGATTCGAGTAACCAAATCCCTTTACCTATATATATATATATATATATATATATATATATATATATATATATATATATTTTAATATATATATATATATATATATATATATATATATATATATATATATATATATTTTAATATATATATATATATATATTTTAATATATATATATATATATATATATATATATATATATATATATAAATATATATATATATATATATATATATATATATATATATATATATATATATATATATATATATATATATATATATATATATATATATATTTGTTTTAGAAAACACTGGAATCTATTGAATGCAGAACAGGGTACAATAAGACAAAGAGAAATCAAAAATTCGAATTTCAAATGAAATTCGAAATTAAAAAACATAATAGAAGTGTAGGATCAGACCCCAGTACGCGACCCGAGGGGGTACTCGGTCTGCGCGAGAGGGGGACCCGAGGGGCCGAATGGGCGTGCCGCCCGAGGAGGCACACAGCCCGAGGGGGGAGCGCGGCGCGAGTCCCGCTGAGAGGAGGGCCAAGGCGGAGGGACGACGAGGGAGGAGAGCCAAGGCATAGGGAGCCACGACGGATGGACGGCGGGGGACCGGCTACTAGAGAATCCCGTCGGCGGAGGGCATCGGCGAAGGGAAGGGGATAGCCAAGACGGAGGGACGATGGAGGGGGGGAGGGTGCCGGCCTCAAGGGAGCTCCCGCGGCGGAGGAGCGGAAGGGGGGAAGGTGAGGGGAGAAGACGGGGGGTTGGGGGGAGCCGCAGGGGCACAGCTCGCGACTCGGCCCAAAGCTGGAGGCCTGCTCAATGGGGGCACAGGGCCCGAGGGCCGGAGGCATAGCCCGAGGAGCCGGCAAGAAAAGACGAGAGGGAGGGGGGCTCAGGCCCGCCGGAAGAGGGAGCGAGCCACGGAGGGGAGGGGGCCGGGGTGAACTGCCTGGAGAGGGAGCGGGCTCCGGAAAGGAGGGTGAAATCCATGGCGAGGAGGGTAGTGAGCGGAGAGGGGGAGGAGAGCGGCGAGCAATTCGGCCTGGAAGGGGGGAGGGGGAGGGCAGTGAGCGGAGAGGGGGAGGAGAGCGGCGAGCAAGTCGACCTGGACGGCTTCAGGGGACCCGAGGCGGCGGCTCGGGCTAGAGGTAGGGGTACGATCCCAAGGAGTGGGCGTACGACGCCCACGACGAAGCGGAGGAGGAACCTAGATCGCCGTGGACGGGCGGGGTACCCGTGGGGCGCAGCCGTAGGGGCGTGGAGGTGGTACCAGTACCACTGTAGTGGGGGGGCATCGTCGAAGAAGTGGTGGGCGCGGCGAGCTGGGCGACTGGAGGGTAGGGCGTAGGAGGAGGGTCCACTATCGAGGCGGGGGGAGGGCGCTGCGAGCTGGGCGACTGGAGGAGAGGGCGCTGAGAGAGAGTCCGCTACCGAGGCGGGTTGTAACGCGGCGGGAGGAAGCGCCATGAAGGGGGCTTTAATTGGGGCGGGGGGGAAGGCGACAAGAGGGGGGAGGCGACGGGAGGGGGAGCGCCGGGGCTGGAGCAGGGGAGACTGGCGGAGCTCGCTGTGTCCCGGGCGGTGGGCCGAGGAGACCAGAGGGGTCGGCCGGAGGAGGAGGGCTGGGCCGTCGGCGCCTCGGCCGGGCGCGGCACGGACGCCGGAGACGGGGGTCGGGAGGGGAGGAGGGAGGGGAGGACGTCGGAAGGTGAGAGGCCACCTGTCACGACCTGCACCCTGAAGAGGGGCACGAGCACGTGGTTACGTCCAGCCTACGCCGCAGAATCGGTGGTAGAACGCTGTATATAGGGTCTGTAAATACTACGACTAAACAGATAAATATACCTGTACAGTATATACACTCCGTACGGAGGAACAAGGCAATTCTGTCTCAATCACATAATCAAAACTAAGGTATAAAGCATGGAAAAGAGATATGATAGAATAAGCAAGAACGAGTCCAGAATATCCACAAGTCACAGCTAACACAAAATCCAGAGTCTCAAAATAGTAATAAGTATAAAGATACTACAGCAGAAATGAACTAGCTGGCTCGCAGGCCAGGCAAACCTAACTAAATGGGCTACTCCGGGTGGGCGAAGTCAAGAGGCTCTACCACTAAGCCCCTGTCTAGGTCAAGTCCATCAGACTCTATCCTGTAGTAAGTCGGGCAAACAGCCTCTAAGTCATCTGTAAAATTTTGTCAACGTATCCTGTCAGGAAAATGAGCAAGTACAAAACACCAACAGCAGTTCCATATGAATTGACAAAAGCTATATGAGACAGTATAATAAAATACAAGACAAAATCAACTGGAAATATATATCATGATGTGAATACTGTAAAGGACGATAATGTATATGTATATATAGGATGACTTGGAAACTATTCGGAAGCCGAGTTACAACCCTTAAACCAAACAAGGACCGGGGTTGTAACCCTTCTCCCGAACAGAACTTAGTCACCCTAAGATAATAAATATAAAAAGTGCCTTGAATTATTAGTGCGTCATGTGATCGGCTTGGGAAAAGCTTTCCATCTGACCGACTATGAACCATGAATACAATAAAAACGATAAGGCCGGTCACCATGGAAAGCTATGAACCGTAGGGTAAGGCTTTACCCGTCGTGAGGTGAGGGTATAGCTATGAACCATGAGTACCATAGAACCATGTGGAAATTGATCACACAACCACTAATAACTCCCCCATCCCCGAATAGTACAATGGATCTGGACATGACACGTTATGACACGGGATTCCATAAGAGGGTAGCAAGTCCCCTTTTGAAATCAGTGTCTATACCAATACACTGAAACAAGACAGAACATGTATCAATATACCATGAAACTCTAGGAACAATATCCCATGTCATGATCCAACATATACTAGTCCGTGTACTGCCGTGACTGGAAATCGAGTATAACACTACAACTGAATCGGATATAGCAGATATCAAGACAATAAAAACTATCAGTAAATGTACTCGTCTGTGGTCCTGAGCTGATAGGTGAACAGATACTCAGAGCGATCACAGACCTAAGACAAGATACTATGAGTCAAACAGGACTAAATACTGAAAAGGAAACTAATACAAGCCATGAATGCAAGTCTAAGTCAAAACTAGGTCAATCTAGGTCTAACTGAGTCATAATAGGCCATACTGGTTCATACTAGGTCATACTAGGTCACTGGAAGTCATTCCAAGTCAAACTAGGTCAATCGGGATCAACGGTTGACTTATAGTTGACTTTTGGTCAAAAAGTCAACTCTGGTCAACCCTGGTCAACTCTGGTCAACTATGATCAACTCTAGGTCAAACTGGTCTAATGTTGACCAACTGTTGACTTTCAGTCAACTGGTCAACTCTGGGTTGGTTTCGGTCAAATCGGGTCGCTTTAAGGCTAAGTTTGACCTCCGGTTGACTTTTGTTGACTTTTGGTCAAAACGGTCAACCGACGTCAAAACTAGTCTTAGAGTACCATATTTGATCATTACCAACCACGGGGATCAAGTTCTAACACCATCTTAGGCTTCTAACACAAGTATCATATTTCTAGGCAAAACTAGGATTTACCCTTCTAAGGTAAATCCCGATACCTTGCCAAAACCTAATGAAACCTTGCAAATACCCATGGCACTAGCCTAGGCTTCTTAGGGTAGCTAGATATCAACCTATCTAAGGTTTACCTACCAAGAAAATTGGGTATCCTAAGTATCTAGGCTATGTTAGGATACGGGGTATAGGTTTACCCTATTACCTATTTCTATGTCATGAATTTACCCTATTCTATACCACACTCACCCCACCACTCATTCTCACATAAAACCACACTCTATAAGGCTTCCCTATAGGTTTCCTACTAGTTTTGCACATAGGCTAACTATGGGACACTAGTATCACTCACTAGTAGGTTCTCACACACACCCACAAACTCACAAAACACACTCACACACACAAGCAATTATTGGACTGATATTGGGGATATATGGACTGAATTTTGGAGTGAAAGGGGCTGTTATTTGGAGTATCATATGGGGACTGTGGTGGGTTAACAAGGGGCTGAAATGAAGGCTGTTTTGGACAGGTTTTAGGCTAGTTTTTGGGGGACATTATAGGACAGCTACTAGGCTGAAATTATGGACTGATAAGAGGCAAAATAGGGGCTGTTATGCTGTGAAAGGGGGCAGCACATTAGGGTGTCCTGCTGCTGATTTGCAGCAGCAGTATGGTGTCCCCCTTCCCCTCCTTAGCACCACAACTCTATATATATACATCTCCCATATAAACCACACACACACATATATATATATATATATATATATATATATATATATATATATATATATATATATATATATATATATATATATATATATATATATATATATATATATATCAACATATATATATATCAACATATATAATACTAGATATAACTAAATGGCAATGAAACCACAACCAAAACTCCCCCCTCACAAATCTGGCCGAACCTGGAACACCCATCCCCAAGCACCACAACATCAAGCCACAACACAAATGGTCACCATATATATATATATATATATATATATCCACAACACAAATGGTCACCATATATATATATATATATATATATATATATATATATATATATATATATATATATATTTTATATATATATATATATATATATATATATATATATGGTGACCATTTGTGTTGTGGATATATATATATATATATATATAAAATATATATATATATATATATATATATATATATATATATATATATATATATATATATATATATACCAATACACATAGGAATAATATGATACATTAAGATACTCACATGAATCCTCTCTACAACATGAAAAATCTGAGATATTATTAAGAAACACACAAAAACAACATTCAAACATTATCCATGGGTCAAAAAAGGGGGTTTTTCCTATTGGGACACAAACCTACAAGTGGACACTCCTAGAAATGTCCAAAGGACACAAAAAATGGTCTCAAATGAGGGCACCACCATGGGAATCATCATAAAGGGTTTCCTACATGATCTACATGAGAAGAGAAATAGATTTGGAGAAGAAATCACCTTGGTTGGAGGAAGAATCAATGGAAGCTTCAAAGTGGATGGAGCCTTTGGGGAAGAAGAAAAAAAAGTGGATGAGAATGAAAGGAAAGGTGGGTTTCTCTCTCCTCCTTATCCCTACTCTATGGCCAGCCACACATGGGGGTTTTGTCCTATTTGGATAATTACAAGTTTGCCCTCCAATGGTTTAAATAGCTAATAAGTAGGAAAGGGTTAAACCGGGGGTAGTTTAGTCAAACCGAAACAACTAATCTCTAACTAATATTAACTAAAAATAATAGTCTAGTCTCTAACCAAAATATCTAACATGTGGGCCATGGCTAACTAGTGTGTGGGCCCGCTAAGGTCAAAATACCCCGAGTCCCCGAAACAAGTCAAAATAAGTCGGAATGAGTTGAAATTCGAACCCGATTCAAATAACCCCAAAATAATACAAATACTAATTAAATAATTCCAAAATAATTTTTAAAGTGGAAAATTACTAAAATACCCCTGTTTGTGAAAACTGGGGGTGACAAATCTATCCACCTTAAAAAATTTCGTCCTCGAAATTAAAACCAAACAATAGTAAAATTTCAATCTCACAAGTCATGGCTAAAAATTTAAAATGATTAAAATCTCAAAAATCAAAGCAGGAATTAAATGACTAAATTTATAAAATTTACAGTTACTCTCAAATATAAGTCTATCCACCTTAAAAGAATCATCCAAAAACTTAAAACAAAGCAAACACAGAAAATTCATGCAATTTGATAATCGTATGCGTCTGTCCAATAATCATGATACTCAGAATCTCCGTCATGCCAGTGAGCAAGGCTACGATAATCACAGAGTTCTCAACTATGGTACATACCTCTAGAATTATGGTATTTAAAATTTTTGCATTGCCGCATGCTTGGCAGCGAAAACCTTAAATTCCCACACCCGAGAAATACGACCATAATCCGACTATATGTCCTCACTATGCCTGCTAGCATGACACTAGAGGATTCTAAAATCTCATAATCGAGGCGACCTAGCCCATACGACTTATCTCAGAAAATCACACAACAAGAACAACTTCATCAAACAGACAAGGAACAGATGGAATCGAATTTCAAATAGTAAATAAGGAAGCAAATGCGGAAAGGAGATCGAATGATCGGAACCTGCACTCTGCTCTGCTACTGCCTGAGAGGGCTCAACTGCCATGGTGAAAGCATGCCCCTGCTGGCCTTCTCTAGCCTGCTGTACTCTGCTCTGGCCTGTCTGGCTAGCTGCACGGACAGCACAGTCCCTCACCTGGTGGTCTGGAGCTCCACAGAATAAACAGACTCCCAGCTTCATCCTGCAAGCCTTCCGGGTGTGCCCCATCTTCTTGCAGAAGGTACACTGGACATCCTGCCTCCGGCCCTGTCCCTGGTGCTGCTGGACACGCGCCGGTGCCTGCTGAAACTGCAACTGAGGCTGCTGCTGCTGGAACTGCCTCTGCTGGAAATGTGGACGCTTCTCCGGCCCCGCACTCGAACTGGCTCCCAAGACATCACTGCCCCTCTTCGGCTTGAGGCCGAAGTCCTCCTCAGCAATCTAATCCTCCATCAAGATCTGCTCAAATGTCGCGTCTCGTCGCCCAGACGTGCGATGTGCGCACTGCGTGAATGAGACCCCTCCTGAACTTTCGGGCCTTGCACCCCTCATCCTGAACCAAACTCGGTGCAAACCTGCTCAGGCGGAAAACTCTACTGCGTACTCGTCGACCGACGAGCTCCCCTGCTCCAGACTGGCAAACTGCCCCTCTAAAGCTGACACGGCTACGTCCGGGTAGAACTTCTCCTTAAAGAGTTTCCTGAAGTCCTCCCAAGACAATCCCCTCACTGACGTACGCAGATCCATACGGTACCACATCAGCGCTATGTCGAAGAACTGGCTCGCTGCAGAAGTCACCCACAGAGCTCTCGGAACCTCTGCCAACTCTAGACTCCGCTGGACATCCTCTAGCCAGTCGTCCGCGTATAGGATACCCTCGGTACCCTTGAAATCTTGCGGGTTCATCTTTCGGAAGTCGAGATACGTACAGGGCCTCCCCTGGCCCTGCTACTGTGCTGGTGCTCCCTCAGCTGTAGCTGGTGCACCTCTCTCCACTGCTGCCATAGCTAACTGGTGCGAGTTCTCCATCGTCTGTCTCAGCACCTCTGTCTGGCGCTGCTGCGTCTGCAACATCTGCTGCAGGAGGGCCATCATCCCCTGGGTGTCTGCCGGTAGCTGACGCGGCGGTGGAAGAATGTCTGGAATGACCATAGACGGTCCCGCTGCTGGAGGTGGAAGACCTCCTGGGATCGTCGCTGCTGCTGCTGCTCCCGCCGGAAGGGCAGAAAACTGTGGTAGCAGCTCCCTCAGCTGTAGCTCCCACTGCCGGAGGTGGAAAGACCTCCTGGGACTGCCACTGCTACTCCTGCAGCCGGTGGTGGAAGACCTGTCGGATCTGCTACTGCTGCTCCCGCAGCTGGAGGTGGAAGACCTCCCTGATCTGACCTCTCTAGAACTGCACTAGGACCCGCTGCCTGAGAAAGAGTGACTGTCATCCTGAAGATGAATTGAACCCAAGAGATCAACATGGCACATGATAGGAATATCAAAGACGGATAATTAAATTTAATGCAAAAGAATTTGTCATGGTAATCAAAAGATTAGAGATTTCCTAGCATGTGATTGAGTAACTCCTATCATACCCTAATCCTATATCCTAATTGCAGGCTCGTAATTAGCACTCTAAGTCGAGCACCATTACGAGTTCGCACTAGTTGCGACACTGACCTGCATGGGCCACCACAAAAACGTGTCACGACCCGCACCCTGAAGAGGGGCACGAGCACGTGGTTACGTCCAGCCTACGCCGCAGAATCGGCGGTTAGAACGCTGTATATAAGGTCTGTAAATACTACGACTAAACAGATAAATGTACCTGTACAGTATATACACTCCGTACGGAGGAACAAGACAATTCTGTCTCAATCACATAATCAAAACTAAGGTAGAAAGCATGGAAAAGAGATATGATAGAATAAGCAAGAACGAGTCCAGAATATCCACAAGTCACAGCTAACACAAAATCCAGAGTCTCAAAATAGTAATAAGTATAAAGATACTACAGCAGAAATGAACTAGCTGGCTCGCAGGCCAGGCAAACCTAACTAAATGGGCTACTCCGGGTGGGCGAAGTCAAGAGGCTCTACCACTAAGCCCCTGTCTAGGTCAAGTCCATCAGACTCTATCCCGTAGTAAGTCGGGCAAACAGCCTCTAAGTCATCTGTAAAATTTTGTCAACGTATCCTGCCAGGAAAATGAGCAAGTACAAAACACCAACAGCAGTTCCATGTGAATTGACAAAAGCTATAAGAGACAGTATAATGAAATACAAGACAAAATCAACTGGAAATATATATCATGATGTGAATACTGTAAAGGACGATAATGTATATGTATATAGGATGACTTGGGAACTATTCGGAAGCCGAGTTACAACCCTTAAACCAAACAAGGACCGGGGTTGTAACCCTTCTCCCGAACAGAACTTAGTCACCCTAAGATAATAAATATAAAAGGTGCCTTGAATTATTAGTGCGTCATGTGATCGGCTTGGGAAAAGCTTTCCATCTGACCGACTATGAACCATGAATACAATAGAAACGATAAGGCCGGTCACCATGGAAAGCTATGAACCGTAGGGTAAGGCTTTACCCGTCGTGAGGTGAGGGTATAGCTATGAACCATGAGTACCATAGAACCATGTGGAAATTGATCACACAACCACTAATAACTCCCCCATCCCCGAATAGTATAATAGATCTGGACATGACACGTTATGACACGGGATTCCATAAGAGGGTAGCAAGTCCCCTTTTGAAATCGGTGTCTATACCAATACACTGAAATAAGACAGAACATGTATCAATATATCATGAAACTCTAGGAACAACATCCCATGTCATGATCCAACATATACTAGTCCGTGTACTGCCGTGACTGGAAATCGAATATAACACTACAATTGAATCGGATATAGCAGATATCAAGACAATGAAAACTATCAGTGAATGTACTCGCCTGTGGTCCTGAACTGATAGGTGAACAGATACTCAGAGCGATCACAGACCTAAGACAAGATACTATGAGTCAAACAGGACTAAATACTGAAAAGGAAACTAATACAAGCCATGAATGCAAGTCTAAGTCAAAACTAGGTCAATCTAGGTCTAACTGAGTCATACTAGGCCATACTGGTTCATACTAGGTCATACTAGGTCACTGGAAGTCATTCCAAGTCAAACTAGGTCAATCGGGATCAACGGTTGACTTATAGTTGACTTTTGGTCAAAAAGTCAACTCTGGTCAACCCTGGTCAACTCTGGTCAACTATGGTCAACTCTAGGTCAAACTGGTCTAATGTTGACCAACTGTTGACTTTCAGTCAACTGGTCAACTCTGGGTTGGTTTCGGTCAAATCGGGTCGCTTTAAGGCTAAGTTTGACCTCCGGTTGACTTTTGTTGACTTTTGGTCAAAATGGTCAACCGACGTCAAAACTAGTCTTAGAGTACCATATTTGATCATTACCAACCACGGGGATCAAGTTCTAACACCATCTTAGGCTTCTAACACAAGTATCCTATTTCTAGGCAAAACTAGGATTTACCCTTCTAAGGTAAATCCCGATACCTTGCCAAAACCTAATGAAACCTTGCAAATACCCATGTCACTAGCCTAGGCTTCTTAGGGTAGCTAGATATCAACCTATCAAAGGTTTACCTACCAAGAAAATTGGGTATCCTAAGTATCTAGGCTATGTTAGGATACGGGGTATAGGTTTACCCTATTACCTATTTCTATGTCATGAATTTACCCTATTCTATACCACACTCACCCCACCACTCATTCTCACATAAAACCACACTCTATAAGGCTTCCCTATAGGTTTCCTACTAGTTTTGCACATAGGCTAACTATGGGACACTAGTATCACTCACTAGTAGGTTCTCACACACACCCACAAACTCACAAAACACACTCACATACACAAGCAATTATTGGACTGATATTGGGGATATATGGACTGAATTTTGGAGTGAAAGGGGCTGTTATTTGGAGTATCATATGGGGACTATGGTGGGTTAACAAGGGGCTGAAATGAAGGCTGTTTTGGACAGGTTTTAGGCTAGTTTTTGGGGGACATTATAGGACAGCTACTAGGCTGAAATTATGGACTGATAAGAGGCAAAATAGGGGCTGTTATGCTGTGAAAGGGGGCAGCACATTAGGGTGTCCTGCTGCTGATTTGCAAGCAGCAGTATGGTGTCCCCCTTCCCCTCCTTAGCACCACAACTCTATATATATACATCTCCCATATAAACCACACCTATATATATATATCAACATATATAATACTAGATATAACTAAATGGCAATGAAACCACAACCAAAACTCCCCCCTCACAAATCTGGCCGAACCTGGAACACCCATCCCCAAGCACCACAACATCAAGCCACAACACAAATGGTCACCATATATATATATATATATATATATATATATATATATATATATATATATATATATATATATATATATATATATATATATATATATAGAAAAAAATATATATATATATAGAATGATATATATATATATATATATATATATATATATATATAACTATATATATATAACTATATATATATATATATATATATATATATATATATATAACTATATATAACTATATATATATATATATATATAGAATGATATATATAATATATATATATATATATATATATATATATATATATATATATATATATATATATATATATATATATATAACTATATATATATATATATATATATATATATATATAACTATATATAAAAAAAAAAATATATATATATATATATATATATATATATATATATATATATATATATATATATATATAACTATATATATACCAATACACATAGGAATAATATGATACATTAAGATACTCACATGAATCCTCTCTACAACATGAAAAATCTGAGATATTATTAAGAAACACACAAAAACAACATTCAAACATTATCCATGGGTCAAAAAAGGGGGTTTTTTCTATTGGGACACAAACCTACAAGTGGACACTCCTAGAAATGTCCAAAGGACACAAAAAATGGTCTCAATGAGGGCACCACCATGGGAATCATCATAAAGGGTTTCCTACATGATCTACATGAGAAAAGAAATAGATTTGGAGAAGAAATCACCTTGGTTGGAGGAAGAATCAATGGAAGCTTCAAAAGTGGATGGAGCCTTTGGGGAAGAAGAAGAAAAAGTGGATGAGAATGAAAGGAAAGGTGGGTTTCTCTCTCCTCCTTATCCCTACTCTATGGCCAGCCACACATGGGGGTTTTGTCCTATTTGGATAATTACAAGTTTGCCCTCCAATGGTTTAAATAGCTAATAAGTAGGAAAGGGTTAAACCGGGGGTAGTTTAGTCAAACCGAAACAACTAATCTCTAACTAATTTTAACTAAAAATAATAGTCTAGTCTCTAACCAAAATATCTAACATGTGGGCCATGGCTAACTAGTGTGTGGGCCCGCTAAGGTCAAAATACCCCGGGTCCCCGAAACAAGTCAAAATAAGTCGGAATGAGTTGAAATTCGAACCCGATTCAAATAACCCCAAAATAATACAAATAATAATTAAATAATTCCAAAATAATTTTTAAAGTGGAAAATTACCAAAATACCCCTGTTTGTGAAACTGGGGGTGACACCACCCACGAGTGAGGGATGCCAGATGGGGCCCGGCCATCCAGGGTAGCGAGAACGGCGGGAATAGATCGAGCCGGTGGGCGCGGTCAGGCCAAGGAGGTCGACCAACCATGGCGGGGAGCCGACCACGAGAAGGGGCGGGAATGTGCCAGCAGGAGAAGGGTGCCGGCGCCCGCTCCACTTCCTGCCAATTATATATATATATATATATATATATATATGTATATTTTTTATATATATATATATATATATATATGTAAAAAAATGTTGTTCTTGTGTGTATAATGGGAGATTGGTGAGTTTATTCTTAGATTTGGACTCTTAACAGCAGCCTTCATATCACACACATACACACACAACCACTTTTCTTGAGTAAGTTATATATATATGTGTGTATATATATGTGTGTGTGTGTTTGTGTGTGTGTGTGTGTGTAAAAAATATGTGTATGTATATATATGTATATTACTTGAATGAATGAAATTAGATCCACACATGAGTGCTTGATTTTGTATGTAACCTAAGGAGTATTAGGACAGATTAGGATCGACCCAATGAGCCCAGTTTAGCCGAGTTGACTGGCAAGTTGACAAAAGTGAACTTTGGGTCAAAATTGATCCAAATCAACTCAAACGGACTTAGAATGACTTGGAAACTTGTGTATGACCTAAAAATTAGTAAACGGATTAGTTGACTTAGAGTTGACCAAGTTTGACAAGAGCTGACCAGGTTTGACCAGAGTTGACCAAGGGTTGACTTTGATTAAAAGGACCTCGAAGCATGTAGAGATGCACTTTAGGCCTTTCTTATGATATTTTAGACCTTGTTGTGACTTGTGGTTGTTTTAAATAGGATTACATTGCTCCAGTTTAGTCGCACTTCCTCATCAGCAGCTTTGGATTGTCAGGCGAGTACATTTTCTGACCATTTTATTCTTGCTTGGACATATTTACTTGTTATAAACTAGTTTACTTGTTGTTGTCACGATGTTATCACGGATTAGTACTATATGTATCTTTTCATGCGATGTTATCCCTTCGGATGCATCGGGTATATTGTGCTCATGTACTTTATCATGTGCATTGTCTACTCTTTGTATTCGTATTTATTCATGTATACTTATGTGACATTCATGTACACTCATGATCATGTGAGCCTTCATGTATAACCCAGTATGCATGTGGACTAGCTATCCATGTGACACTCTACTTTCATGTGCAATAACATAACCTAGACAGATCCTTGTATACTGATTTGGACAGGAGGAGTATTTATTTGGTTATGTGATCTACACCCTTTTCATGTACAACTCCAAACTAGATTTAAGTTATGTATAATCTAAGCCAGTTTACATAGCCAGATTGTGCTCTAGACCACGTAGTTAGTTCAGTTCTCTTATTATAACCAGTATATCTATTTCCATATATCATGTTCTCTCTTTTACTGTCTCATTTCTTTATCAGCAGTTCAGGTATATTATTCTATAGCCTGTTTCATATTTTCTTTCATGTTATGATATGTGTGAGAGATATGTATTAGTTCCTGTCCTGACTGGACCAGTTGAAATATTACATATGATAAGGATTGCTGCGATACTTACTATGGAGCAAGCTTAGTTGACACTGGTGACCTGGACCCTCAGCAGGATCCAGTGGTCGCTGAAGACTTGCCTTTAGTTTAGATTAGACTTATATCTTTATCTAGTTATTATGATACTGTGTTTGTATTAAGATATTATTATGGTGTGGTTTACACTGGGATTATTATTCATATTACGACTCTCTGTTGAGATTATCTTCTTCTATTCCATCTTAGTTATTGTGATTGAGTTATACCATATATATTGTTCTTTTTTCGGAGCGTATTCTAGATTGTGTTAGATGTTGTGACCTAGGACAGCATTCTACTGTCGACACTGCGGCGTAGGCTGGACGTACCCACGTCTCGTGCCCTTATACTGGGTGCGGGTCGTAATATATTTTTAGTGGTGGTCCATGTAGGTCCTCTCAGTCGCAACTAGTACGATTTCGTAGTGGTACTCGAACTAGAATATCACTATAGCCTGCAGTAGGATATAGGATATAAGTTAAGGTACTCAATCACATTAGAAAAACTCTTATCTAATTCTTGCTGCTAATTGCCTTCTTTTGAAATAACTGTCCTCATTTGATTATACCGTTTTCTGTATTCGCTTTGTTTGATTCGGGGGCTTCCTATAGCTTTGTGTCTGTATTATTTGCTGTTAGACACCAGCTTTCTTCTGAACTATTGCCTAGGACTTGTAAGATTATGACTGGGGGTGGTATTATCCTCGTCCATGATGTTTGCAAGGATCAGAGAGTAGTTTTGGGAGGCCGAGAACTGGATGTGAGTCTGCTCGTAATGCCATTACCGAACTACGATATTGTACTTGGTATGGATTAGTTGAGCAGGCACCATGCCAGTATAGATTGTCGAGGTGGTAGAGTTCTTTTCAGAGTGCCAGAAGAGCCAGAGTTTAAGTTCACCAGACGGGAAGCAGAGCAGAGCAGTGGAGTTTTCTGCGGAGTTTCAGCAGAGGAGCAGAGCGTGCCACATCCATTGATAGCTGAGTTTATGGATGTATTTTTGGAGGAGTTGCCAGGGTTACCTCCGGACAGAGATGTGGGGTTCTCTATAGACTTGGTGCCCGACACAGAGCCGATATCTCAGCACGTCTATAGAGTGAATAATAGCGAGCTTGTGGAATTAAAGAAGCATGTGGATGAGTTACAGGACAAAGGCTTCATTCGATCGAGTTCTTCACTATAGGGTGCACCGGTACTATTTGTGACGAAGAAGGATGGGTCGGTACGGTTGTTATCGACTATAAGGCACTCAACAACCACATGATCAAGAACAAGTGCTGTCAAGGATTGATGATCTATTCGATCAGTTAAGCGGAGTGAAGGTATTTTCTAAGATTGATCTGAGGTCAGGTTACCATCAAGTGAAGATAAAGAAGGAGGATATTCCGAAAACAGCATTCAGGATACGGTATGGCCAGTTTGAGTTCATGGTGATGCCGTTTGGGTTAACTAACACCCCGACGGTGTTCATGAACAAGGTGTTCCACCAGTACTTAGACGAGTTCGTGGTGGTGTTCATCGACGACATCTTGGTGTATTCGAAGACCCCAGAGGAGCATTTGAGAGTAGTTCAGGAGACTCTCAGGAAGGAGCAGCTTTACGGCAAGCTCTCGAAGTGTGAGTTCTTCAGAGCAGTTGAGGCATGGACAGCACCGAGTTTAGTTGCGGAGATCAGGAGCTTTCTGGGATTGGCAGGTTACTACAGGAGGTTTGTTCAGGATTTCTTTCGAATTACAGAGACATTGACTAGACTGACCCGGAAGGACGCAGAGTTTATCCGGTTAGAGGAGTGTCAGGTTGCTTTTGATGAGTTGAAGAAGCAACTGACGATAGCCCCGGTTTTGACATTGCCATCAAGATCAGGCGGGTTCACTATCTACAGTGACGCCTTAGGGAAGGGATTGGGTTGTGTCTTACAGTAATATAGGAAGGTGATTTCTTATGCATCCAGACAATTACGTCCGAATGAGAAGAACTACCCTACCCATGATTTGGAGTTGGCGGTATTTATCTTTGCTCTTAAGTTGTGGAAGCACTATCTACACGGAAAGCATGTGGAGATCTTTACAGACCACAAGAGCTTGAAGTATGTGTTTACATAGAAAGAGCTCAACATGAGGTAGTACAGATGGTTTAAGTTGATGAAGGACTTTGACATTTTATTGAAGTATCATCCAGGAAAGGCCAACGTGGTTGCCGATGCCTTGAGTAGGTATCTGGTAGCTATGTGTTTGACGATGGATCGTCACTTGTTAGCAGATTTGGAGAGCCTGGGGATCGAGGTGATTATGCCAGGAGTTCAGATGCAGATGTGGGGCCTTCAGAATCAGTCAGACTTGGTGGAGAGAATCAAGTCGGCTCAGTTCGATGATGTTATTCTGCGGTGTATCCGAGAGCAGGTTCGAGCAAAATTGGTAGATGATGAGTTTGTTATTGCAGAGGATGGCGCATTGAGGCACGATTCCAGACTGTGTGTGCCTAGCGGAGAGATTCGGAAGCATGTTATACAGGAGGCCCATCGTTCTCAGTACTCTATGCATCCAGGTGCCAACAAGATGTATAGGGATTTGAAGGAGCACGTATAGTGGTATGGTATGAAGCGGGAGGTAGCATATTTCGTAGCCAGATGTTTATTCTGCCAGTAGGTGAAGGCAGAGAGACAGAGACCAGCAGGACTGTTGAAACCATTACCCATTCTAGAGTGAAAGTGGGAGCACATTACGATAGACTTCGTCTCAGGTTTGCCACGTACATCAGGAGGAAAAGATGCAATTTGGGTCATCGTAGACAAGTTGAGCAAATTAGACCATTTTTTACCATTTAAAGTGGGTACGTCTACCAAGAAGCTAGCAGAGACGTATATGCGGCAGATTGTTAGGATATACGGGGTTCCGGTGAACATTGTTTCGGATCGGGATAGTCGCTTTACTTCTCATTTTTGGCAGAGTCTGCAGACTAGTTTGGGCACTCAGCTCAAATTCAGTACTGCATACTACCCTCAAACGGACGGACAGTCAGAGAGGACTATTCAGACACTCGAGGACATGCTGCAGACTTGTATCCTGGATTTTTGAGGTTCCTGGAAGGATCACTTGTATTTTGTGGAGTTTGCATACAACAACATTTACCAGGCCAGCATTAGAATATCACTATTCGAGACATTGTACGGACATAGATGTCGTACTCCCTTGTCTTGGGATGACATTGGAGAGCGAGATTTATTGGGACCTGAGATGGTTGTTGACGCAGCCGAGAAGGTGAAGCACATCAAGGATCGACTTCGCATGGCGTAGGACAAACAGCGAAATTGGGCCGATAGCCACCGAAGACCTTTACAGTTTGAGGTACAGCTTAGCTTAGGATTAGAATCTTCTTGTTTTATGATTTTGTTTGATCATGTGATTGTTATAGTTAAGTTGAGACCATGTTTGTGCTAGGTTGAAGATCTGGTGTTCTTGAGGATATCTCCGACGCGTGGTGCTATTCGCTTTGGTGGAGGTGGAAAGCTTAGTCCGCATTTCATCGACCCTTTCGTTATCGGTGGAAGAGTCGGTGACGTATCATACAGACTGAACTTGCCCCTGCATTAGTGGAAGTCCACAATGTATTTTACGTGTCGCAGTTGAGACGGCATATGGCGAATCCCAGCCATGTACTGGATCATTCCGAGATCGAGGTGGGCCCTACTCTTAGTTATCCAGAGCAGCCTGTGGAGATTCTGGATCAACGAGAGAAGGTGCTGAGAAACTAGACGATATCCTTGGTTCATGTAGCATGGAGGCATCACTCTCCAGGTGAGTCTTGTAATGCCCCGCTCCGTACGGCGTATTACGCTGAGACGTTGACTCAACGAGTCTCGTTGACCGAATGAAATGTATCGATACGAATCGATACGAGAGTTATGTTGTCCCGAGCAATACATCAAACTAATTCGATGCGAAGAGTTATATTGTCCCAAAGAATGCATCAAGTTGAATCGATGCAAAGCGCCGCATTGCCCCGAAGGATAAGTGCGTTGAGACGGTTTAAAGATTATAAGAAATCGAATCGACCAAGGCGCAAGTCCGAATCGATGCAAGTATTGATTTTAGTTG
The DNA here is from genome assembly GCA_029216955.1 of Iris pallida. NCBI lineage: Eukaryota > Viridiplantae > Streptophyta > Magnoliopsida > Asparagales > Iridaceae > Iris > Iris pallida. The sequence goes on along the minus strand of JANAVB010016197.1, from coordinate 31,713,132 downwards.
GTTTCATGTGCAGGCTATAAGTTTACGCTAAAATATTAGAGGTCGACATTCTGTCTTATTCAGTAAGGGGTCCACGAAACCAAATCATTGCCTCGCAGCGGGCTGAGACTTGGGCACGGTAAGCCAAATCGGACGTATAATTCAATGAAGCACGAAGTGCTCGAATGGCTAAGTTAGAAGAGTTGGCCATGTAACGAAGTTATGAAATCGAGCCGCATCGGCTCGACAAAAATGACAAGGCATATCGACTCAAGGTGGGAGGATTGACTCTTCTTTTTTACTTCTTCATGCCTAAGTCAGAATGTATCATTGTATGCTAAGTTAACCTATCGACGCCACGGGCGTGGTCCGATCGGAAGATAAATCGTAGTATGTGTCGAACACTAGTTAGAACAATTGAAATAAAATGTACATCAAATACACGAGTCTCTATGGAACATTGGATATCGCAAACGCGAGCACCTCGGTGCGCAAGTCGTAAGAACATGGGATAACTGTATTCGGCGAGTGCCTTCGTGCACGAGCCATTCCGTGCCTTCGTGCACGAGTTATAAAGGCTAGCACATTGAAAGACAATAGGCGAGCGCCCTAGCGTGCAAGCCATGAACATTGAACACAAAGGCATAGAACATGGAAATACGGCTTCGATGCGTGCAGCAAGTGCACGACCCGAAGAAAAAGATGATAAATGTGTCAAAACGTGCCTACGTGCACAAGATCATAAAAGATGGCTTCATTGCGAAAGAATACTGTTATGGCATGAATGTGACGGAACTGTCCGACATGGCATGATGCCTCGAAAGGTGTTCGAGACCTTCGAGTAGTTCGGTTGATGAACATTGAGTTGAGGCATGATGCCATCGAACATTGAAACGAAGTATAAAATTTAAGAACATAGAAAGTAAATGGAAAAATTATGAGATGATAAAGTCTGAGTCTTGGACTCAAGACTATGTTTGGTTGTTTAAATAATAGTGCGCTGCATGGTCGAATGGAATGGACTTAAGATAATTGAGATAATCGTCCGTGCACGGAGCGTTCCCTCCGAACGGGCTGCACCGGGGCACCAGGATCGTTTGACCTAGGAGGGATATAATCTTTGATAGGCGCACATCCGTAAGACGTTTAGCAACCGCTTAGCAAGATGTAAAAAGCCGCAAATGATGGTATGCAACGGTAAATTTTGGTTGTTTGGGATAACAACCCAACCCGTGAAACGCCAGGCTACCCAAATTCGAAAAAGAAAAGAAGAAGAGAAAAGAAAGTAAGAAAAATAAAAAAAAACTCCTTTAGTCCATCCCGATGCGGATATTCCATGACCTCCATATAGTTAAGGAACGATGGATTGAAAGTGTAGGCACGTATGTGTCCCGCACATAGATCCTGCTTAGAGATGCACTTATAACATGACAAGGAAGGAATGGGGCGTATTCACCTTGCATCAGTGCAAGGGCAAGTGCGTCAACTTGGTAAGGATTCGCGCCACGAAACAAACACGAGATTGCTTGCCTGCTTGCCTATTCAATTCGAATAACATGCTTGTCATGATAACATGTTTTACCGCTATCGAATATGCCATAAAATTGACCCTAAGGAGAATATAGCAAGATCATAAGCTAAGTTGCATGATTCAACATAAATACTACAATGTCGGTTTAGAAAGAAGGTCTTTGCATCAGTACATGTGAGGACGGACGTACTGATCCCCCACCAGCTTCATGCAGGGTGCAGGGAATGGATCGCTCACGGCGAAGCGTCGCTTGAACGCGTTGAGGCTTGGAATGTCGAAGCGTATTGAAACGTGCAATCGTATTGACGCTCGGACTTACAACATGATTGAGGTAGCCGAGATATAGAAGGCATGATGTATGGAACAGTAAAATCTTTTGTGGGCAAGAGAGAACCTGAGTGTTGTAGCCAATCTGGCAGATATTGTTGGGCTATCGAAAGCCTTTGTAATCTCCGTTCGAATATCAATAAAGAAAATTGTTTTCATATATTTTGTTTTTCTTTCGTTGTTAATATCAAATCAAAGATAACCATTTGCGAACTTGTCATCTTGCCTTGCACGAGTGCAACTCCAGGCTCGTTTGGCATCACACCCCCTGCGAGGACGATGATTCGGGTGATTCCGGGTCGGGGCGTGACAGATTGGTATCAGAGATCTAGGCTCAATTTCTTCAGGACGTTTGCTTTGTTTCAATTCTAAAGAGTTGTCCACCACCAATCGAAATCACTCTTGACTCTACTCGATGCCGCACTGGATGTTCCACACAATAAGTCTAATACAAAGCCGGGTAACGTTGTCGAAAGTACTTCGAATTTACCTGATGTTGCGGAGAAAGTCGTGAAACGTTCGTTACATTGGATGCACGAGCCGTAAAATATTAGTTGCTGCAAGTGCAATAAATTGTGAAATGCAATTTGAGATGTTGTTGCAATGTAACATGTTGAATGAGAAATAAAATGATGTATGATATGCAGTGGGTTGTGAATATTAGTTGCACCAATGCGAAAACTTAATTAATGTGTTACAATGAAAGTGATACGTCAATATCGAATGTGTTGAACGGATTTGAGCGTTGACTTTAAAAGTCGAGAATAAATTGTTGCACGAGGTACAACAGATGTCGAAAATAAATCGTTGCACATGATGCAATGCGTGTTAGAAGTAAATCATTGAACGCGATACAATGCGTGTCAAGTAGAATCGTTGCACGAGATGCAACGAACGGAACTGAAATCATAAATCGATAGAATGAATCGTTCGGTTGCACACCGAACTTGTGTTGGCAAATGAAAACATTGGCCAAGTTGTGTCAAATTTTGATAGAATCAAAGTTACGGTTGTGATTAAGCACGATCACTGCGAAAATTGTGAGTCAGAAGAGAAAGTGTGGTGCATAATTTATATAATATGAGGGAGATGACTTAATTTATGAGTGGTATATGCCATACCACGTATGTGATGAATGACTCGATTCTGAGTGGTATATAGTATACCACTTGTGCGATGAATTGCATCGACGCGTTGTGAGAATTGTGGAAGGTTTGTCCGTAACGGACGGGAGAGTACCGAGACTCGATTGGAAATTTGTATGACGGTATGTTGATGCAAGTATTCTTCAAAAATAGGTTGGGACGATAAGGCAAGACTCATATCAATTAATGATACGTCGGACGAAGATTATAAGTCAGTCGGACGACCGAGACTAGCAGAACGATTATGCCTTGAATCAATAATCAGATCGACGGGAAAGGAAAACTCGAGCTTACAAATGAGTCGTACGACTTGCGATCTTGATAGAAATATTGGGCGAGAAAAATCGAAATCGAATCGTACGACTTGCGATCTCGATAGAAATATAGGGCGAGGCAAATTATAATCGGATTGCACGATATGCGACTTCGATGAGGAGTTGGTTGATGCGGATAAATAGTGCCTAAGAGATAGTTGGTTACGTTATGGCAAAACTCATTTGAGTACGACTGAAACATGCAAAAACTTAGAGGGCATGATCGTATAACTCGAGGGTTCGATGTTGGATAATCGGTAACTCAGTTACGCAATCAAAGCACAACGAAATACAATAAATCGAGAAACGATTCGAGACGTATGAAAATATTTGTGGAGAACTTGGATGTATGCAATGCGAGTTAAGTTGACGTTGAAACAGATTTGAAGTCGACCCCCGCGCTATCGAAATTGATATGAACTATCAAAAATCGATGTGCCAAGAAATGTAAGCACGATATGAGAATGCACAACAGAGTAGGCCTACGATGTCAATATTTTCAAAAATAACAAGTACGAGAATGAATAAACTAGTTGATCATGAACTTTGTGATTGATCAAGAAGAGACTATAAGTCATCAACGATTGTTCGATGAGTATAGCATCTCGTGTGTCGATCGCAAAATAAGATAGACTCGAACTCGATACGAGTAGATATTTCGTAAATTATGGAATCGTCGACGGTAGTACATGACTTTACTCGGAGGATAGTTACACATCAGTTGCGCCGATAGAAATGGTTTTGTCCGAAATTGGATAGTCGCATAGAAATCGTCGGAACGTGATTTGGCTCCGAAATAAGATATAGCATGATTCGTAGTAAACTGTCTTTTGGTGATGATCCTCAATTATCGAGCATAGCTTCGGGGCAGCTGACCCTAGAAGACTTAACCGCCAAATCAAATTGAATGTTGCAGACCCATAAGATGACCCATGCGATGTTGCATATAAAATTTCATCAAGAAAGAAAATGTAGTACATGTTGACGATAAGTTTAGGCGATCGAAAATTGTTGGAACAACTTTTGATTGAGAATGATGTAGCTAGTTTTTGAGTATTCGTCGGATGAATGCTTGAATGGTTATGTTGTTCAACGATCGAACTAGAAATTTACCAACGAACTTGGTGATTCGGATAGGCAATTATGAGAGTCGTGCTATGCACGAGAGAGAACGATAAGAGAATGACTTACAAGTTATGTCATTAGATATAGATTCACCTTGCAATTAAGGTTGCGTGAATCAAACTTATATTCGATGTTGTGAGACGGATAAGGTAGGAATTTGGCTAGTAAATTCCTACTCGTTAGGAATCGAACGTAAGATGCATCGTAGAGACTTTGAGTCAAAGCGATTGTTGCCTTAAGCACCGTCGCCTCGATATATACTGTTGTGTTGGATAGATTGTGGCTTTTGTGCAATATTAATTTAAAGTTGCGTTGGGAGAATTTAAGTACGGTGTCTAGGTAAGTAACCTAGCGGGCGTAGTCCTCAATGTTGATGCAATTGTAAGTCAACAAAGGAAATCTTATCGAGATAAGTTGCATAGCCAGACTTGGAAATAGTTGGGTAGCGACGTCGAACACAAGGCGTTGCGAAGACTCGTTGTGATTAGATGCGCGACGGCTTGGCACGACGTATAGAATTGATAGTCCCAATGAAACATATGAAGTGAGAAATACGATTTTGAATCGCGTCGCGTGTAGTGACTTTATTGAATGAATCACGTATGTATCGAATATACGTATGCGATAAATATTTTGACAACAGTTGCTAAAGAAAAGTCCGATAGAGAGTACGAGATGGAAAGCATAGGATTGAAATTACCTGTCAGCTTTGTTCCAATTTGCTACCACTGGACTTGATCGAAATACATATATCTTCGGGACGCCTTGAATATAGGTACAGATCCAAATCGAGTTGTATACAAAATTCAATTCGAGCTGCAAGAAAGATATTGGAATGTTAATAAAAAGCTTGCAAGATAGTGTGAAACTGAACAACATTGGTGGGACTAGATCGTGAAACGATCTATAAAATACTTAATCGGAGTGTTGGTTTTGGTTCGAGGACGAACCTTGTTTTGAGTGGTATATTCTGTGATGCCTCGCTCCGTACGGCGCATTATGCTGAGACGTTGACTCAACAAGTCGCGTTGACCAAATAAAATGTATTGATGCGAATCGATACGAGAGTTACATTATCCCGAGCAATGCATCGAACTAAGTCGATGCGAAGAGTTGCCTTGTCCCAAAGAATGCATCAAGTTGAATCGATACAAAGTGCCATATTGCCCCGAAGGATAAGTGCGTTGAGACGGCTCCAAGATTCTAAGAAATTGAATCGACCAAGGCGCAAGTCTGAATCGATGCAAGTATTGATTTTAGTTGGTTTCATGTGCAGGCTATACGTTTACGCTAAAATATTAGAGGTCGGTATTCTGCCTTATTCAGTAAGGGGTTCGCGAAACCAAATGGTCGCCTCGCAATGGACTGAAAATTGGGCACGGTAAGCCAAATCGGACGTATAATTCAATGAAGCACGAAGTGATCGAATGGCTAAGTTAGGAGAGTTGGCCATGCAACAAAGTTATAAAATCGAGCCGCATCGTCTCGGCAAAAATGACAAGGCGTATCGACTCAAGGTGGGAGGATTGACTCTTCTTTCTACTCCTTCATGCCTAAGTCATAATATATCATTGTATGCTAAGTTAACCTATCGATGCCACGGGCATATTTCAAATGGAAGATAAATCGTAGTGTGTGTCGAACACTAGTTAGAACAATTGAAATAAAATGTTCAACAAATACAGGAGTCGCTATGGAACATAAGATATCGCAAAGGCAAGCACCTCGGTGTGCAAGCCGCAAGAACATGGGATAACTGTATTCGGTGAGTGCCTTCGTGCACGAGCCATTCCGTGCCTTTGTGCACATGTTAGAAAGGCTAGCACATTGAAAGACAATAGGCGATCACCCTAGCGTACAAGCCACAAACATTGAACACTAAGGCATAGAATATGGAAATACGACTTCGATGCGTGCAGCAAGTGCACGATACGAGGGAAAAGATGATGAATGTGTCAAAACGTGCCTACGTGCACAAGATCATAAAAGATGGCTTCGTTGCGAAAGAATACGATTGTGGCATGAATGTGACAGAACTGTCCGACGTGGCATGATACCTCGAAAGGTGTTCGGGACCTTCGGATCATTCGGTTGATGAACATTGAGTTGAGGCTTGATGCCATCGAACATTAAAATAAAGTATGAAATGTAAGAATATAGAAAGTAAATGGAAGAAATATGAGATGATAAAGTCTGAGTCTTGGACTCACGATTATGTTTGGTTGTTTGAATAATAGTGCGTTGCATGGTCGAATGGAATAGATTTGAGATAATTGAGATAATCTTCCGTACATGGAACGTTCCCTCCGAACGGGCTGTACCGGGGCACCGGGACCGTTCAGCCTAGGAGGGATATAATCTTTGATAGACGCACATCCGTAAGACGATTAGCAACCGCTTAGCGAGATGTGAAAAGCCGCAAATGATAGTATACAGCGGTATGTTTCGGTTGTTTGGGATAGCAACCCAACCCGTGAATGTCGGGCTATCCAAATTCGAGAAAGAAAAGAAAGAGAGAAAAAAGTAAGAAAAATAAAAGAGAAACTCCTTTAGTCCATTCCGGCGCGGATACACCAAGACCTCCATATAGCTAAGAACGATGGGTTTAAAGTGTAGGCATGTATATGTCCCGCACATAGATCCTACTTAGAGATGCATACATAATATGACAGGGAAGGAATGGGGCATATTAACCTTGTGTCAGTACAAGGACGAGTGCGTCGACTTGTGTCACGCCCCAGAACCAGAATACTGGAGAGCGGGGGCAGACATAGCCAGCTACGTATATTGAAATAGAATACATCTCAACTATACGGTCACGGCTGTCTAGATATGAGGGTTTACTACAAGCCAGCAGTCTCTTAAGGTCAAGCCTATTGTGTCAATCTCAAGCAATTAACAGAGTTACAAGATATTAGAGCATCAAATATATATATAAGGCGTCCCAAATATTACATATTGGATGATCATGAAGCTAGTCGTACAAAATGATAGGACTAGCAAGAGTTCAGTCATACATGATCAACCCTAGGATTTGTTAATCATGTTTACAGCCCGTAGGCAGACAGTAAGTAAATGTGCATCGAGCTAACAGGTGCTCGTCGGCTAAATGCCTCAAAAGAATAAATTTACATATAAGTGGGTAAAACAAAAAGGGAAAACCCACTCGTAGCCCCGGTTCCTTCTAGTGTTCACCATTGGGCTGGAAGCTTGGTAGATCCTCGGGAGCTGCTCCGAAATCTGGCCACACAAAATCAGCTGGGTCAAACCCCAGAAAGAGCAAGTGCCACAAGGAGGCCACAAATAAGAACTAAAGCCAGCATATCAGAACATAAGAATAAAAGAAAGTACAAGTAGTAAAGTACACAGGGCGATAAACGACTAGGGACGTGGAACCATTCCGGGAGCCAGGTTACAATCCTTAAACCAGACAAGGATCGGGGTTGTAATCCTTCGCCTGAATAGCTCACTGTCTCTACTCATTTATCGTTAAGATAAGTAAAACAAACATGCTCAGGAGATAGCAAGTACTGGAGCTAGACAAGACTTAGACAAGGCTGGACACCATCCATTCGTAATCGGCCAAACAAATACTACGGCTTACTACTTTAACTAACTAGGGTTATCACAAACCTAATTACTAACAAGATGCAAGCGAGAATTCCAGTCCCAAGCCCTGCAGACTATCCAGTTATCCTTCCGCGGGTTGAGAGTTATAGGTGGGTACATTGCTCGGAAGACAAATGTACCCTTAGGTGACTTAGAGGGTGCAACACATGACAGTGTGCTGGAAATGTGCTCTACTCGTCGGCAAGCTACAAGTCCATTAAAGCACCCAGATAACGAGATTGTCTGTGACTGGGAATTCTCCATGTTCTAGTTTGATCTAATCATTAGCCTAATCCAATTTAGTGTGAGTCCCTGGCCGTGGTACCCAGGAAGTCACGTCCTAGACATGATGCAAGACAAGACAAGTGGATTATACAAGCAAGCATGCAGGAGCACCCACGGTGTCAAGGCAAGTCAAGTCAAGTCAAGTCAGGAGTGCGCCGCCACGGCCACTATCAAGTTATCAAGATAAATCATGTCAGGGTGCTTGTTAGGAGTGCGCCACGACGGGCCACTATCAAGTCAGGTTGGTCATGTCAGGAGTGCACCACTACGGGTCACTGTCGTGTTATGCTAGTTCCTTGTCATACCATGCCGTGTACAATAGTCATTCCAAACATATTAAGTAAAAATCAGTTCATGACAAAAGGCATAAGGATATAAAATGGACGTAAAATATCTAATAAAATACCAATATATATATATAGGACTATAGAAGAGCCAAGCTTAAAGAAATAACAATTCATCATAGACAAGTGGGTTGTGCAAGGGGGGTCAGGGGTTAGGCTGCGCAGGGTATGTACTGCGCATGGAAGAGCTGTGCAAGAGTTACCTTGCGCAAGGGTAGACTGCGCAGGGGGTTACCTTGCGCAAGGGTAGACTGCGCAAGGGTAGATTACGCAAGGGTGGATTGCGCAAGGCTGGCTTGCGCAGAGGTGGATTGCGTATGGCTGGCTTGCGCATGGATGGCTTGCGCATGGATGGCTTGCGCCAGCGCAATCCAGCGCAGCACAAAGCACTGGCTGAGGTCATGCACAATCGGCCCTGCGCTAAAGAGCACAGGCCGGGGGGTGCGCAACCGGCCATGCGCTAAAGAGCGCAAGGTAGAGGGATGTTCTTCCTGGCCAAGAGCAGGTCCAAGAACACCAAGAACTTTAATTCTTCATAACTTTGTCAAATCAAAACCAAATCTAGACTTTCAAAGTTCTAACTTGAGTAAAATCGAATTCTCTTCCACATGGAAGCATCAAAACAAGCAAAAATCAAAGTTTAATAGATCAA
>JANAVB010016197.1:31531321-31698821 GCA_029216955.1 Iris pallida | reverse complement strand
GTGAGCCTTCATGTATAACCCAGTGTGCATGTGGACTATCTATCCATGTGACACTCTACTTTCATGTACAATAACATAACCTGGACATATCCTTGTGTACTGATTGGGGCAGGAAGAGTATTTATTTGGTTATGTGATCTACACCCTTTTCATGTACAACTCCAAACTAGATTTAAGTCATGAATAACCTAAGCCAGTTTACATAACCATATCGTGCTCTGTACCACGTAGTTAGTTCAGTTCTCTTATTATAGCCTATATATCTATTTCCATATATTATGTTCTCTCTTTTACAGTCATATTTCTTTATCAGCAGTTCAGGTATATTATTCTATAGCTTGTTTTATATTTTCTTTTATGTTATGATCTGTGTGAGAGATATGTATTCGTTCCTATCCTGACTGGACCTGTTGAAATATTACAGATGATGAGGATTGCTGCGACACTTACTATAGAGCTGGCTTAGTTGACACAGGATCCAGTGGTCGCTGAGGACTTGCCTTTAGTTTAGATTAGACTTATATCTTTATCTAGTTCTTGAGACACCGTGTTCGTATTGTGATATTATTATGGTGTGGTTTATACCGAGATTATTATTTATATTGTGACTCTTTGTTGAGATTATCTTCTTCTATTCCATCTTAGTTATTGTGATTGAGTTGTACCATATATATTGTTCTTCTTTCAGAGCATATTCTAGATTGTGTTAGATGTTGTGACCTAGGACAGCGTTCTAGAGTCGACACTGTGGCATAGGCTGGACGTACCCACGTCTCGTACCCGTATACTGGGTACGGGTCGTGACAGAAGGACAACAAAATTAATTCTAAAAAAAATCACAACGAATGGTCAAACACAAGCCATTTATTGAATTTAAAATTTTTGAAAAACCAAAATACAATCAAGCAAACAAACTAGGATAGCGCTCCCGTATCTCATCCTCGCGCTCCCATGTGGACTCTCCCAGAGAGTGGTGTCTCCACATGACTCGGACAAGCGATATAGTCTGACTCCGCAGTTGTTTCTCTCTCCGGTCAAGGATCTCTACTGGCTGTTCCTCGTATGTCAAACTTGGTCCCACCTCTAGCTCTGAGTGATCAACAACATGTCTAGGATGTGAAATATAGCGGCAAAGCTGAAATATGTGAAAGACGTCGTGTACTCCCTCCAGACTAACAGGAAGTACAAGTCGATATGCCACCTCGTCGATCCGTACTGTCACGTCAAAGGGCCCGATGTATCTGGGGCTAAGCTTCCCGTCTCTGCCAAAATGGATGGTGCCTCTGGTCGGCGAGATCTCAAAGAACACTCTATCTCCAACTACGAACTCCAAGGGCCATCTTCTGCTATCCGCCCAGTGCTTCTGCCGATCTTGTGCAACTCTGAGACACTCTCTGATCAGTCTGATCTCGACTGAATCTACCACCATCTCTGGCCCAAGCAAAGTCCTTTCGCCAACGTCGTCCCAAGATAAAGGTGTACGATACCTCCGTCCATAAAGTGCCTCAAACGGTGTCATTTCGATGCTAGCCTGATAACTGTTGTTATAGATAAACTCCACAAGTTGCAAGTGATCCTCCCACGACCCGTCAAAATCGAGTGCACAAACCCGCAGCATGTCCTTCAATGTCTGGATGGTCCTCTCGAACTGCCCGTCTGTCTGGGGATGATAGGCGGTGCTGAACTTCAACTGTGAACCCAAGCTCAGCTGTAGACTCGTCCAGAAGTGTGATATGAACCGGCTGTCCCTATCTGAGACGATACTAACTAGCACTCCGAGAATTCGTACGCTGTCGTATGTAGAGGTCTGCAAGCTTCTTGGTCGACAGCCCTACCTTGAATGGAATAAAGTGAGCAGATTTCGTCAATCTTTCCACGGTAACCCAAATAGCATCCTTGCCACAAGGCATACGTGGTAAACCAGAGACGAAGTCCATAGTTATGTATTCCCACTTCCACTCTGGAATAGGTAAAGTCTGGAGTAATCCTGCTGGTCTTTGTCGTACTGTCTTAACCTTCTGGCAGACATGGCATCTAGAAACGAATCTGGCAACTTCTCATTTCATCCCATACCACCAAACATACTCCTGCAGATCATTATACATCTTGGTAGATCCACGATAAATAGAATACTGCGACTGGTTAGCCTCCTGCATAATCTCCTTCCGTAAATCCTTGGGCACACACAACTGGTTTTTGTGCCTCAAGGATCTATCCTCTACAATGGTGAAGTCCTCTAGCAATCCTGTCTCTGCCTGAACTCTGAGACAATAGAGTCCCTCATCTAGAAATTGGAACTCCTTGATCTTCTCTATCAGTCCTGCCTATATCTGCATGTGCATCAGCTGCCCCTGAACTCCTGAAAGAATGATCTCGATACCCAGACTCTCAAGATCCTCGAAAAGATGTCGGTCCATAGTAAGGAATATAGCAACATGATAGCGACTAAGATCATCTACTACCACATTCGCCTTCCCAGGATGGTATTGCATATTGATATCGAAATCCTTTATGAGTTCTAGCCACCTTCGCTGCCATATGTTCAGTTCCTTCTAGTAAAGACATACTTCAGACTTTTATGGTCTGTGAAGATGTCCACTCTCTTCCTATACAAATAGTGCTTCTACAGTTTCAAGGCAAAAATAACTGCTGCAAGCTCCAAGTCATGAGTAGGATAATTCTTCTCATGAGGCATCAACTGTCTAGAAGCATAAGCAATGACCCTCTTGTTCTGCTCAAGCACACACCCCAAGCCTTTTTCTGATGCGTCGCTGTAGATGACAAACCCTCCATATCCTGATGGCAAAGCTAAAACTGGCGCTGTCGTGAGTCTTCTCTTCAATTCTTCAAATGCTGACTGGCAGGCGTCGCTCCAGATGAACTCCTCGTCCTTTCGTGTAAGCTTCATCATCGGCTCTTCTATCTTGGTAAAGTCTTTCATGAACTTCCTGTAGTAACCTACTATACCCAAGAAACTATGAATCTCAGCTACTGACTTGGGAGGTGCCCATGCTTTTACAGCTTCAATCTTCTTGGGGTCCATAGCAATCCCTTCTCCAGTCACCACATGGCCTAAGAACTCCACTCTGTCCAAGAAGAACTCGCACTTCGTGAGCTTCACATACAGCTTCTCCTTTTACAAAATTTCTAAGACAATCCATAAATGCTCCATATGATCTTCTTCAGTCTTCGAATATATTAAGATGTCGTCGATGAAGACCACGACAAACTTGTCCAGATACTTGTGGAAGACCTTATTCATAAGGTTCATAAACACCGCTGGAGCGTTGGTGAGTCTGGACGGCATTACCAAGAATTCATACTGGCTGTAGCGGGTACTGAAGGCTGTCTTCGAAATATCCTGCTCCCGAACCTTCATCTGATGATACCCCGACCGAAGGTCAATCTTCAAAAAAACTTTAGCTCCACTCAGCTGATCAAACAGCTCATCAATCCCCGACAATGGGTACTTATTTTTTATGGTAATGTTATTAAGTGTATGGTAATCGATGCACATTCTAACAGTCCCATCCTTTTTTAGCACGAATAGTACCGGTGCTCCCTAGGATGAATCACTGGATCGAATAAAACCCTTGCCTTCCAACTCATCAATCTGGACCTTCAACTCTACATCTTCCTTCGGGTTGACCTTGTAGCAATGCTGGGACTTCGATGCTGATCTGGGCACTAGGCCGATGGTGAGCTCCACATCTCGATCTGGCGGTAATTTGGCAAATCCTCGGGGAAGAAGTCGAAAAACTCCGTAATCAGCGGGTACGACAACTCTTTGTCTTCTGTAACTGTGCTGTAGTAGACTCCCTCGGGCTTCTCTGTAATTCGTCTACTAATCTCGAACGACGAAACTCCAGGCGGACTGAAAGTAACCTTCCCTTCATGGCAGTCTATTACAGCAAACTGCTCACTCAACCAGTCGATGCCGAGGACTATGTCAAATCCAGGTAATAGCATTACTAGGAATCGAGCCCTAAGCTATCTTCCAGCTATAGTGATAGGGCAATCAACCATATCACTAACTGGCACTACCACTCCTCTTGTCATAATCCGACAGTTCCTCCTAGTGGGCACAAGTATGAAGCCATGTCTATACAGAAACTCATATGATACAAAGCTATGTGTGGCTCCAAAATCAAATAATGTTATGGAAGGAAATGAATATAATAAAATAGAACCTGTGATCATGTCTGGAGTTGTATCATCCTCCTCAACTGTAGCCATGACGTAAGCACGTTCCTGCTGTAGTGGTCCCCTCTGTTGCTGATGCTATACAAATCACTGTTGTTGAGTAGGTAGAGCCTGAACTCTCTGTGGTGCAGCTGGTGGTACTCTGGGTGGTGCAGGTGGTGGTTCTCTAGCTCCTCGAGGTCCTCCTATCAGTCGAACTGCAGCCTGTGGGCAGTCCCTCATCTGGTGCGCGTATGAACCGCGGAATAAGCAAAGCCCGAGCCTCTTACAATATTCGTCAAAATGGTGTCCTGGACGGTGACAGAAAGCGCAAGTAACTGCCAACTGCTGCCTCTGTGGCTGATGTACATGAACTCTGGTTGGACGGTGATGCTGCTGTGCTGGCTACTGTGGCCTCGCCTGAATATGAGTCCTCTTCGCCGGTGTCTGATAGCTGTTGTCGCTGATGTCTCTGTCTCTCTTGAGCTTCGGGTCCATCTCCTTCTACACCGCCTAAGCGATGATGCTCGTATAAGTCGTCGTCTGGCTGATCTCCACTGCATGTCGCATCTCTCTGTGTAAATCCCCTAAATTTCTACTACGATTTTTTTTATAAAATTTAGTATCGATTTTTGATTTTCGTATTTGTACGTGGCGTGCAAAATTGTGCGAGAATATATATATTTTTATGTTTTATTAAAAGATTTCTTCGTATAGAAAAAAAGTATTTTATTTTGATTATTTACGTCACGTCGAGATTTGGCAAATGTTATTATTTACTTAATATAAAAAGGGTATATTAATTTATGGTACACATATAGGTAGTAATGTAGAAAAACGATTGTTTATTAAAAATATGCTATGTGTGTGCGGGTGACATTAAATATATTTCATGATCACTTTGATTTTCGAAAACTAAGATTGTTTATTTTATTTATGAAAATAATATTTCAATATTTAAATAATTATCATGATTTTCAAAATCAATTATTTATATTATTTTATTAATTAATTATTTTAAAAAAGTTATTTGAAATTATGTTTGAGGTAATATTTAATTAAATATGACGAATTTAAAAAAGATTTGATTGATAACTTTTAAATTAAAATTTGGTTTTTATCTACAATTGATTTGGACTTGGCAAATAAATTCTTGAATCGATTTGAAATTTATATGGGATTTAACCCTATCCAGTTAGGAGTCCACCTCCTATATAAGGAGAGGCTTCATTCCTCTTTTTTCCCATAAATTCCACATCCAATATTTCCTCAAAATAGTACCGTGTCCATGCCGCATTTGTTTTTCACTATAATTCCAAGTGCAAGTACAGCTTCCATCCTCGTGCCCAAAACACAAATTCCTGTGTCGGACACGCTCGACACAAATTCTCAAATTCATCCGACCCCCAGGATCATCATCTCTACCACTACTCTTGCCATCCCCCGACAACAACAACCACTACCGCCTTGGCCTCAGCCGCCTACGGCACTAACACAGTCATTAGCATCACCACAACCAAGGCAGCAACCACCGTCACCACCATTTCTGCCATTCCTCGGTGACCACTCCTCCGTGTCAGCACCCGACTCCTCGACTTCCCCCTCCCTGCCATCAATATCTTCACCACCGCCACCACCGACATCACAACAACCACCTCTGCCGCCATTAGCAGCATCCCAACACCAGCCGTAACGCCACAGACATCCCAACCAAGTCTCCGACAATACCATCTCTATCACGACAAAAAGAAAGAAGGATGAGGAAAATAGCATAACCCAAACCACCCTTACCACCGCCGTCGACCCTGGCCATCCACCGTGGTACCACGAATCCGGCAAACCTTCCCACCTGCCGTGCCAGCCTGTGAGTTCCTCCGCCGGACCTCATCTCCCGTAAGCCAGCCGTGGCTGGACCGCGCATCGCACAGCCAGCCCAGGTGATGCCAGCACACGACGGCCGTACGACTCCCGACATCGTCGCCGAGCCGATCTGGTGCCACCCTTACGCGGAGATGCTCCGACCAGCCGCTCCCTTTCCGTGCCGCCTACCGTGGGCTCCCGCCGCACCTGCGGTCTCCAGCCTAGATCTGGTGCCGGGTCCCCTCCGGCTTTCTCCGCCCGGACCCAGGTAGCTCTGCCCCCTTTCTCTGCTCCTCCTTTCTTCCCCTCTCTCTTCCATCTGTTTTCCCCCTTCCTCTTCTCCACTACTTCTCCTCTCTCTTCTCTCTTACTTCCTTCCTTACTTATTATAAGAACAACAGAATCTGCTATCATATGTTATTATTATTATTATTATTATTATTGTTATATACTATATATAAGTATATTTTGTTAAAAGGTTTACTAATATCATTATTTTTATCTTTAAAATTGTGTTGCATCAAAACAAATAAATATTTAATAAATTATAAATTTTTGGGAACAAAAGTATATTGCTACTTAACTATGTATGTAATTCCAAAACTGATTTCGGAATGTAAATATATTAATATATTATTTTAGGGCATTTTAAAATATAGTCTTCGACCTAAAAATCCTACTTTGATTAAAATTGGATTTTTCCCTAAAATGATTTTTAGAATATTTTGACCAAGTATAAATATAGCTTTCTACCTTAAATATTATTTTGATAGAACTTAGAGTTAACCCAAAACTAAATTTTGAAAGTATAGTTTTTCTAAAAATCTAGCTTCATATATTATAGATATTTCTAAAATATAACATAGGTACTTATTTTTGCAAATTCTCTTATGTTATCATCGAGGATCATGAATGATCATATTTTCTATTTTTTCGTAAATTCCTACCCCTAAACATAGACCATGGCTATTGGACAATCAAGACTTGTCGGATCATCGTACCACATCCGGCGACACACCTGGCAAGATACCTTGTCATATTTACTGCTTACATTTAGTTGTATTTTATTATTCAGTTACTGTATATTTTTTGCACTTTTATTTTCAGTTATTTTATTTTCTTCTTATATATGGACCTAGAGTTAAGAGACTACCGTCAATGTAGTGCATCTCATTAACTTGTCACGATTGTACACGAGTTGTGTGTGAGTTGTGAGTAACATATAGAGGTCACTTGCGTGTTGGCCGATCCCTTGTGCACATGTGTTAGAAATAACTGTCAATAGATGCATGTTAGAAGACTTGACAGTTATTAGGTATAAAATAGTATTGCAGAAGCGACATGTTTTGGTGTGTCGTAGTTACGACGCATGTATAGTATCATCGGGGGAGGAGAGGACATCAATTAGCGTAGGGGATACATTTACTTTTACACACATTTTGGGCCGAGAGCGACTGAATGAGCGCTACTTACTGCCCTGGGGCCGATAGCAACTCAAATGAGCGCTACTTACTGCCCCGGGGTCGATAGCGACTCAGATGAGCGCTACTTACTACCTATGGCCGATAGTGACTCGGATGAGCATTACTTAGTGCCACTCATTATTTACTCTGCTGATCCTACAACCCCTGCGTAGAACGTTGTCCTCAAAGTGCATATCACTTAGACGGTTAGGGACCTAGTTGTGTTGTATTTTTATAGTATTTACATTTGCACTTATAATGTCATATTCTTCCTGCATCTTGTTACGTCCCTCTGAGGACCTGGTGATTTCTCCATGTGTGGTTTATAATTTTTGCAGGTGCTCTAACCAGGGCCATAGCTTATAATCTACCTTCACGATGCTAGCTCTTGGATTGTCTATCGCTTCTTTCGACTCTTCCATCATTGCTATGTATTTCTCTCTCTTTAGTTGGTAGTGGATTTGTCTCTGCCCAACGTTTTGTACAAATGACATTTATAAGTTGATTCTATGATATATTTAATTGTGGATGAGATTAGTTTCATGGCTTTTTATATTTCACAGCTTATGTATACATACGAGGGTTTTATATACTCGTATGTATACAGTTGGCATGTCTACATACGTAGTCCTTGTATTTTGGGACTGGGCGTTACATATTTTTGTGGTGGCCCATGCAGGTCACCTTATCTCTTCAGTTACATTACTGTACCGATCTGAGCCTGCATATAGGATTAGAGTCTAGGAATCTCATCCACATACTTGACCTTCTTCATCGATTCCGTTTTCGAACTCTCTCTTGACTTCTTGATTTGCATCTTGCTTGTTTTCCTCTACCGTAAACTCTTCTCCTTCTTTCGTGCTTGATAGTGGGTAGGAAGATACCCATACTAGATAGATATGAACCATTGTCCCATCATATTATTAGTTTAACTCTTTTAAGTTGGGTAGATACCTCACGACCTAAATTTTCGTTTGACTTAACCAAGGCCTTAGACAATATGACGACTGTATAGGCCCAAACTTCGGACGAGATTTAGATTTTAAGGAACTTGAACTATGTATATCTTCTTTCACCATTATCTCGTGTACCCATATTTTTTACTACCTTGACTAATATTGCTATTATAGCCTAGTTTTGTAAGCTTACTCTTTTACTGAGCTTGTTCAGGACATATATTTTATTGTGGGCACCCACTAATACATTGTCTAATCAGAACCAAAGTATTATGGTCTGATCAACCATAGTGCACTTGGTTCGCCCTCATATAAACTATTCTAGTGGATTGAGATATAGTCAACTTGTCCTTTAGGATCTCGCCCATAACAGGCAACTACCTTTCGAACTATTAAAACGCCTTTGATCTCCGTAATTAAAATCGCCTACTTCTCCTTTGAACTCTTTATTGTTCTTGACTACCGAAACACAAACGTTCATGCTTGAGGATTCCCTTTAGTTGTCATGCCACTCATGACCATAATAGTGGTATATACTCAAGTCTAGTTAGTGATCTACCAAACATACCTCTAATCTTGACTTACTCGACCTTCCTCAAGTCTAGATCTTTTATTGTGACCTTCTCATCGTTTTAAAATTGAATGAATGATTAGATCGTTCCTTGGTTATATTTAACTAGGAGACTATCTTCTCTCTAGAAACTATTTCCCTAACTTATTTTACCTTGATCTACGAGATTTTCTTAGTTACCTTTATTTCGTGCTTTAACCTTTTTTTTATTCTTGTTAGTTAATTAGTAACTCATGAAAACCCACTTTCTACTTTGATCATTAGTGTCTCCTATCGTGACATTGATATTTGGAGCACAGCACTAGACTTTTCCATCCAACAAATTTCATATGCAAGACCTAGACGAGCCCACTTTCATGTAGGTATATCATGTCCCACTAAAACACGTTTCCTTGTACTCTATTTTTATGATGCGACTTTTCGGTCAAAAAGGCTCAACTATAATTCTTACCATGAAACTGAAATACTTTCCAACTACAGATAGGGACTCAGCCTAGACTCAATTCTTTCGACCCAATAAATGATTGTGATCTACTTAATTTCTTAAATGCTTAGCTTGTGCTTTATATTGATTGCTAACACGTGCCTTTTTATTTTTGTGCCTTATCTTAATTTGCTTAGACCCATAAATTTTTATTTTTCTTGCAATAATCGTTATTATTATCCAAACCCTTATCATGACCATTGAATCTAACTATACTCGCCTTCCGATTGTTTTTTCTCTCTTCAAGGATCCTATTTTTACTACACTGTTATTCATGCAAACCTTGTTTCTTATGTGTGAAGATGAAAAATTATCATGACACCCTTCAGTTAAAAATGAGTTAGATTGGAAAGCCATAAAGGAGATTAGTATAGATAAATAAAATGAGTGTATAATTTGGAGTAATGTGTTGAAAAGTGGTATTGGATGGAATTAAGGGAAGTGACTATAGGTTTTGATGATCGAATGATAATATGCTTGAGATTGACAAAATGCCTGAATTAATCAAGCATTGAAGATAAACTTTTTACTTTGGTGCAAAAATAATGATATGAGTTGAAGGGTGCTATCAAATAGTATTAATATAATATTTTAATGAGATGAGTGCGACTGACAAAAAGGTTGCGATTAATCAAATATACTAGAGATGGATTTTTATGTTTGGTGCTTAAAGAAATTTTGTTAGATTGGTAAATAAATGTGAATGTGAACTTGATTTTGCCATCAACTGAATGGATTGAAGGTTATTAAATTTAAATTTTTGAGGAGATTATAGCTTGAGGAAATATAGACCTATATGGAAATATTGGAGAAGAGGAAATCAAAAGTTTTGGACTTATTGAATTTATAACATGAGATATATGATTTAAAATTTTGTCTATTTGATGATCGTAAAGGTCATATTAAGGTGAGGTTGATTTTATCTTCGACTAATTTGATTAATGGTTGACTGATTTTATTAGAAATTTTTTTTGAAAAAAATATTCGTTAGAGAATTATTTGTGAATTTAATACATCCTATTATGAGGTATCAAATATATATATGTTGGTATCTAAGGTGGTTCATAAATCTCAAATTTAGAAAAAAAAATATTTGCAAAAGATTAAGTTCATGTAATATCAATTGCGAGAAGGAATCAGAAGTTTGAAGAGCAGTGATAAGAGGATAATGAGGATTCAAAATTTTTATGATATTAAACACAACTCAAAAACTTGAGTTATTGAGCCTAAATTTGAGATCGAGGAGGTTATCAACGATTTTTAATGATTACTCATTTTTGGGTAGAATTGATCGAATTCGATACTGGTAGGATGTCATGAGACATCTTCTAATTCATTTTTTCTAGTTATCTAAGTTTCGATTATTCAAATTGATTTCAATGTATGCCTTGTCTCCTTGCCGAATAATTTGATTGGATTTTTCACCAATAAACTGTTTCTATCCCTTCAACCCTACCTATCCTATTCCTAAATTTTGAGGACGAAATTCTTGTAAGTTGGGTAGGATGTAAACCCCTAAATTTCTACTACAATTTTTTCTTTTATAAAATTTAGTATCATTTTTTGATTTTCGTATTTGTACGTGACGTGCAAAATTGTGCGAGAAGATATATATTTTTATGTTTTATTAAAAGATTTCTTCGTATAGAAAAAAAGTATTTTATTTTGATTATTTACGTCGCGTCGAGATTTGGCAAATGTTATTATTTACTTAATATAAAAAGGGTATATTAATTTATGGTACAAATATAGGTAGTAATGTAGAAAAATGATTGTTTATTGAAAATATGCTATGTGTGTGCGGGTGACATGAAATATATTTCATGACCACTTTGATTTTCGAAAACTAAGATTGTTTATTTTGTTTATGAAAATGATATTTCAATATTTAAATAATTATCATGATTTTCGAAATTAATTATTTATATTATTTTATTATTTTGAAAAAGTTATTTGAAATTATGTTTGAGGTAATATTTAATTAGATATGATGAATTTAAAAAAAAGATTTGATTGATAACTTTTAAATTAAAATTTGTTTTTTTATCTACAATAGATTTGGACTTGGCAAATAAATTCTTGAATCGATATGAAATTTATATGGGATTTAACCCTATAGGAGCCCACCTCCTATATAAGGAGAGGCTTCATTGCTCTCTTTTCCCATAAATTCCACATCCAATATTTTCTCAAAACAGTACCATGTATCGTGTCCGTGCCGTATTTATTTTTTTCTATAATCCTGAGTGCAAGTACAACTTCCATCCTCGTGCCCAACATGCCGGATACGGTCCTAAAACATAAATTCCTATGTCGGACACGCCCGACACAAATTCTTAAATTCATACGACCACCAGGATCATCATCTCTAACCCTACTCTTGCCATCCCCCGACATCAACAACCACCACCACCTTGGCCTCAGCCGCCTACGGCACCACCACAGTCATTAGCATCACCACAACCAAGGCAGCAACCACCGCCACTACCATGTCTGCCATTCCTCGGCGACCCCTCCTCTGTGTCAGCACCAGACTCCTCGACTTTCCCCTTCCTGCCATCAATATCTTCACCACCCCCACCACCGACATCACAACAACCACCTCCGTCACCATTGGCAGCATCCCAACACCAGCTTTGCCACAGCCATCCCAACCAAGTCCCCAACAATACCATCTCCATCATGACAAAAAGAAATAAGGACGAGGAAAATAGCACAAGCCAAGCCACCCTTACCTCTACCGTCGACCGCGGTCATCCACCGTGGTACCACGACTCCGGCAAACCTCTCCACCTGTCGTGCCAACCTGCGAGTTCCTTCGCCGCTGGACCTCACCTTCCGCAAGCCGGCTGTGGCTGGACCGTGCATTGCACAGCCAGCCCAGGTGATGCCACCACACAGCGGCGGCACGACTCCCGACATCGTTGTCGAGCCGATCCGGCGCCACCCTTGCGCGGACATGCTCCGACCAGACGTTCTCTTTCCGTGCCGCAGCCGCAGCCTCCAGCCCAGATCTGGCGCCGGGTCCCCTCCGGCTTCCTCCGCCCGGACCAAGGTAGCTCCGCCCCTTTCTTCGCTCCCCGTTTCTTCCCCTCTCTCTTCCCTCTGTTTTCCCCTCCCTCTTCTCAACTACTTCTCCTCTCTCTTCTCTCTTCCTTCCTTACTTATTATAAAAACAACAGACTCTGCTGTCATATATTATTATTATTGTTATTATTATTATTATTGTTGTTGTTGTTGTTGTTGTTGTTGTTGTTATATAATATATATAAGTATATTTTGTTAAAAGGTTTATTAATATCATTATTTTTATCTTTAAAATTGTATTGCATCAAACAAATAAATATTTAATAAATTCTAAATTTTTGGGAACAAAAGTATATTGGTGCTTGACTATGTATATAATTCCAAAACTGATTTTGGAATGTAAATATATTACTATATTATTTTAAAATACAGTCTTCGACCTAAAAATCCTACTTTGATTAAAATTAGATTTTTCCCTAAAATGATTTTTTTAGAATATTTTGACTAAGTATAAATATAGCTTCCTACCTTAAACATTATTTTGATAGAACTTAGAGTTAACCCAAAACTAAATTTTGAAAGTATAGTTTTTCTAAAAATCTAGCTTCATATATTATAGATATTTCTAAAACATAACATAGGTACTTACTTTCGCAAATTCTCTTGTGTTATCATCGATGATCGTGACTGATCATATTTCCTATTTTCTCGCAAATTTCTACCCCTAAACACAGACCACGACTATTGGACAATCAAGACTTGTCGGATCATCGCACCACATCCGACGACACACCAGGCAAGATACCTTGCCATATTTACTGCTTATATTTAGTTGCATTTTATTATTTAGTTATTGTATATTTTATGCACTTTTATTTTTAGTTATTTTATTTTCTTCTTATATATGGACCTAGAGTTAAGAGACTACCGTCAATGTAGTACATCTCATTAACTTGTCACGATTGTACACGAGTTGTGTGTGAGTTGTGAGTAACATATAGAGGTCACTTGCGTGTTGGCTGATCCTCCATACGCATGCGTTGGAAATAACTATAAATAGATGCATGTTAGAAGACTTGACAATTATTAGGTATAAAACAGTATTGTGGAAGCGACATGTGTTGGTGTGTCGTGGTTACGACGCATGTATAGTATCATTGGGGGAAGAGGACAGCTATTAGTGAAGGGGCTACATTTACTTTTACATACATTTTAGACCGATAGCGACTCGGATCAGTGCTACTTACTGCCCTGGGGCCGATAGCGACTCAGATGAGCGCTACTTACTTCCCCGAGGCCGATAGCAACTCAGATGAGTGCTACTTACTGCCCATGGCTGATAGTGACTCGGATGAGCGCTACTTACTGCCACTCTTTATTTACTCTGCTGATCCTACAGCCCCTACATAGAACATTGTCCTTAATGTGCATATCACTTAGACGGTTAGGGACCCAGTTGTGTTATAGTTTTATAGTATTTACATTTGCAGTTATAATGGCATATTTTTCTTGTATCTTGTTACGTCCCTCTGAGGACCTGGTAATTTCTCCAGGTGTGTTTTGTAATTTTCGCAGGTGCTCTAGCCAGGGCCATAGCTTACAATCTACCTTCATGATGCTAGCTCTTGGATTGGCTATCGCTTCGCTCGACTCTTCCATTATTGCTATGTATTTCTCTCTCTTTAGTTGGTAGTAAATTTGTCTCAGCCCAACATTTTGTACAAATAACATTTATAAGATGATTCTATGATATATTTAATTGTGGATGAGATTAGTTTTATAGCTTTCTATATTTCACAGCTTATGTATACATACGAGGGTTTCATATACTTCGTATGTATACATCTGGCATGTCTACGTACGTAGTCCGTGTATTTTGGGACTAGGGCATTACACTCTGGTGAGGCCCTTCTTGAACCTACAAGCCCTCTCCTCTGGTGTGCTGACAAGGTTCTCCGCAAACCTGCTGAGTCGAGTGAACTCTGATGTGTACTCTGCTGTAGTCATGTTCTCCTGCTGTAGCGCCTCGAACTGGAATCGAAGCTCGTCTCGCTCCACGTTTGGAAAGAACTTCTCTTTGAATAGAGTTTTAAAGACTTCCCAGAGAACTTGGGGTACAGCCAACTGAGGCTCCTCTCGATACCAGGCTCTAGCAAGATCAAAAAGTCGCATGCTCGCAACCTCTACCTTCAGATCATCTAGAATCCTCGCCAACTTCAGCGTCCGCTCGGCATTTTCCTGCCACTCATCTGCGTAGACTATTCCCTTGTGACTCCAAAAATCTATCGAACAGAGGTTCTGATAGTCTCTGGCGGTCTTCGGTCTCGGTGCTGCTGGTGCTGGAGGTGCTACCTGTGCTGGTGCTGGTGCTGGTGGAGCCGGCTCTCGGGTCCTTAGTACATCCACGATTGTCGCTCAGAACTGCATAGCCTGGTGGTTCTGAGCCTCCATGAACTGCTGGAACATGGCCATCACCTGGTCGCCGTCGAACATCATCGTCGGGGGCAACGAAGGAAAGATAGGTGGCGGTGGCGGAAGTTGCTCCACTGGAACGTCTGGTACTGGTTGATCCGAAGTTCTTGCAACTCCGGGCTGATCCGCGGTCTTCCTGGTGGTGACCATCCTGAAATAGAAAGAAAACTTCGTTGATTGCTGAAAACCTGAACCTACAAGTAAATAGTAAATGTTTTATATAATATCTATATACCCTATGTACCCGATTTCCTATGCTGTGATCAAGTTTCCCTAGTTTAACAAGTTCCCCAATAGTACTCTAATACCTAGGTACTATTAGGACAAACCTGCATGTGCCACCACTAAAAATATGTCACGACCCACTCCCGAATAATCGGACACAAGTCGGACACGTCCAGCCTTCGGCGTTAGACACGACGAAGTAAGCTGTACCAAACTAGAAAAACTACAAGGCAATATGAAGGTATACAAATCACAACATTTATATAAATGATCCCAGAATTCAAAGTACAATTTTATGATTTCTTACATTCATCCAGAAAGCAAGGTAAATTCTGAAGTATCTAATACAATGAAAGCAAACTGCTAGAAAGGGAAAGATAACTTGGCCTCCTCGGCCTCTAGGTCCAGTGCAGCTCCAGCTGGCTCTAGTACGTCAGCAAGCTCATGCCCATAATACGTGTCACACAAAGCCTCTATCTCACCTGCAACATATCCAATCAGGAGCAGAGCAAAGTAAAGTTCTAGGTAATGAACAAGAACATCAAGATATAAAAAGTACAAGAGAACACGTAAAGCACAGAAAAGAACAGGAAGGTACATGAATGTAAAGTATAAGAAATAAAGTACAAGAATGTAAACCATGAACCTGAAGTACAAGACATGACATGTGCACAATATTTGAAATACAACTAGCATATGTGACCGGCTGGGGTAAGCATAGGGATAAGTACAGGAACACAGGAAAAAGGGTACGGCTTAGGGCCCGTATGCACAGTGCGAGGCCTAAGCTATCTACATGAATATCAGAACATGGGTGTGGTCACATAGCTAGTGTATTTCCCCTCCCCAACCATAAGTAAGCACAGGATATGAAAATAAAAAGTACAAGCATGTGTCTCAATGTGTCACAAGGAAGCACATGATATGTATGAATCAGAACCATAGAATGTACTTGCCTTGCTTCGGGAAAGTACAGGTAATGAATGGAGCTGGATGTCCTCCTGTTAAATGATTATAAGTTGATTAAAATCTAAACAAGTTATACCAGCTAGTCACATCTTCTAACCAAGTTCAATATTGACATGGTTTACTAGTTGTTCTAGATAAGGATAATAAGTTGTTTAATTACTAAGCAAGTATACTATTTGTCCAACACACCAACTAAGTCCATGCTCAGTCCTATATAGTTTAGTCCCAAACTTATGTAAATGCAACCAACTATCAAACCCAGCCACCAAACTAATTTATTGGCCAAAATAGTTATACAACAATTTGGTAGAGTATTTCAAGTAAAATAAAAAGTCTAAAAGACTTTCATTAAGGATCCTGCCAACATGTAGTAGACTTCCTATCCAAGGTCCAATTGATTTAATTTACCATTCTACCATTGCCTAACTGCTATTAGTAAGCCACCCTTCCCTTGTACCAAATGGAAAAATTGCTCAATTTGAACACACAATCTCTTAAGCTCGAACCCACATATAGGAGTCCATTCATACTTCGAATAAGCCCAGGAATAGATATTCCCAACCAAGAAGTCAGTAGTAGAAGAACCACTAACTCAGAATTTAGGGAAAAATAGAACAAGTAGTCAAAATTTCATAAAATCCATCATAATCATACCGGGGACACACATGAAAGTATAGAATAACTTTGATAACCCCTCAACCAACCAATTCTCAGATCCCACCAATAATCAAAATGAAAAACCAAGAATTCAAAAATACCTATATCAAAATCTCGACCAAAAGTATTCAATCAATATTTAGAGAAATGTTTGAATTCATGGTACAGATACTATCAACCAATTTTGAAAACGCAAATGAATCTGGAAAACACCAAGCTCGGTATAGACTTCATAGGTCCCCCATCCATGCCATCACCTGCTGACACGCACGCGGGTTGGATACGACAACACTTGGACACGAACAACGTCATGGACACACACACAAACACGTATAGAGACCTTCTCCCCACGTCCTGGCCCCAACTCTGACCAAAACTTAATCAAGCACGGCGTAGCACACATAAAATTGATAAACAAACGAGGGACGTAGGATTACCCGAACTGAAGAATCAGTCACAGAAAACTAAAGACTCGAACACGCAATCCTTGGATCCCCAAGGGTTTCACTGCAACATTCATCAAATACAACCGAGCAACCTTAGAGAGCAATTTAGGATACTGAAATCAACTTCAAATATCGTAAGAACTCGTCAAGATCAAGAATCAACAAAGAGTTGAGTCGACACTTACCAGTAGCTAGATCTCCTACTGTTCCTCGTGCCAATCGAATTTGAGCAACTACGAACTCAACAATTCTCTACAGGGACAAGACAGACTTGATCAGTTCATGATCACTCAACAAATTGACAAATCCCAAGTAGTATCGAACTCAGCTTCACTGACCTCGTCGATGCAACTAGTCGATGACAGACACCAAAAAAGTGAACTGATCAAGGAGACAAATTCTCGATGAAAAAATCGAACAAAGGAACTAGGACGGATCTGGATTATTAACTCCGATCGATCGATCTCGACAAAAACTGATTTCAAAGGAACAATGAAAATGATCAATCAATCGACTATGCTCACATGCCGAACTCGAAGAAGAACCGCCATGTCGCCAAGAGCTCCGTTCGTCACCGCCGCCGTTGTCGTCGAGGAGTGGAACAAGGAGGCGTCGTCGCACGATCTGTCACAATCACGTGGAAACTCGACTAAAGGCGGCTTAGTCGTCGAAAAAAGCGATGTTCACCATGGTCGCCATCGCCATTGCCGCGGGTAGCTGTCGAAATGTTGATCTACCATGAACGCTCAGTCACCGGAGCAAGGACTCGCCGTCGTTGCCACCTCTAGGCAATCAGAGGAATGAAGATCACAGACGTCGCCACCAAAATTAGGTTTAGGGTTGTCGGTGGGGCTCGAGAGATTTGGGAAAAGGGAGGTCGAGAAATAGAGCTGCGAATAGAGAATGGGATTTCTTTCTCCACTCTGGCTTATATATACAGATCCCAAATGATAAAATTCTATCTAAGCCCCTCCACTCCAAAAAAATTACAATAACACCCTCAAATCTGTTAGAAAATTTGTTAGGGGTGGGGGGCAACCTAATTAGTTATAACTAATTAGAAAATTTAAATCTTTGCCACTAATTCAAACTTTCCTCCAAAATGGTCATGAAATTTATTATTCAACATTTATTATTTTAGAAACCTTTTAAAATTCTTAAAAATTGGGAAGGTGGAGTTACATTTACCTTTATTTTTTGTTAGAACCGTATCAATGTTAGTTTTTTAAATATATAATTTATTTTCTATAATTATTAACGTGAATTTTTGAAAAATTGTTTGAGTGCCAGTTGTCCAAAAAATTGATATGTCACACTGTTTTTAAGTTTTCGGGAGATCCTGAACTCTATTTCGCGAACCGTTTAATGTTTTGGAAAGCTGACACAAATCTATAACATAATAGTTTTTCAAATGTTAGTAAAGTATTTTATTATTTTGTTTAAATTATAGAACATGTAGATGACTAGTGAACCAAATCGACAACTTTGGACTTTTTCTATATTGGGCTTATCTGGGAATCAATGAATGTTATGGATCTCGACATTATTATCTCTTCGGACCAATTATGACTATAGCTTTTGACCTATTCTATGCCAACATGATCAAGTCACAAATCAACCACAACTTAAATTGAGGCAACTACACTATTGCTTTATGTGCTTATTACATTATAATGCTATTTTTTTATTGTGTTTCATTGAGTATCATGTTGAGACATAATTGTGACACGATAGGCTTGATTGTATCATTGCTTGTTTATTGACTATTTAGTGAGTCGGGAGGGGAAATGCTCAGTAGGTATGTGAACAAAGTCCAATGATTGTTATTATGGATAGCTAAGTCATACACCTCACGTATGTGTTAGCAGTACCTTTTTATTGTGGATAGCCATCTATAATGTACTGTATTGGCCCAAGCCATTCACATGTCAAAAAGTATTTCAAATACACTGTCTGTTTTATTGTACTAATTTATTGCTAGTTGTCTTGTTCATCCATGTTCTTGCTAGTGGTTTCATGTACATGTTTATTGTTTCCAGTTCATATACTTGTTTTCTTATTCTTCTACTACATCTTTACTTGTCTAACTTATTTTGTATTAAGTTGTATTATTGTAATATGGATATACTTTGCTCCTTTTCTAACTAGATCATTGCAGGTGACTTGGCATGCTTTCTACTTTTGTGCTATCGACGATACAAGGGAAATAGATATCTTGGAGATGACCTTAGATTTTAGATAGATTCATCAAATATTTTTATTTAAATGTTTAGTGGATTTGTTGCCAAAAATTATTTATATTCTATTATTGGATTCATAAATAAAATAGTTATTGTGAATAAGCAAATAGATGTAATTTTGTTATTTGAGATTGACATTGAGACATAGACAGCATACTACCGCCGATGTTGTGGTGTAGGCTAGACTTGGCTACGTACTCGTATCCTAAAAAGTGGAAGCGGGTCGTGACATAGCCTACCTCAACATGCTTATGAGGTCCCACCTCAACAGGCTGGCGAGGGGACTTCTCAATGGGCTGGAGAGGGGACTTTCCAATAGATTAGTGAGGGAACTTCTCAACGGGATTCCTAAGGGACTTCTCAATAGGGTGGCATGGAGACTTCTCGATTATTTGCTCAGGGGACTTTTCAATAGAGTGGAGAGCCGACTTCTCAATGGGGGTGGCCAAGAGACTTCTTTATGGGATAACATATTTGCCTCTGGTCTTCTTAATTATACACAGCTCATGACGACTCCATTAGCGCTGATACCTTCTCAACTTTCTCAGGAAGAAGGTGGTGATGTACCCCCAGAGAATACGGTGGAGAAAAGAGGCCAACTCAATCTTAGGGAAGTTGAGCGTAGAAATTATTAGTGGGATGCCAGGGAAGGTAGATGAGATTTATGTAACATTGTAACAGTTGTTGAACGACCTTTATTTAGTAAAAATGTTATTTCATATAATATGAATGTCGATTTATATTACAGCTTTTTATGGGATGTCTTCATATTCTAAGAAAATATAACTTTTTTCGGAAACTACAAGTCAACTAAAAAAACAACCGACTACAATTCTCCTGATGGGTTAGTACATTTCCTTCTGTTGTGTCCTAATCCATTACAGTTACTACATCGAAGATTTCTTGTCTCTAAATCCTTTGCAATGATACAGTTCTTGTTTGGTCTCCCAACTTTGTGCCGTAATACTGGTACTCAAATTTCTCCACAAACCAGGGCACTTTGAAGATTGTAGGGAACTAGAATTGGCTCCAAGTATAACTCGTATATGCTTCTTAATGCTTTGTTAGAAAGAATAGCAGGATAATAACTTCAATATTAATATTGGAAAATTATACGCAAAATATGTATGTACACATGAAAGACAAGTATGATACCACCTTAAACATGAACATATTTTTCTTCTAAATGAACAACATATGTTCTATGTGTTTCATGATATGTTATTCCAAATATATATCTATAAATACTCAGTACTTACAAGTAGTGTTGTTCTCTATTGAAACGTGCTATAATTTTTAGCCTATTCGGATAATAAGATGTTTCAAGAGCTTCAATATGTTTTCGATTTTTGTCCTGAAGTTTTATAATTTTGGCACATACACCATCAGGTAATGTTGTTATTAGTTTATCACACAAATTTTTTATCCAATTATTGAAGCATTCAACAAGGTTGGAAGTGTTAATATCTAATCTAGGACAAGGTACATAAGTTGTTATCCAGTGTGTTAGAACACGTGTTTAATCTTCTTCTACTCTAATGATCCATTTATAAACATCCAAAATTTCAGCTTTAATTCTTTCAAAACAATAGTCGCATATGTTTTATTAACATCTTCAAGAGAGTCTAATCTACATCAAAAATGTTTCAATCTGTCACTGATTTCAAATTTTATTTAAAATGCTGAATATGAAAAAAAATGAGGCAATTCTAAAAAAGTAGCACCCATAGCATTTCTTAATCCTTTTCGCTTATCAAAAATAAAAAATTCTATTCCATGCATCAAAATATCGTTCAAAAGATGTTCTAAAACAACCTAAAAACCAGCTCCAAGAAATACTACTTTCACTTTCAGCAACAACATAAGCAATTGGATATAATTGATAGTTAGGATCATGAGCACAAGTAATAAATAAGATACCTCAATATCTAGATGAAAGAAAAGTAGCATCAGTACTAATCACAAGAAATCCATCAATGCATGCCTTGAAACATATAAAAATTTCTCCAAAACTATTGTGTTCATTAGTCTTTATAAAACATCTGCTACCTGGATTTGTCTCGATAATTGTAGAAGCATATCGTTCAAGACTACCATAAGCATCAATATAAATACCATTTATTCAGATAAAGCAAATTCTCTAGCTTTCCAAGCTTTTGAATATTTAATACGTATTTGATATTCTCTATATATATCCTTGACAACATGAGATGGACTATACGACTGGTCATCACTAATTTTATCAAATATCTTATTTTTAATCCGTACAGTAGTAGCTAATGGATGACTACCTGTTGTAAGTCCAAATAAGCAAGAATGTCAATTTTCTAACGTAGTAATAACAAATGTCCTGCTGTTACCAATAGATTTAGTGTATTCTCTCCAGTTACAACCAGATTCGTTACATTTGTATATAATCTTATGAGTATTATTCGAAGTAGTCAAACAAGTAAAATTATGCTTACTTGCTATGTCACTAATTAACTTCTAAATTTAATACGATTTTTAAATCGTCTTCCAACATATAATTCAAGAGTATCAACAATATCATCACTATTATCAAATTTATCATCTATATTTTTAACCAAATCATCACTATTGTCGTCGTCGTTATTACATTCATCTACTATATTTTCTTCTTCAGTCACAAAATAACTTGGTGAAAAGACTAGAACTAGAATGAAATTACTAGTTTCATTATTAGGAACACATCTACTACTTATATGAGGTGGTGATGGAGAAACAAAAATAATAATATACGATGATTGTACATTAATTTGAAAAATAGGTCCATGCTTGATCACTATTTAAATTTATAGAATTAGAAGCAAAAATATGTACTAATATAAATTCATCAAAATCGATAAAAAATTGTTCAGTAATTAAATTATGTAAACTATTAAACATAATATTTCGATCAACTATAAACTTCCTTCGTAAGCTAAACCATTTAGGATGCCTCCAAGCGAGCATAATATTGCCATTCTTTGATCCATGCTGGTAGATGAGCTTCTGAATATTGGTAGGTGAAAGGAACAGAAATAGAGGCTTCTACTTCTTCGGAATATTGGTAGGTGAAAGGAACAAAAAGTGAGCCTTCTACTTCTTCTGAATAGCACTTTGAGATGTAGAGAAAGATATTGAGCTGAAAGAGAAAAACATACTACTCATTTATAAAAAATAAGAGAGTCGTTGTAGTGGAAGTAGCCGTTGGAGTTAAAATAGTCGTTGAAAGAGCCGTTGTAATTGAAATAGCCGTAGCTAAAAAAACCAACCCAATGCCCTAAGCCCCCAACCCCGTGCCCCTGCCTAGCTGGAGCAAACCCGACCAAAGAAGCACAATTTCTGCCAGACTGACTGGAAGAAATTGGACGTGTCCAATTTTTGCCGGTTCATCTGGCGGAATGTTTCTTTAATGAAAATTTTGTCAAACATGTTACCCTGAGGGTAATTTTCTGAGTACTTTGGAGCAAATTTTATGTTTTAAAATACACGTTCATATAAGCCTTCAAAAAAATACATGGTCATATCATTCTCACTTATCTTACAATGGTATGTTAAAGTGGTGGGGTTTCTATCTCCGTTATTTCTAGACTAGAAGTTCTCTTTATAAAAATAATAATTTATATTCCAATTTCTATTATAAATGGCGGTGATGTAGGATAGAAATTTTTTATAAGACACTATTTGATATAGAAAGGATAGAAAAGTGGAAGGAAATAAAAAGGATGATGATATATTTTCATCCTTATGGAAAGGAAAAACATATTTCTTTATTTGCATTTCTCAACTAAAAATATGTATTTACCATTTGACTTTATTAAACAATTTATAAATAATATAATTACTATATGGTATAATTGTAAATTAGTAAGCATACTTTTTCTTCCACTTTTCCATGAGGAATTAGGTTAAGAAGTGAAACATTTCCTCCACTTTTCATTTCCTCTACTTTTTCTTACTATGCCAAACAAGAGAAAATCAATCCTTCCATCCACTTTTACCCCCCTCCATTTTTCGTTCTCCCACTTTCCCTCCTAACCAGACGGGGCCTTAAGGCCTCATTTGGTTCGTGGAATCATGGGTTGGAAAAGGTTATACTTTTCTATGTTTGGTGACAAAAGAACTGAGGATGAAAGTAAAATAATTCCCAATGAAAATGAAATTAGGAAGAAAAGTGGTTACATCCATCCAAGCAAGGATATAATTTTCTGCCTTTAAGTATTCATTTTCTTTTCCAATTTCCTTGACATTTTCAAACACCAAAAAAAAAATTGATGGAAATTGTAACTTCTCAAAAGAAATAAAATATCAAGGAATTGATTTCATTTCCTTTTCTTTTCGCGTACCAAACTTGGCCTAAGGGTTAAGGGTTCTGCACTTAGAACTTTTTAATCTCTAATATCAATTAATATTGAAACCTACATAATTAAATTGATCTTTATTTTTTGACACATAGGATAGAGATGGGGATAGCAATTAATATTAGACCCTACATCATTAAATTTCTCCTTTTATTTTTTGCCACGAAGGATAGAAATGAAAAACCATTGGAGAGTGTTTTTGTGGACAATCTAATTTCTATATAGAAATTCTACTTACTAGCATAGAAATTTCCTTAAATACAATACCAAGTAGGATAGAAACTCAATTTTAGAAATCCCCATTGAGTTTCTATCCTATATGGTATTGTACTTTAAGGAACTTTCTATTATAGTTGGTAGACTTCCTATATAGAAATTAAACTATACACAAAAACACTCTCCAATGGTTTTTCATTTCTATCATACATGGCAAAAATAAAAAGATCAATTTAATGATGTAGGGCCCAATATTAATTGCTATGAGAGATGAAGAATTTCTACAAAAGTTTGCACATGTAGAAACCCTCATAAAAATTATCCCACAAATGATAGAAATTGGAATAGAAATCATAGTTCGGAGATATTTTTTCTAAAGAGGGTTTTTACCATAGAAATAGGGAAGATAGAAATCTCATTAGAGATGGCCTAAGGCCATCTCCAATGGTGATTTCTAAAATTGAGTTTCTATGCTACTTGGCATTGTACTCTAAGGATATTTCTATCCTACTTGGAAGAGTTTCTACATGAAAATTGTACATACAAAAATACTCTCCAATAGTTCTCCATTTCTATCCTATGTGTCATAAAATAAAAGGATCAATTACATTAATATGGGGTCCAATAATAATTCTCATGAGAGATGGAGAGTTTCTATGAGAGTGTCTACATGTAGAACTGGTGAGACCCACCAAAGTGCTAATAGTGCCCTGATGAGACCCACCAAAGTGCCATTATTAGGCTCTGCAGGCTGGACGGGCTGAACTGGTGGCTCTCCTCCAGTAGGCATGACTCTAGAGGCTACTCCTGAATGTTGGGCCTGATCTTCGGGTTGCTGCTGCTCCACGGGAGGTGCTCCGCCTTGCTGATCGACAGGTCCAAGAACAATGCCGCTGAAGAAGACGACATAGGGAATAATAAGGAAGGACCAGGACAGATCAACGATACAAGCATGTGAAAATGTCAAGATTACAGGGATTCAGAAGATAAAAGCAGAGATCAAGGGCGAGTGCTGATTGAGACTTCTATTCGGTAAACCCTCACATATCTTGATTTACAAGACCTGCATGGGCCACCACTTAAACCATGTAACGACCCAGAACCAGAATACTGGAGAGCAGGGACGTACATAGCCAGCTACGTATATTGAAGTGCAATCCATCTCGCTATACGGTCACGGCTGTCTAGATACATGAGGGTTTAACTATAAGCCATAAGTCTCCTATGGTCATAAACAAGCCTATTATCTCAATCTCAAGCAAAGAATAACAGTTACAAGATGTCAGAGCACCAAATATACAATAGTAAGGCATCCCATATATTACATATTCGGTTGATCATGAAGCTAGTCGTACAAAATGTCAAGACTAGCAAGAGTTCTGGTCATACATGATCAACCCTAGGATTTATCAATCATGTTACAGCCCGTAGGTAGACAGTAAATAAAGGTGCAATACGAGCTAACACGTGCTCGCCGGCTAAACGCCTCAAAAGAATAATTTTACAATAAAGTGGGAGGACAAAAGAAACCCACTCGTTGCCAGGGTTACGCCTGGTGGTCACCATCTGGCTGAAAGGTGGGTAGATCCTCTGGTGCTGCTCTGATATCTATCCACACAAAACCAGCTGGGTCAGACCCCAGAAAGAACAAGTGCCACAAAGTAGGCTTCACTTAGAAACTAAAACCAGCATACCACAAATGAATAATAATAGATGATTACAAACAAAACAGATAATAATAATGATAACAACAATAAATTGAGTACGAGAAAACCATTCAAGTAGCCAGGCCACAACCCTTAAACCAAACAAGGACCGGGGTTGTAACCCTTCACCTGAATAGAAATCCATCTCAACTACTTGTTGGTAAGCAAGATCATAGGGTAAAATAAGTCAATAAGCGAAGAGAGGACACAGAACTGCTCCGGGAGCCAGGTTACAACCCTTAAACCAAACAAGGACCGGGGTTGTAACCCTTTGCCTGAACAGAACTGGACCCCCGATCGTTATTGTTAAGGCCAGTATAAATAATCATGCTATTGAAGTAAAATAAAACATGACGAGCATGACATGGGGAGCAATAAGACAATAAACGAAAAGAGGACACAGAACTGCTCCGGGAGCCAGGTTATAATCCTTAAACCAAACAAGGACCGGGGTTGTAACCCTTCGCCTGAACAGAACTGGACCCCCGATCGTTATTGTTAAGGCAAGCATAAATAATCATGTCTTGTCATAATCTTGTACAGGATCATGACAAGTCGAAGCTGGGCTAGACTTCATTCAATCAATCACGGCCAAGCAAAGAGTACGGCTTGATACTTTAACTAACTAGGGTTATCACAGGCCTAGTTACTAGCAAATGCAATGAGATTATCCCAACAGCCACAAGCCCTGCAGACTATCCGGTTATCCAAGTCGAATGTCTGTTTATGAAGAATGCAGCACGTGACTGTGTGCTGGAAATGTGCCCTACTCGTCGGTAGGCTACAAGTCAACTTTGAAGAACAGATGGCAACTCTAGAGGAGGGGTGAATAGAGTTATAGCAATAATAACCAATTAAAAATTCAACTCTTTCACGATCTAAAAACAATAAGAGTAAATGCAAAAAAATAAATAAGGAGCAAGAGAGCATACGCAAACACAGTCGATTTTAACCTAGTTTCCCTCGTGGAGGACTAGTCCAGGCCTAAGAACTCTAGCTCAGGATTAAATCCACTATTTGTGAAATAGTAGTTACACCCCGTGCCTTTACTTCAAAAGAGCACGTCAACTTCTTTACAATGGATCGCAGTGGCGATGCTTGAAATTTTCTAAGCGACTTCTTGAACTCTTGCACAAGACTCCTAACTGAGAGATGTTGAGCACTCGAGACTTAGAAAACTTGTGGCTAGTAGATGAGAAGGGTATGGCTTATATTGAGCTTAAGAGAGAAGAGAAGAGAAGATTGGATGATTGAAAATGAGAGAATTCTTGGCCTATTTATAGGTTTTTAACAGGCAGAATTCGGCAAGAATTCTGGTAGGAATTTTCAAAAAATTGGCCGTTGGACAACTAGCAACCAGCCAACCCTAAAAATTAGGGTGCTGATTTTTAGGGGACAGAGTTCGAACCGAACTCTGTGTGGAGGCAGAGTTCGGCCCGAACTCTGTCTCCAGAGCACAGAACTGGTCCAAGGATGGAATAGGCTAAGTTTGGATGTGAAGCTTTATGGGCTTTAGATAAGTTGTGGGTTGAGTCTCAAGAGCCCAGCATAACTCAGCTTACAATAATTCTAGACTCAATAAAATATAAAAGTACAGACGCAAAAACGACTTGTATTTGTACAACTGAGCTGTCGTCTGAGTTGTCGTCTGGCTTGAGCAGAATATAGTCGTCGTGTGTCTTATTGAATTATCACAAGTATTATTTAGTCAATGTTATCAATATTTGGTTGACTGTGACTTTGTGTCAACAATCTCCCCCATATTAATAATTGACAAAATAATAATTATATATTCAATATCCATACCTGGACACATGTAACGACATAGCTCCCCCATAATAAGTGCCGAGCTTAAAAGTAGCTCCCCATAAACAATGCTGTGAATCTCTGTTGGCCTGTTAATAATATTCTTCCAAAAGTACATATAAACCAAACAAACAGAAACAGAATATACACATAACTCCCCCTTTTGGCATTTAGCAATATGAGATAGATAAATGATAACTGGCAAAACACACGTAAATGAGAAGAAACTGCATATAAGATAATGACCAAAAGTCATATAAACTAATGATAGATAAACCAATGTCTCAAAAGCATAGTGCATAATAAGTCTACTACAAACCAAGTACATAAAAGTAACTAAAGCAGAAAGCAGAAAATATAATCTAAGATCTCCAGTAGCAGCCTCAAGTAGCAGTCCAAAACCATCAACGAGCACGAGAGGGCCCGGCGTCGTCCGATGGATCAGTAAAGGAGCGACGTGGGTCCACAAAAGCCGAATTCGGATCCATGTAGCGACGAACCCAAGGGTCATCAATACGAAAGCCCTCACGATCGGGATCTCGCTCCATAGGAGTGGGCATGGTAGGATGGCGAGACATGGAATACCGGATGTCTTGCAGCGAGTTGCTGATAGCACTCATCTGCAATATGGTCCGATAATCCAACTGCGTCCAACGATCGTCCTCTAAAGCAAAACGATCTCGGAGCATGGTCTGAATAGACTCGAGAGTGGCAGGAGGAGAAGGAGGATTCTGTCCGAGAGGAGGGACATCCGGCTCATCCTCAGAATGCTCAGACACGACCGGGGAGCCGACGGCCGCATGAAGCCTCCTTACCTTGGAGAGAAAGGCAGGGGCAGGCAAGAATGGACACTCATCAAGCGGTACATGGAACGCACGAAAGATCATAGGAAGATATAAAGCATAAACCAAGGATCTTGGCTTCTTCCTACAGTTGATCATCCAATCCATCATTGTGCGTGGAAGGTTAAAGGGTACATAGAAGTGGAGATGGTATAAGGCCGAAATCTCAAAATAAGTGACTTCATCGGTAGAACCCGCTTTGGGTAGAATAGTGTTGAAAATGATCCGATGAAGCTCATAGAAGTAAGGATTGAAGAATTTTGCCAAGAGCTTACGAGGACGTGTGTTAGGGCTACACAGGTCGTCCTTGAAGCTCTCTAGTGAAATCCCTTCGGAAAAGATAAAGGATCTAGCTTCAACAAGCTTTTCCCAAGAATTTGGCTCTTGAAGTTTAAGATATTCAGCTAATTCAAAATCATCAAATGAGATATCAATACCCGCAACACGTGAATAGATACGAGTATCATCATGAGTCAAATTGCAATAAAATATTTGTGTGGCACTACGATAAATGACCGAATTAGAAGTAACGAGTTCATCAAGACAGGGGTCATTAAAGTGTGCATCATATTGTGAGAAAATTGTAAAGTTTATGTGGTGTCCCGCAAACACCGGACGTATCCGAAAATCACTAAACCATTCATTGGATGCGTCTAGCGATATAAAAATTCGGTCGTCGAAAGTGTTTGGATCACGTGGACGTGAAGGATTGAACAACGGATGGGTTGGTTGTTCAATTGCCGGTGCAACGGGTGGTGCAACGGGCGGCTCAACGGGAGGAGGAGCATTCGACGAGGACGCGCCCTCGGTCCGAAGTCTCTTCCCACGGTTAAGCAATCGTGGAGCCATAACACAATAGATAGATAATAAAGAAAGTTGAGATATAGAAAAGAAAGCAGTTATACCTCAAGATAGTGAAAGATTATAAAAGAGAGTTGAAAGTTGAGCCACCTCCTTGAGTTTGGGGAAGAATGGACCACAAGAGAGGAGAAATTAGGGTTAGGGTTTTGAGAGTTTTGAGTAGGAGAAGTAGAAAAGGTGGTAAGAAGGAAGAAGAGGGAAGAGAAACCGAAATAAAGGGGAGGGTTTCTCTTGGTCGGGTCAATTTGTGGCCATTGGATCAACAATATGATCAACGGCTGAGCCTGTTCCCGATTCTGGAACAGGCAGGCAGAATTCGGCCCGAACTCTGTTAGGGGCAGAGTTTGGCTCGAATTCCGGTTCCTGGGGACAGAACTGAAATCAGGCTGAGTTGAGTCAAAAATTGGTTAAGTGAAGATAAAACCAATATACTACAAGAGTTTAAGAACAAAGAAGGATCCAATAAGTAAATAGATAAGTAGTGAGTTCAAAGCAGTAATATAAAGTTTGAAAATTCAGTATTTCAGCAAGTGATAAATAAAAATGAACCGTATAATAAACAAGGAATTATATCATAATTCAATATTTTGAAGCTGCCATGGGTTAGCTGCAGGGGCCGGATCCCAGCTAGCGGTAGTCCTGAGGACTAGTGCACCGTGTCGCTTAGGCTTTTACGCCTTGTTGTCAGAAGGACCCTTTCGGCTTGTACCCATAGCAAGTTCATCATAAGAGAATCACAATATATTCGATATTTATGCAGGTTTATTCTTAATTTATAACAGCTTCATCTAAAATTCCAAGTTCACGACAAAGAAAATTGAAGTGCTCTTCGGATAATAGTTTGGTGAAGAAGTCTGCTAACTGATGATCAGTATCAATAAATTCTAAGTTAATCGTGCCATTTTGCTGATGATCACGCAAAAAGTGGTGTCGTATCTCAATGTGCTTCGTGCGTGAGTGACAAATGGGGTTCTTAGTAAGATTTATTGTACTAGTGTTGTCACAAAAGATTGGAATATGCATGAAAGATAAATTATAGTTTCAAGGGTTTGCTTCATCCATAGAATTTGTGCACAACAACGCCCAGCTGCTATGTATTCAGCTTCTGTTGTAGATAGTACGACAGAATTCTGCTTCTTGCTAAACCAAGAGACTAAAGCCTTTCCTAATAAATGACACGTACCGCTCGTACTTTTACGGTCGACCTTACATCCGGCGAAGTCAGTATCAGAGTAACCAATGAGGTCAAAGGATGTTGACTTGGGATACCATAGGCCCACTGTAACTGTACCCTTAAGGTATCGAAAGATACGCTTAACTGCGGTCATGTGTGATTCCTTAGGATTCGCTTGATATCTAGCACACAGGCAAACGCTAAATATTATATCAGGGCGACTGGCAGTAAGATAGAGTAAACTGCCTATCATACCTCGATACTTACGTTGATCTACGGGTTTGCCGCTATCATCTGGTTCAAGTTTGATTGAAGTAGCCATAGGAGTGCTGATTGGTTTGACGTTATCAAGGTCGAATTTCTTCAGTATGTCCTTTGTATACTTCGACTGACAGATGAAGGTTCCATTTGACATTTGTTTGACTTGCAGCCCAAGAATGTAGTTGAGCTCTCCCATAATGCTCATCTCAAACTCGGTCTGCATACACTTGGCAAAATCTTGACAAAGGGTTTCATCAGTAGAACCAAAAATAATATCATCTATATATATTTGTACTAACAGAATAGTGTCTTTGAAAGATTTTATGAAAAGTGTAGTGTCAATTTTTCCATTTGAAAAACCTTTCTCAAGTAAGAAATTGCTAAGCCATTCATACCAAGCTCTAGGGGCTTGTTTGAGGCCATATAGCGCTTTCTTTAGCTTGAACACGTGGTCAGGAAATTTGTGATTTTCAAAGCCAGGGGGTTATTTTACATAAACTTCCTCCTTAATAAAACCATTCAAGAAAGCACTTTTAACATCCATTTGAAATAATTTGAAAATTTGAAAATTTGCAAATGCACAAAGCATCCGAATGGATTCTAATCTAGCAACAGGAGCATACGTCTCATCATAGTCGATATCTTCCTCTTGGTTGTATCCTTGGGCTACTAGATGAGCTTTATTGCGTGTGACTGAACCATCTTTATTTACTTTGTTTTTAAAAACCCATTTAGTACCAATAATCGAGTGATTAGCCGGTCTAGGAACAAGTTCTCATACTTGGCTCCTCTCGAATTGGTTTAGTTTTTCTTGCATAGCAGAAATCCAAAATTCATTATTGAAAGCTTCTAAAATGTTTTTAGGCTCAATTTGTGAAATAAAGGCAGTGCTAGCAATAGAGTCTCTTAATGATGATCTAGTAGTTACTCCTCATGAAACCTCTCCGATTACCAAATTTTCTGGATGTGATGGCTTGAAAGAGAATTTCCTAGGCAAGCTTTCCAGAGAATTTGTTTCGGTTGTGGTGTTCATTGGAGTAGACGTTGATGGCTCAACATCATCATCAAGAGTAGCTGCTGCATTGTTATCTTCATCAAAAGTCACATTGGTAGACTCTTCCATAATTAATGAGCATTTGTTAAAAACTCTATATCCCTTACTCTTGGCAGCATAACCAAGAAAAATACCATCGTCAGCTTTGGCATCAAATTTGCCTAAGTTGTCTTTGGTGTTAAGGATAAAGCATCTACAGCCAAAAACTCTAAAATAAGAAACATTTGGGGTTCTCCCGAACCAAAGCTCATAGGGTGTCTTTTTCATAATAGGATGAATAAGTACCCTATTTAAAATATGGCATGCTGTACTGACAGCTTCAGCCCAAAAGTATTTCGGAAGTGAAAACTTGTTCAACATGACTCTAGCCATATCGCCAAGAGTCCTATTCTTCCGCTCCACAACACCATTTTGTTGGAGAGTTCTTGGACAAGAAAACTCATGATCAAAACCATTGGAATCACAAAACTTTTCAAAATCAGAATTTTTGAATTCGCCTCCATAATCACTTCGGATTCGAGTAATCATGTAGCCTTTTTCGTTTTGAACTTTCTTGACAAAGATCTTAAAAACTGAAATAGCATCACTTTTATAAGTAAGAAAGAAAGTCATCAACAATAACAAATGCATAGAATTTTCCACCAAGACTGGCTACTCTACTAGGACCAAATAAATCCATATGGAGTAGTTGTAGGGGTCTAGTAGTGCTTACAGAGTTTATGGAATGAAAAGACGACTTGGTTGCCTTATTCAACTCACATTCGGCACATACGGTGTCCTTTTTGAATGTGATGTCGGGCAAGCCTCTAACTAGCTTTTTGGTCGATAGCCTGGATATGGTATCCATATTGGTATGACCAAGACACTGGTGCCATAGTAGTCGTTCATCTTTATGAGCATATATATAGGCATCTACCTGCATTGTTAGTATTTCCAGACAAATAAAAAATATAAATATTATCCTCTCTTACCCCTTCAATAGCAATGTCTCCTGTTGACCTATCATAGATAAGGCATTTGTTTTGTCCAAAGTTAATGTCATAACCATGGTCAGCAAGATGACTGATGCTGAGCAAGTTATGCTTTAACTCGGTCACTAGGTAGACATCCTTTATTACGAGAGAGGGAGGATAGCCAATAATACCATTACCTATAATATAACCTTTTAGGTTATTACCGAAGGATACATATCCTTCTCTCTTCATCGATAGTGATGCAAAAAGATGTGCGTCTTCCGTCATGTGCCGCGAGCATCCACTATCGAGAATCCACTTACTCTTAGTTGAGGATGGAAGGTCCACCTACATCAAGAGTAGATGTGACCTTTGGTACCTAAGTTCTTGAGGGTCCTGAAGAGTTAGTTTTTGGAAACCATGCATATATCTTTCTATCTACTAATCTTCTAATTCTACATTGTGGTGAGATGTGTCCATGTAAACCACAATAAGTACATATAGTATTCCTATTTACATTTGGAGCATGCTGATGATGTCTATAAGCAGAGTAATGAGGAGAAGTGTGATGATATGTAGATTCACCATGGTGATGATGACTATGTGGAGTGGCATGGTGATATTGTTGATATGGCATGGCATGATGATGTTGTCTATATGGCATGGCATGATAAGATTGTCTATATGGCAAGGCATGATGAGATTATCTATATGTGGAGTGATGTTGATTGTGTCTTTGTGCAACACGGTGATGACTGTATCTATGTGTAGCATGATGTTTACGTGACATAT
Organism: Iris pallida; assembly: GCA_029216955.1. Lineage (NCBI taxonomy): Eukaryota > Viridiplantae > Streptophyta > Magnoliopsida > Asparagales > Iridaceae > Iris > Iris pallida. The sequence goes on along the minus strand of JANAVB010016197.1, from coordinate 31,665,240 downwards.
GATGATTATTTCTACGTGCATGTGGTTTGTGAAAGTGTGTGTACATGTAAGCATGATTGTGAGCAGCATAAGGATGACGTGGTTGAGTTGTGTCATGCTTTGTGTGTGTCTCATGTGATTGGGTTTGAGGTTGAGCAACCTGTTTTCCCACTTTAGTCTCTAGTTTCTTAGAGACAGCTTGCAATTCAGTAATCTTAGCATTCAAACCATGCAACTTAGTAATAGTAATCTTGTGTCTATTTTTTTCTTTTGCAAGCTCCGTGTTGAGTGTTGTGATTTCTTGTGTTTGTTGCTCAATACGTGCCTCGACATCATGTAAGCTTATTTTAAGCTTAGATACCTCATCAGTGACATCCGTGGGTGTAGTGTCTCTAATATTATCAAGTAATAAAGAAAGTCTTTGTATTTCGACTTTATGACTTTTGATTTTGTCCTAGGCTTGTTTGTATTTAATAATAACCTTTTTATGGTCACTAAGTAAATCGGTGAAAGCATCGCCAAGTTCATCAAAAGTGAAGTCGTCAAGAGTTTCGTTTGATACCTTGTCGGACGTCGCCATTAGGCACACATTAGCCGTATCTTGAGAAGAGTTCTTTTCTTCCTCGGAGTCACTAGCTTCGCTTTCATGCCAAATGCTTGTGTTGGCATATTTCTTTGAAGAGGTCTTCTTGTGTGGCTTCTCATAGCGGTTGCTTTTCTATAAGAATGGACAGTCTTTTCGGACATGTCCCGTCTTCTTGCAACTATAGCAAGTAGGCTCTTCTTCTTCATCTTCTTATGGTTCCTTCTTTCTTTGACTGAAGCGAAGGAATTTCTTGAAGTTGCGAACCATGAGGGCTTGATCATCGTCTTCTGAGTTGTCGTCATCCGTCTCTTCTGGTTCAGCCCTCCGTCGGTGAGCTTTGAGTGTGATCTACTTAGCCTTAGGAGCAGGCTCTTCGAAGTCCTTGAGTTCAAGCTTATGAGTCATTAGCTTTCCCATCAAGGTCTCCATAGACATGGTTGTGAGATCATTTCCTTCTACGATGGCTGTCACCTTAGGGTTCCAAACTTTTGGTAGCCCCCTAAGTAGCTTGCGAATCTTCTCGTGATTTGAATATTGCTTCCCAAGCGAAGACAGGGGGTTGATGATGTCGAGAAATCTTGTGAACATTTGCGTGATCGTCTCGTTTGGCTTCATCTTGAAAGCCTCGTATTCTTGAGTGAGACGGCTTATCTTTGATTCCTTGACTTGGGTGGTTTCTTCATGCGTCACTTCTAGAAGCTTCCATACTTCGTGGGATATGGTGCATGTGGATACCCTGTTGAACTCATTCCTGTCTATAGCACAGAATAAAGCATTAATAGCTCTCGCATCTAGACTTGCCTGTTTCTTCTCCTCCTCAGAATATTTGTCATGTGATTTCTCAACGAGATCGCCATTGACAACTATTCTGGTGGGCTTTTTGTAACCGTCAGTGACGATAGTCCACAAGTCAAAGTCTAGCGACTTGAGATAAAAACTCATCCTTGTTTTCCAATACGTGTAGTTGGTTCCATCAAATAGGGGAGGCCTATGAGTGGACTGTCCTTCACCGTGATTGGAAATCAAGGATTGTGTGGTTGCCATGGATCAGCTCTAGGATGTAAATCCTTGTAAAGAGAACAGAGCTTTGATACCAATTGAAGAACATATGGCAACTCTAGAGGGGGGTGAATAGAGTTATAGCAATAATAACCAATTAAAAATTCAACTCTTTCACGATCTAAAAACAATCAGAGTAAATGCGAAAAAATAAATAAGGAGCAAGAGAGCATACGCAAACACAGCCGATTTTAACCTGGTTTTCCTCGTGGAGGACTAGTCCAGGCCTGAGAACTCTAGCTCAGGATTAAATTCACTATTTGTAAAATAGTAGTTACACCCCGTGCCTTTACTTCAGAAGAGCACGTAAACTTCTTTACAATGGATCGCAGTGGCGATGCTTGGAATTTTCCAAGCGACTTCTTGAACTCTTGCACAAGACTCCTAACTGAGAGATGTTGAGTACTCGAGACTTAGGAAACTTGTGGCTAGTAGATGAGAAGGGTATGGCTTATATTGAGCTTACGAGAGAAGAGAAGAGAAGATTGGATGATTGAAAATGAGAGAATTCTTGGCCTATTTATAGGTTTTTAACAGGCAGAATTCGAACAAAATTCTGGTAGGAATTTTCAAAAAATTGGCCGTTGGACAACTAGCAACCAGCCAACCCTAAAAATTAGGGTGCTAATTTTTAGGGGACAGAGTTCGGCCCGAACTCTGTGTGGAGGCAGAGTTCGGCCCGAACTCTGTCTCCAGAGCACAGAACTGGTCCAAGGGTAGAATGGGCTAAGTTTGGATGTGAAGCTTTATGGGCTTTAGATAGGTTGTGGGTTAAGTCTCAAGAGCCTAGCATAACTCAGCTTACAATAATTCTAGACTCAATAAAATATAAAAGTACAGACGCAAAAACGACTTGTATTTGTACAACTGAGCTGTCGTCTAGCTTGAGCAGGATATAGTCGTCGTGTGTCTTATTGAATTATCACAAGTATTATTTAGTCAATGTTATCAATATTTGGTTGACTGTGACTTTGTGTCAACAAACTTAATGCGCCCAGATAACGGGATTGCCTGTAGCTGGAAATCTCTTCATATCTACTATTATTCTATTTATTAGCCTTAGTCAATTACTGTAGGTATCCCTGACCGTGGTACTCAGGGATCCCTATCCTAGACATGATACAAGACAATATTGGTTTATTTATACAAACATAATCGTCCACGGTGTCCAGGTCATTCAATTTTGTCATGACATGCTAGCCGTCGTAACAGCATTCGAGATATATATCATGTCAAATTCACTGTCAAGAGTGCGCCACGACGGGCCACTATCATGTCATGTCATTTGTCAAAAGTGCACCACAACTGGTCACCATTATGTCATGGAACATATTTAAAATTTACATTTAACCTTGTATAAACGTATATACAATAACTAAATATAAACAGGGTACAAGAGTCGCGGAGGAATCATGCGACTCAGGGAGACGGGGCATAACTTCCACATAGGAACCTAAAATGAGGTGCTCCAGAGATATTCGGAAAGGCAAGACAAAGATCTAAAACTTTCATGTTTTAAGTTTTTCGAAATCTGGCTAGAAAATAGCTAAACTAGGCAAAAACAGTCATTCTGTGCACTTTTTATGCCAAAAATTCAATTCTGCATAAAATACGCAAAATGGGAGGGTTCCAGCGTAATATTTCACATTCTGGGTACCATCCAGCGTAAAATACACAATTTCAGGGTTACCTACGTAAAATCTTACATTCTTGATGCTATCCAGCGTAAAATACGCAATTTCAGGGTTCCCTGCGTAAAATCTTACATTCTGGATGCTATTCAGCGTAAAATACGCAATTTCAGGGTTCAATGCGTAAAATTTCACTCAGCCGACATGAAAAATTCAGAAAACTTGTTTTGGCCATAAAAACTTCATTTTAACTCGAAATGAGGTGAATCAAAAACCAAATTCATACGAAGTTTCGTGCTCTTGCTCATGAAACTATTAGTTTTCGAAAATAACAAGTTTTAGTAGATCAAAACCAAGAAAAACTCCATGAACTCATGAAACCCCAAGTTACAACGTAGATCTAGAAGTATCTATCCATAAAATTAAAAACTCCAAGTTCTGAAGAGGCTTATAATCATGTAAAGAAGAGAATGGAACAATAAAACTTGAGATCCATCATGAAGCAAGTTGCACTTGCCTAGGGCTCTTGGGTGTAGGTGGAGACTAATATTGAGGAAGAAGAAGAGTGAATGAGGAGAGAGAAAGAGTGTTGGGTTAATAAATATGGATGGTGGTGGTAGGTAAGGGTTCTCCCCTTGGTTTAGGATGAACCAATAAGCAACCCAAGCTGAACCAAGCCAACCCAAATAAGCCGAACCAAGCCATGAGACATACAATACGAGTCAGATACGTACATGTATCCTAAAATACATAATACAAACCATGGTCATCACAATTCGTGTCCAGGAAACTGGACACGAAAATGTCCAAAACTGAACTGCACGCTGAATCAGAAACGTACATCCCAGTGCTCGTGCAGTGAGGACACGGCCTCGTGCACGCGACACGGGGAACGACACGACCCGTGCTCGTGCCCACGTGTTCGCTCCACATAGGTCTACCCTCGTGTCACCCTGTACTGCGTCCCCGTCACCCCGTGTCGTATCAAAACGTGCGTATCAGTGCACGTGAGTGCGTGTGTGTGCGTGTGTGCAAATTCATTGCGGGTAGGATTTCTTCCAATCTGCTCGACGAAATCCCCCCCAAATTATGTGTGGGTGATGGAAGACACTAGGCCCACGTGTCCACCAAAAATTACGTCCTGAGTCACCGTTTCGTGTCCTGTGTCGACCCCGAGCAGCAGGGCAGCGCACCGGGGCCTCGTGCGTGCGTGTGTGTCTAAATTTGGACACGAAAACCAACCCAAATCATGCTCAGACACATACATACATAATCTACATATGATTATCTACCCAAATATATAATTTGTTTTGAAAACCAAGAACGAAAAGTTCTAAGAGGCATTTCGTCGAACACCTATGCACATACATTGATACGTGTCCGATATGGACACCAAACGGACACAAAATCTACCAAAATTCTAGGGACAGCTAGGGGACTCCTAGATCTAGCCCTAAATATAAAGAAAACTGAATATTAAAACAATTAGAGGTGTTTTACCTATAGGTGCAAATAGCAAGAAAAAGCTCCAAATGGGAGAAATCCAAATAGCAACTCCTAAGCTCCAAATTGCACAAAAACTGAGATAAATCTCCATAAATAGTAAATAAACAATAATTAGATCCTAATGCAAAAGACTAGAGTCAAAAAGGATTTAAAATAAGTTTACTAGGAATTTAGAAAGGTGGGGAATTACCTTTCCTTCAAAAATCTAGGTCAAGCACAAAAGAGGCAAGAACAACTTAAGAGAATACTTATAGGCAAGTAGGGATGGCAATATCCCCCCGAACCCGACGGGTACCCAATTTTTTTACCCGATGGGGATGGGTTTGGAGATTTAAAAAAGGAGATGGGGATTAAAAAAATCCCCGATTGGATTCGGGGACAGGTATAGGTATAGCACTCCCCGCCCCGATAAGTCCCCAACCTCGATTACTTATATCCATATCTATATGTGCAACCCTTTGAAAATGGTATGTTCTCTTGATCTAATTAGTAATATATATATTTATTTTATGAAAACCATTATTAACATGCCATGTAGTTTTTTTTGAATGAAAATAATTTTTATAATGTACACAAAAATTTGTTAATCGAACGAGAGACGGAGGTGAGAAAATTCGGTCCCGAAAGTGCTAACAGGGCGGGGACGGGGAATGCATTGTTTAACGGGAATGGAGATGGGGGTAAAAAATAAAACCCGACGGAAAATGGGGACGGGGATGGGGATTCAAATACTACTCGGGGATGGGGATGGGGGATATGGTCCCCGACCCCTACCCGCCCTATTGCCATCCCTATAGGCAAGGAAAAACCCTAAGTGTGGCTGGTCATGGGTGGGTTGGTTAGGTTTTGGGCTTAAGTCATGGGCCTATGGCTCAATTACAAGTAATAAAATTAATTCTAAGTCATAGGTCATGCACCCAATAACTAGTCTTCCTATTCAAACCATGATTTCTAAATGACTAACCTAGATTGACTTAAATTAGACTAGGGTCTCACCGTGCTAACCTAGTCACCATGGTTAGGGTCAAAACCTAGGTTAGTCTACAAAGTCTCAACTTAGTCAAAGTCAAAATCATAATCATCAATCCAATATTTAATCAAATAATTCTAATAAGTCAAAATGACCAAATTATCCTTAGGCTAAAAATGATAAATAATATCCCCAATCACATGGTTAGGCTCTAGGTCAGATAGTCTCTAGGGTTTCACTAGCAGCACATCAAAATCATAAGTCATGACTTAAAACCATATTAAATTGATTAAAAAATCACCAAAATTCATAATGTGATTTAAATGCAATAAATAATGATTATAAATACAAAATTTCAAAAATACTCTCATTTTAGAAACTGGGTGTTACAAGTCTACCCCCCTTAGAAAAAATTTGTCCTCGAAATTTAAGATGGTAGTACTGTGAAACATAGTCAAGGGTCAACCACTAGTCAATTTCTCAACATCCAAGTACTTGGTCATCAACTGGTCAACTTCTTAGGATTTTACCTATGCTAGCTATCTAAATGTTGGCAACTAAAGGTTAGCAAAAGAAAAACTCTATTATAGACTAACTCTTAGCTTCCCAAATCCTATTAAGTCACCCCTAACTAAATACCTATAATCTAAGCACATAAATCCCAAATACCACATATACATAAGCTCAAGAACAACAACCCATCACATATATCCTAAGTATATCATCTATATATCCATATATATATAACTGATCATCAAGGGTTAAAGTAGACTAAACTTATAAGGAACTGAACAAATGCTCAGAAATTAGGCTAAGGATGAATGGTCTGAAACATCAATGTAAGCAAAAGAAAATGATGCTAAGGAGACTGAATTTATAAGAAAAAGGACAGGACATCTAGTGAAGGGTCTGCACACTGCCTATAAAGGTTGATCTATCATGCCTGAACTCATCTCAAGGAGAACTCAACTAAAAATAAAAAACTGGACCAATTACAGGCTAAACAACTTGTCAATACCCTATACAACAATGGCCTATAGATACCAACCAACCCATATCCCATATGCCAATATCATCTGCAATCTATCTATATATAGACCTCTCAGTCTTAGGTGAACTACAACTATACTCAAGGACATGCTCTGGTCATGGGTGCCTTACTAGAAAGGGTAAAGGAAAAATAATAATAAATTATTAAGGCTGTATGGCATACTAACATCCTATATGTAAACTGGTTGGTATTATAAATAACAGAAGAATTATCTACAATGGGTTACTATTATAATACCACTGCTAACTATCATCTCTAAGGTACAGACACTCTACAAGTTATCATATCATTATACTATGAAAGAACTACATATGAATAAGCTCTACAAAACTAAATATCCCTACTCCTAAGTTATTTGATGATGAAATACAATTTTATAACAACAGAAGGGTACGACAGAGATAATGTATTTTAAAAACCATCTCAAGATACAATTTGATAATTATATGCGTCTGTCCAAAATCATATTACTCAGAGTCTTCGTCATGCTAGTGAGCAAGGCTACGATAATCACAGAGTCCTTGACCAAGGTACATACCTCCAAAATCATGGTATTGAAAATTTTCGCATTACTGCATGCGACGGCGAAAATCTTAAATTCCCATACCCGAGAAATACGTCCAAAATCTGACTATATGTCCTCACTATGCCAGCTAACACGACTATCGAAGATTCTAGATCCCATAACTGAGGTGACCTAGCCCATATGATTTTCTTAGAAGAAAAAAAACAAACATAACACTGTCACGCCCCAGTACCGAAATACGGGGACGGACTAGGCCAGCTACTCCGTATGAGGTATAAAATGTCATACGGCGATCGTGGCTGTCAATCTTGCTGGGTATCCTAGCATGCAAGCTGTCTATGGCCTAAATCTGATCTCTTATCCACAGGCAATAATCAATGAAATAACGACAAGAGAGATAAATCATATGAAAAACAGGAAATACTCATATAATTATCAGAGAGTCTACAATAAGAAATAATGTAGACAAGAATACCTTCCCACACAGTTCCCTCAAGGTCAGGAACTGAAGCACGTCCTCCAAGTCAAGTCTGGAAGATCCACATGGTCGGTCACAGGCAATCTGGGAACAATCCAGGGTTGGTCAGGCCAACCGTAGCAAGTACCAGAAAGGAAGGCTCAAGGACGGGCGAAGAAAACCAGCAGGATATAATATAACAGAAATAGCATCTAAAAACAGTAAATGAGGTAAGGGATCGTGCGGTACCAACGCACGATAACAATCCAACAACTAAAAGTATTCTGGTCGTAACTTCGGTCAATTAGCCTATCGTAGCACAATAACCAACCCAACAATCAAACAAGAACATGGGTTGGATCATGCACCACGATAGTCCATGTTCCTCAGTTATTCCCAAAAGTAACTCAACAATCATCACAATCATCCTAACATACACTAATGCCTGCATCGCTAACTGGAGATCGTAGTCTGTCATCGGAACAGTAACCCATCCCTACATCAAACAAGAACAAGGGAATGAATTACTGCACCGGGACAGCGTTACGTGCCAGCCAGCTTAGCAAGCAACAAGCCAAACAATTATGTAAATAAGCGACCACTCAAATGTCTACGGCTGTCTATGTGGTGGTTGGGTTACCCCAACAATGCAATATAGGAATCCTCAGATCGTGCTATATCCCGCAATGGCTAGCGAGGCCAAATAACACATAGCAGGTAGGTATGCACGGTCCCTCGGAAGGCCACCGTGCTAAGCAGGAGTACATATAGTAGTCGGATACTGCCATATCCGTGGCGGCCAACCCCGACGCGCCAGGACGAGCCTGTGGCGGTCGGTAATGCACGATCTCGGGATTCCGTTCCCTCCCAATGCTTCTACCATTTTTAGTTGCCTAGATTAACCCTACATTTATCCGGAATCACATGCCGTGGTCACATGCTCATCCTCCTAGATATCGTACCTCAGTACGAGAACGCTAAGTAAGAATTAGCCTCGGCACCTATAGTCCCAGTTGTGATCCATCCTTAGTGTTATGCAACAAGCAAGCAAGCAACCCTAACCACGCTAAAACTATAGGCCAACTACCAGATACCCGTGCAGGTAATCATATAATATAGCTAGAATATCAAGATGGCATCGCAATGCCATATAATCATGGAAGTAGCCCTCAAAGTGCCAATAGACAAAGGGCACCGCAGTGCAAGGTCAGGGCCAGTACCTCACGGGGTAAGCTGGACTTATAGCACGGATACAGGTAGTCAGGTCTGGGACAAGGACAACTCTGTCAGTCACAAGAAGTCATCTGCCCACATCGTGGCATGGATATCAGGTCAAGTACAAGACCAGAACCTCTACTATAATAACATCTCAAGCATATATGGGAGCCTACAGCTCCAATCATCAAGTCGGTCTATCCACCAAATCAATCTATCAAGTGTCTTCCATCCATGAGGGAGTGAATATCACGTCAATAAAGACAACCACCAAATACCAATCTCATTCCCCCTAACAATGCTAGGCCCTCAGACTCACAAGAATCCTCCTAGTCAATGATCACAAGCCACTAGAAAACAAGCCCCTCAACTACCAAGACACAGCAATCAACCAGGTTCTCTAACTACCGGAATACACAAAGGTACCGGATTGGGCGTTTGGGAAGTCGAGTAAAAATCATATAATAATGCCCTCGATATCCTTCTCGTTCCGCGAGACACTCGCACCAGTATCAAAATCCAAAAGTCCTCAAAGACATATCTGATCAAATTAGACATCATCGAAGAACTAGCAACACTATCTAAGAATCCACTTAGTCTATCATAATCACTATCTCAATATCATATCTCCTCATAGTCAATCCTCGAATAAAATCATAATCCCAACACACGGGTCAACACTAATCAACGCCGTCGGAAGATGGCAAGGATTGTGTGAACCACTCTGGATCAGATCCACAACCCTTTAACCAAATAAGGACCAGGGTTGCAGACCCTCACCCGAGTAGAACCACTCTCCTTACACAATCCGGCAGACAGGACAGACAATGAGATAACAAACTAAACTAGAACACCATCTAAAGGAAGAATCACGAGTCAAGAGTCCAATGGGTGATACCGTCGAAAAGGCAAGGATTGCGTGAACCACTCTGGATCAGATCCACAACCCTTAAACCAAACAAGGACCAGGGTTACAGACCCTCACCCGAGTAGAACCGCTCTCCTTACACAATCCGACGGACGGGACAGATCAAGACGCTAGGCGACTAATCTAGTCGGGAGTCTACCTAGCAGGCAATGAGATCAGGGATACTATACCAAGAAGAACATGCATGAGTTCAGTCCCGCAAACCAAAGGAATGTACTGCCCTATCCTTCGAACCAAATTCCCAACCGAGAATTCTGGAAAAATTCGGCAGAGTTTTCTTTGTATTCTGGACGGGAGCACCCTACGAATTGGGGCTAAAATCTACTCGGCGCAACCCGCCGCGGAATCGCAGAATCGTAGACTGAGAACACTAAGTCTCAGCTACCAGCAGCACTACGATGCGTACTGGAAACAAGTCGATAGCCAAGAATACTAAGTCTCGGCCTCCAGTAGCACTACGATGCGTACTGGAAACCTCTCGAACCCGAGACCAGTAAGTCCCGATCTCCAGCAGTGCTACAATGCGTACTGGGCGCCAAGCCAACATGCATACTAATAAGATAACCACCTCGCAGGGCGCACCACAACACATGTCCATAAATTCCTAACCCAAGCATAAACACCGCCACAAGAGTAGTTCGCTAAGCCGTACCCGACCGCAAGTCGGACACGGGGCATATGGGGACAATCCATACGTGTGAGTCGTGCTCGTGTCCTCGGAGGTGTGGATGACCCGTCCGAGTTGTCCGATACGGTCGTAAACCGGTATCGAACCAAGCTATCCTAAGTTATCATCATGGCAGTTCTACTACTAGGCTACACTAATCATGATTATATAATTTACAAGTACAAATTAATTAAATGCAATAAAATCCAGGAGAGAGGGCAAGAGCCGTCGATGAGCAAGGGATACTTGCCTAGAGGGCTCGGCTAGGTAAGCAAGTCTTCGGCGATCTGGATCCAAGCTAGCACGTCCATCGAGGTCCTCAGAACACATAATAAACAATCATTAGAATTAAATAATAAAATAATAACAGGAAGCACGGAGGATGGCAGGAGGCTATACCGTGCGGGTCCCGCAAGCAGCACAGGGATCTGGTACGGAAACTGAGGCACACAGACCGATACGGGCATGCAACCCGAGACGCGCACGTATATCGAGACGTGTACGAGAATCGAGATGACTCGAATATCTAGACGAACAAGAAACAGAAACGTGCACGTAAATCAAGACGTGCACGTAGATCGAGATGACACAGAGACCAATACAGCACGCCAATCGGAGCGAGCATGCAAATCGAGGCAACACAAGATACAATATTATGCACAAATCGATACGGCACGTAAATCGGTGCGTGCACGTAAATCGAGGCGGCATGGGTCACAAGTTAGGCACAAAGGCCGAGACACGAGGATCGAGGCAACACACAAACCGAGGTGGCGCGGTGCCCGAGACAGCGTAGGGCTTGAGGCATCCCGCTGCCCAAGGCAACACGCGAATCGAGGCATCACGAGAACCGAGATAGCACATACACTAAGGTGTACGCGTATCGAGACGGCACATAACCCGAGCAGCGCGGGGCCCAAGGCATCCCGCTGCTCGAGGCGTGCACGGAGCTCGAGGGCTCGCTTCCCGAGACATATGGGAAACGAGGGAACACGCAAGTCAAGCGTGCGCGCGGCCCGATGAGAGCACGACTCCCAAGGCTACACACTGCTCGAGCAGCACGGGGCCCAAGGGCGACCCACCACTCGAGGCTGGCGTGGCGCTCGCGATGGGGCACGGCGGCTCGCCGGACAGAAGGAAAGAGGGAGAGGAGGAGCAGATCCATGGAGGGGAAGTGCCGCCGGGGTCGGCCAGGCTCCGGCGAAGGGGAGGAGACAGAGATGGGAGGCCGGAGGAGCTTACCGGGGTAGGTCGGCTCTCCGACGGAGGAGACAGCGGCCACGGAGGAGATGGCGGCGCTGGCGGTGCTGGCGGTGGCGGCCGCAGCGGAGGCCGGAGGGGGCGACGATGATGGTGGTGGCACGGGTGGCAGATGGCGGCGCTGCTCAGGGCGGCCGGAGGGGGCGACGATGATGGTGGTGGCGCGGGTGGCTGATGGCGGTGGGAGCTCAGGGCGCCCGGAGGTCGGCGGAGGCCGGGAGAAGGGTGGAAGACAGCGAGCGAGAGAGAGGGACGAGAGGCCGAGTGAGCGGGAGAGAGAAGAGTTGAGGGAGGAGAGAGAGGGCCGGGGGGGTGAGTGTGGTCGGGAGAGAGATGAGAGAGAGAGGAAGGAATTGGGGGTGGGGGTCGGCTGATCCAGCAAGTGAGAGGGGAGAGAGAGGAAGAGTAAAGAGAGAGGTGAGGGGGTTAGGTAGGGGGAGGAGAGAGAGATGATGTGAGGGAGTGAAATGACAAGAGAGAGGGGGAGTAGATATTTTGAAGGGTAGACTAGGATCATGAAATTAATTAATAACAAATAATTAATGAGGGCAAAATCACCTCCAATAAAATAATAAAAATTTTAAATACACCCCAAAAATTAAAATCCTCCAAAATACGAAATACAGTCGAAATACAGTCATATACCTATTTCTAAAATAGGGATATGACAAACACAAAAACAACATAACAAATTGATCAGTCAACAAGGAACAGATGGAATCGAATTTCAAGATAGTTATAAGAGGCAATTGCGGAAATGGAATTGAGAAGAATGTTACCAGCAGTAAGATCTCCAATGGCCTGTGTATCCTCGACTGTCCTGGCGAAAGCTCGCCCCTGCTGGTTTCCCTTGGCCTGCTGCTGATGCTGCATGAATCGCTGCGGTTGAGAGAAATCGGGAATGACGGGAAAGGTCTCTGTATAGGCGGAGGTGCACCTCCAATGTAGCAAAAATGCCAACCTGAGTCGGCACAACAGGAACTGCGGTCTCGAGGCCCTGCTGAACAAGACGAGAGGTGGTCAGCCTCTCGATAGTATCCCCCGGACCGGAGAGATGAGATCGTGTCTCCATAACCATCATGAAGACGGATCAAACAAGAAGCAATTACTGAGAATGAAGCAAAAAATCAAAGGAGGACAGTTTATATTCAAGGAAAGACAATTAGATAAAAGGAATCTGATTAAGAGTTTTTCGTAGTGTGATTGAGTACCCTCAAAATATCCTAATCCTACTGCAGGCTGTAGTGATACTCGAGTTCGAATACTACTACATAAACTCGACCTGCATGGGCCACCACTAAAAACGTGTCATGACCCGTACCCATTGTGAGGGTACGAGTACGTAACAGCGCCCAGCCTACGCCATAGTGTCGACGGTAGAATGCTGTTATAGGTCGTGAACTATAACTAACATAATATGAATACTCTCAAATAGGAGTCCAATCACAGATACAACTCAATCACAATCTAGAGGTAGAATAAAGTATGATAGAATAGATAAGAAAATCCTCAACTGAGGTACAACAAGGGTGAAGTAAACACAAGTCTCAACATCTCTATAATAATACAACTCTGAATCAAGACAACAACTAATCTTGAAAAGAAAGAACAGACTAAGCTATCTATACTAAGCATGGGTATCATCCTCAGCAGCTGCCTGAACCTCCCCAGGGGTCCAGGTCACGAGTGTCATCTAGGCAAGCTCCATAGTAAGGGGTGCAGGGTTCCTCATCATCCTCTGTAAAATTTTCAACAGGTCCAGTCAAGACGGGAGCGAGCACAGTACATCCCACGCAGATCATAACAGGTTAGAAAATATAAATATGTAAGAGAGTACGATATATGAAACTGAAAGAATGTAAATGATGTAAATAGAGAGAGATTTGTAATAGAAATATCAAAAATAAATAGAGAGCTACCAGTGACTAGTGATTTAGAGTACAAAGTCGACATGTGAACAGCTGGATTTGCACATGAATATACTAAAGAGGCGCACATGGTTATACTACTTTGGAATTGTTCACATGACTATTTATACTCCCACATACCCCAATCAATACACAAGGATCTAGACAAGTTATGTTACGTACATAATTTTCACATGAAAGCCCATAGATGGGTGTACATGAAGTATACATGAGGGCTCAGAAACTGAGTGTACATAAATTCCACATGAAGGCCCATGAAGGGTACACATGAAGTATAGGTTATACATGAAATACACGAGAAACATGACCGAACATGATAGCACATGAGAGTACACGAGCGAGCATGAACGAGCATGAAGCACATGAGAAACATGAATAACATGAGAGCGAGGAATGTTGACACAAAGTCACAGTCAACCAAATATTGACAACATTGACTAAATAATATCTGTATTAATTCAATACGACACACGACGTCTGCATTAAGCTCAAGACAGACAACAGCTCAGCCTCTGCTTCTCAGTTGTATTCAAGTCTGTATTTTACATTTTCTTTGAGTCTAGACAAATATAATCTGAGTCATGCTGAGCTCTTGAAACTTAGACTATAGCCTACCCAATAATCCCAAGTTCCACCAAACTAGAAATTGCCCAATGGTCCCCTTTGAACCACTCTGTGCTCTGGAGACAGAGTTCGAGCCGAACTCGGCCTCCACACAGAGTTCGGGCCGAACTCTGTCCCCTAGAAATCAGGAACCCTAATTTTAGGGTTAGCTGGTTGCTAGTTATCCAACGGCCAAAATTTTGAATTTTCCTACCCGAATTCTGGCCGAATTCTGCCTATAAAAACACTATAAATAGGGCATGAATTCTCTCATTTCAAATCATCCAATCTTCTCTTCTCTTCTCTCTTATCGCTCAAATAAGCCATACCCTTCCCATCTACTAGCCACAAGCCTCCTAAGTCTCGAGTGCTCAGCATCTCTCAGTTAGGATTCTTATGCAAGAGTTGAAGAAGTCGCTTGGATAATTCTAAGCAAATTGCCACTGCGATCCTCTGTAAGAAGTTGACGTGCTCTTCTGAAGTAAAGGCACGGGTTATAAACTACTATTTCACAAATAGTGGATTTAATCCTGAGCTAGAGTTCTCAGGCCTGGACTAGTCCTCCACGAGGGAAACCAGGTTAAAATCGCTCTGTTTGCGTATGCTTTCTTGCTCTTTATTTACTTTCCGCATTTTACTCTGATTATTCATAGATCGTGAAAGAGTTAATTTTTAATTGGTTATTTTCTATATAAACTCTATTCACCCCCCTCTAGAGTTGCCAAACTGTTCTTCAATTGGTATCAGAGCTCTGTTCTCTTTACAAGGACTTACATCCTAGAGCTGATCCATGGCAACCACATAATCCTTGATTTTCAATCACGGTGAAGGACAGTCCACTCATAGGCCTCCCCTATTTGATGGAACTAACTACACGTATTGGAAAATAAGGATGAGTTTTTATCTCAAGTCTCTAGACTTCGACCTGTGGACAGTCGTCACTGACGGTTACAAAAAGCCCGCCAGGATAGTTGTCAACGGTGATCTCATTGAGAAATCCCATGACAAATATTCTGACGAAGAGAAGAAACATGCAAGTCTAGATGCGAGAGCTATTAATGCTTTATTCTGTGCTATAGACAGGAATGAGTTTAACAGGGTATCCACATGCACCACATCTCACGAAGTATGGAAGCTTCTAGAAGTGACGCATGAAGGGACCACCCAAGTCAAGGAATCAAAAATCAGTCGTCTTACGCAAGAATACGAGGCGTTCAAGATGAAGCCAAACGAGACGATCACACAGATGTTCACAAGATTCCTCGACATCATCAACCTCCTGTCTTCACTTGGAAAATAATATTCAAATCATAAGAAGATTCACAAGTTGCTTAGGGGGCTACCAAAAATTTGGAACCCTAAGGTGACAGCCATCATAGAAGGGAACGATCTCACTACCATGTCAATGGAGACCTTGATGGATAAGCTCATGACCCACGAGCTTGACCTCAAGGACTTCGAAGAGCCTGCTCCAAAGACTAAGGAGATCGCTCTCAAAGCTCATCGACGAAGGGCTGAGCACGATAAGACCGAAGACGACAACTCGGATGATGAAGACCAAGCTCTCATGGTTCGCAACTTCAAGAAGTTCCTTCGCTTCAATAGAAGAAAGAAGGAACCACAAGAAGACGATGAAGAAGAGCCAACCTACTATGGCTGCAAGAAGACTGGACATGTCCGAAAAGACTGTCCATTCTTGAAGAAGAGCAACCGCTATGAGAAGCCATACAAAAAGAACTCATCAAAGAAATATGCCAACACAAGTATTTGGAATGAAAGTGAAGCGAGTGACTCCGAGGAAGAAAAGGACTCTCCTCAAGATAAAGCAAATGTGTGCCTAATGGCAACTTCCAACAAGGTATCTAACGAAACTTTAGACGACTTCTCTTTTGATGAACTTGGCGATGCCTTCACTGATTTGCTCGATGATCACAAAAAGGTCATCGGTAAATACAAACATACCAAGGACAAAATCAAAAGTCTTGAAGACGAGATACAAAGAATTTCTTTACTTCTTGATAATGTTAGAAACACGTCACCCACTGATGTCACAAATGAAGTATCCAAGCTTAAAATAAGCTTACATGATGCTGAAGCACGTATTGAGCAACAAACTCAAGAAATCACTACACTCAACACGTTGCTTGCTGAAGAAAAGAGTAGACACAAGATTTCCATGACTAAGATATATGGCTTAAATATTAAGGTTGATGAACTGCAAGCTGTTTCTAAGAGATTAGAAACCAAATTGGGCAAACAGGTTGTTCAACCTCAAACCCAATCACATGGGCACAACACCACTCATGCTAGTCAACCACGTCATCCTCATACAGCACATAACCATGCTTTTATATACACAAACTTCCATAAACCACGTGCACGTAAGAATATACCTCATTATACTGCACAAAGACACAACCAACATCACTCTACATATAGAAATCATCACCATGCCATGCCATATAGACAAAATCATCATGTTATGCCACATAGACAAAATCATCATACCATGCCACACCCACATGCCATGTCATATAGACAATATCAGCATGTCACACATCATAGACAATATCATCATGCTATGCCACATAGACACCATCACCAGGCCACTCATTCTATGCATAATCATCATCACCATGCTAACTCTGCACATCATCTTGTTGCTTATAGATATTATTCTCATGCTCCTAGTATAAATAAAAATGCTATCTGTACCTACTGTGGATCACATGGACACATTTTACCACAGTGTAGAGTTAGAAGACTGGTAGACAAAAAGATATATGCATGGTTTCCGAAAACTAACTTTTCAGGACCCTCAAGAACATGGGTACCGAAGGTCACATATATTCTTGATGTAGGTGGACCTTCCCTCCTCAACTGAGAGTAAGTGGATTCTCGATAGTGGATGCTCGCGACATATGACGGGAGACGTAAATCTTTTTACATCACTATCGATGAAGAGAGAAGGATACGTATCCTTCGGTAACAATCTCAAAGGGCACATAATAGGTAATGGTATTATTGGTCATCCTCCCTCTCCTGTAATAAAGGATGTCTGCCTAGTGACCGAGTTAAAGCATAACCTACTCAGCATTAGTCATCTTGCTGATCATGGATATGATATTAACTTTGGACAAAACAATTGCCTCATCTATGATAGGTCAACGGGAGACATTGTTTTTAAATAGAAAAGAGAGGATAATATTTATATTTTCTATCTTTCTATAGATACTAACAATGCAGGTAGATGTTTATATGCCCACAAAGACGAACGACTACTTTGGCACCAGCGCCTTGGTCATGCCAACATGGATGCTATATCCAGGCTATCGACCAAGAAGCTAGTGAGAGGATTGCCCGACATCACATTCAAAAAGGACACGGTATGTGCCGAATGTGAATTAAACAAGGCAACCAAATCCTCATTTCATTCTATCAACTCTGTAAGTACTACTAGACCCCTGCAACTACTCCATATGGATTTATTTGGTCCTAGTAGAATAGCTAGTCTTGGGGGCAAGCTTTATGCATTCGTTATTGTTGATGATTTTTCAAGATTTACTTGGGTTTTCTTTCTCGCAAATAAGAGCGATGCTATTTCTGTTTTTAAAGTTTTTGTAAAGAAAGTTCAAAACGAAAAAGGCTACATGATTACTCGAATCCGAAGTGATCATGGAGGCGAATTCGTAAATTATGATTTTGAAAATTTTTGTAATGCAAATGGTTTTGATCATGAATTTTCTTGTCCAAGAACTCCTCAACAAAATGGCGTTATGGAGCGGAAGAATAGGACTCTCGGCGATATGGCTAGAGTCATGTTGAATAAATTTTCACTTCCAAAATATTTCTGGGCAGAAGCTGTCAGTACAGCATGCCACATTTTGAATAAGGTGCTTATTCGTCCCATTACGAAGAAAACACCCTATGAGCTTTGGTTTGGAAGAACCCCCAATGTTTCTTATTTTAAAGTTTTTGGATGTAGATGTTTTATCCTAAACACCAAAGACAACTTAGGCAAATTTGATGCCAAAGCTGACGATGGTATTTTCCTTGGTTATGCCGCCAAGAGTAAGGGATATAGAGTTTTTAATAAACGCTCACTAATTGTGGAAGAGTCAACTAATGTGACTTTTGATGAAGATAACAGTGCAATAAGTACTCTTGATGATGACGTTGAGCCATCAACTTCTACTCCAATGAATACTTCAACCGAAACTAATTCTCTGGAGGGTTTGCCTAAGAAATTTTCTTTCAAACCTTCTCATCCAGAAAATTTAGTGATAGGCAAAGTTTCACGTGGAGTAACTACCAGATCATCACTAAGAGACTCTATTGCTAGCACTGCCTTTATTTCACAAGTTGAGCCGAAAAACATTTCTGAAGCTTTTAATGATGAATTTTGGATTTCTGCTATGCAAGATGAACTCAACCAATTCGAGAGGAGCCAAGTGTGGGAACTAGTTCCTAGACCGGCTAATCACTCGATAATTGGTACTAAATGGGTGTTTAGAAACAAAGTAAATGAAGATGGTTCAGTCACACGCAACAAAGCTCGTCTAGTAGCTCAAGGATACAACCAAGAGGAAGGTATCGACTACGATGAGACGTATGCTCCTGTTGCTAGACTAGAATCCATTCGGATGCTTTGTGCATTTGCTAATTATCAAAATTTCAAATTATTTCAAATGGATGTGAAAAGTGCTTTCTTGAATGGTTTTATTAAGGAGGAAGTTTATGTAAAACAACCTCCTGGATTTGAAAATCACAAATTTCCCGACCACGTGTTCAAGCTAAAGAAAGTGCTATATGGCCTTAAACAAGCCTCCAGAGCTTGGTATGAAAGGCTGAGCAGTTTCTTGCTTGAGAAAGGTTTTTCAAAAGGAAAAATTGACACTGCACTGTTTATAAAATCTTTTAAAGACACCATTCTATTGATTCAAATTTTTGTTGATGATATCATTTTCGGTTCTACTGATGAAACCCTCTGTCAAGAATTTGCCAAGTGTATGCAGACAGAATTTGAGATGAGCATGATGGGAGAGCTTAACTACTTTCTTGGTCTGCAAGAAAAACAAATGGCTAATGGAACTTTCATCTGTCAGTCGAAGTATACAAAGGACATGCTGAAGAAGTTCGATCTTGACAACGTCAAACCAATCAGCACTCCAATGGCTACCTCAACCAAACTAGAACCAGATGAGAGTGGCAAACCCATTGATCAACGTAAGTATCGAGGTATGATAGGCAGCTTACTTTATTTAACTGCTAGTCGCCCCGATATCATGTTTAGTGTTTGCCTATGTGCTAGATATCAAGCAAATCCTAAGGAATCACACTTGACCGCGGTTAAGCGTATCTTTCGATACCTTAAGGGTACGGTTACTGTGGGCCTATGGTATCCCAAGACAACATCATTTGACCTCATTGGTTACTCTGATGCTGACTTCGCCGGATGCAAGGTCGACCGTAAAAGTACAAGCGGCACGTGTCATTTATTAGGAAAGGCTTTAGTCTCCTGGTTTAGCAAGAAACAGAATTCTGTCGCACTATCCACAACAGAAGCTGAATATATCGTAGCTGGGTGTTGTTGTGCACAGATTCTGTGGATAAAGCAAACCCTTGAAGACTATAATCTATCTTTCATGCACATTCCTATATTCTGTGACAATACTAGTGCTATTAACTTGACTAAGAACCCTATCTGTCACTCACGCACAAAATACATTAAAATCAGACACCACTTTTTGCGTGATCATCAGCAAAATGGCACGATTAACTTAGAGTTTATTGATACTGATCATCAGCTAGCAGATTTCTTTACTAAGCCATTATCCGAAGAGCGCTTCAATTTCCTTTGTCGTGAACTTGGAATTTTAGATGAAGCTGTCATAAATTGAAACTCACCTGCATAAATATCGATTATATTATGATTCTCTTACGATGGACTTGCTATGGGTACAAGCCGAAAGGGCCCTTCTGACAACAAGGCGTAAAAGCCTAAGCGACACGGTGCACTAGTCCACCGGACTACCGCTAGCTGGGATCCGGCCCCTGCAGCTAACCCATGGCAAATTCAAACTATTGAATTATAATATATTTCCTTGTTTATTATATGGTTCGTTTTAATTTATTATTGCCTACTTGATATTTTCTAAGTTCATTCTGATATTAGTATACCTCACTATCTACTTGTTTGATTCCATCAAGCTTTTATCCTCATTTTTCAACACTTAACCATTTTTTCTATCTTCTTGCCCATCTTTCTGTTCTGGAAGACTAATCCAGAACTCGGGCCGAACTCTGCCCTTCACAGAGTTCGGGCCGAGTTCGGTCCCATTGTTCCAACGTCGGGGACAGCCTCAGCCGTTTGATCATTTTAGATCCTACGGTCCAGATTCCCTCCGACCAAAGACAACCCTCATTTTATATTCGGGTTTTCATCTCTCTCCTTCATTCTTACCACCACCTTCACCTCTCCAAACTTTTTCCTACAAACCCTAACCCTAGTTTTCTATCAAGAGTGCTCCATTGCTCATCAAAATCAAGAAGAAGGGCTCATTCCTCATTCTCTTTCACTGTTCCTTGTTGTTTTAAGGTATAACTCCTTCTCCCTTTCTATTTCAAAGTTCTCTATCTCTTGCAAATGGCTCCTCGCTTGTTTAACCGTGGGAAAAGAATTCGTCTCGAGAGAGCGTCCTCGTCGAATGCTCCTCCTCCCGTCAAGCAACCCTTTGAACAAATTCAACCACCTCATCCTTTGTTCAATCCTTCTCGTCCACGTGATCCAAACACCTACGATGACCGACTTTTTATATCACTAGCCGCATCCAATGCATGGTTTAGTGATTTTAGGTCACGTCCAGTGTTTGCGGGACACCCCATTGACTTCTCATTTTTCTCTCACTATGATACACTTTTTCATGACCTACATCTTGACGAACTTGTTACTTCTACTTCGGTCATATATCGTAGTGCAATTCAGATGTTTTACTGCAACCTGACTTTTGACGATACTCACATCTATTTGTAGGAACCCTAGAGGGAGGGTGAATAGGGTCAAGCTAACTAATCAAGCACTTAGCACAAGCTAATTGGCAATTTAAAAATATAAGTGCAAGAGAAGAAGCAAACACAATACCGACACCCGATATATCCTGGTATCCTCCTAAGAGGCAGTCCAGTCCCAGAACTCTCTCCGACTTTAATCCACTATTTGAGCAAATAGTTACACACGAGTTTGGATCCGAAGAACTCGCCAACTTCTTACACAAGAGCTTTAATCCGAAGGGCTCTCCGACTTCAACCGAGAGTTTGGATACGAAGACTCCCCAACTTCAACCGAGAGTTTGGATACGAAGACTCTCCAACTTCAACCTTTCACAATAGGTTTAGATCTCCTTACAATAGGATAAAGATCTCACTTTTCAACTCAATAACTCTAACACAATTTATGGATGGCAAATGAAAGCTTTGTAGAGTTGTTTGTGGATAAGCTTTGGTGGTTTAGAAATTTTTAGGCTCAAAGCATCAACCTAGAATGAAGGGGTTCAAGGCTATTTATAACCAAAGCATTGAAAAGAGCTCAAGGCAACTTTTCAGTCCACGAACCGGCATACCGCCGGTATGATCTGGCATACCGGCGGTATACCGGTCTGGGATTGCAACGGCTAGAAATATAGACGTTGGGATCATTAACGGCTGGAAATCCGACCGTTGGAATTTCAACGTTTCGGAAGCGGTATACCGTCGGTATGGACCGGTATACCGTCGGTATGCCGGTTTTGTAAACAGAAACTTTCTGTGAACAAAAACCGGTATACCGTCGGTATACACCGATATACCGTCGGTATGCCGTTTTCCACCAAAAATGATCCTGGGCTTATTTCTGCCCTAGCTTTCGATTTTGCCATCCATTTCTTGTATTTACAATTATTCCTAGGACTCATTACAGACTCCAGATATACTTAGGCAGATGAAGGCTTCTTCAGAGTCTTGAAATGATGATGGCACGGCTTGGCTTCTTCCTTCGATAGGTGCTGGCTTTTTTCCTTGGCGGCAGCTGTCCAAAGATATCCAGTTTGTGAAAACTGAATACCTTTCGGGGGCTTCGCCCCCGAACCCCCGACGAGGGGTGCTGTCCCCTCGACCCCCGTCCGCTGACCGGGCAGCGGAACCCCCGGTGCGTGGCTCCAAAGATGTCGTCGGGTGGTTCAGAGAAATCTTGTGGGATCCGTCATCTTTGGCCCACCATGATTTCTTCATTGCATATGTCCACATTGATCTTGTTTATTACTTTTCTGCATGTACATGTTAGACGAACAAAGCAATATACATAGTAGCAAGTATGATAAGTTAAAGCACATTAGGACTATGTAAAGTTTAAGTACAAGTGCTAAGGTGATGGCCTAAATGTTAGTGATATCATAATGATTAAACTTAATTGAATGACCACAATCAAAAACATAGTTTTGATTTTGGCAACCCAATTAAATTTAAGATAGATAAGCTCATATCACTAAGATGTAAACCAATGGGCATATATCACCAAAGATATAAGTATAAGTAGAAATGCTATAGCGATTGTATGAAGATTAGTGATAAAGAAATGCTAAACTTAACATATTAACCATATTCAAAAATATGATACAATCATTGGGCCAACAATCTCCCCCTTTTTGATTATGGCAAATCGGTTAAGTTTAGTATGAACACAATAGATGCATGTATCACTAATATACAAAAGATATAAGCAATATAACTAAAAGCATACTACTTAGATTACTTATAAAAGCATACTTAAACTTACTTCTCTCCCTTTGACATGATCAAAAATAGGCTCCCCCGTACTAAGAGATAAAATGAAATCAATCTCAAGCATAGAAATCAGAGCATGGGGAACTTATAGACAATCATGATCAAGATATACTAATAAAAAACAATGGGAGAAGTGTGTAAAGACAAGTGTATAAAACTACATACCAAATGTAGAGTAAAAAAAATTGCTTGTCAAAACACAATATGGTTGGTAAAACTAAAAGTATTTGAAAAACAAGAAATAAGTAGTTTACCAACTCGAAATCCAAGGAATAAATCCAAAACATAATAGGATATGAAATATTGCTCCAGTTTTGGAAGAGAACTATGAAATAAGGGATTTCAAACAAAAGCCATGAGGAATAGATAATTACAAATAATAGATACCAATTGAGATATGAAATTAAATAAACTTGATACCAATTGAAAAGATGTAAACTTGAAACATTGATCAAAGAAACCATTAATAATCATAATTGTCCACAAATAAATAGTGGAACAAAATAAAAGAATGATCAATGTAAAATATTGCAATTGATATAAAGTAATCTCATTATTTGCAAGATCTATATGCTTATCCAAGTTCATGCATTTGAACTCAATTACCTTATCATGCTATATGAATACCCTTTAGATAAACATGAAGGTAAAGGATAAAAATACTTGAGAAGGAGAAATTCAGTCGACTTGAATGCTCCCCCTCAAAGTACTACCTAAGTAGATAAAAATCATAAATTTTGGATAAGTCCTCAACAAGGAAAGCCAGATCAATTAAGCATGAAAGAAAAGCCAAATCAACGAAAGCATAATATTCATCAAGATAAGATCTGAAAGTTAATAATAGCAAGATGACATATTTAACCCATATGAAAGAGAGAGATAAGATAATAAGGACAATCACATACACTCTCATAAACCCTTCAAAATAAAAATATCATGACCTCAATCAATAAGATATGAAATAGAAGAAAATATGGGTCCATGATGAACTAGGTATACGACATATTAAAGGGTATAAATAAATTGAATCAATTGATTTGCTCCCCCTCAAAATATGCGTATATAGTTCCAAAGCACTTATAGCATAAAATATATAACTAAAAGATTTAGGGGAAAATCAACTATGGATTTTTTTCTCCTTGCTCAATGCATATAAGGCTACAATATCGTCAAAAGACGAATAATATCATCTTTAGTCAAGAGGAGATATCCAATTAATAGTCGCTGAAGATGAAAAATTAAAAGAATATTCCAATTAAGCACGTATAATCAAAAGATGGCATACATTAGTCTATATAGAAGAATCTCATATTTCAATATGATAGATCAATGTATGTTATCCTTTGAGAAAATATCATTATGAAAAAGAATAAAGTCAATTAAGAACAATCATGATGATAGACAGAATATAGCTCAAAAATAAAAAATAAAATAAAAATGAAACTCAAATATCATGTCCATGATTATCTAATTAAGAAATAATCAACCAATTTATGCTTTGCATGGACTAGGTATGTTTTATCACATATGTACCCATCAACCGGGTAATATCCAAACTTTGCTACTTCTAAATGAAAGACCAATAAAGTTCAAAAAGTAAAGGTCATATGTGATAAACCATGAGTAGTCAAAGTAGAGTAATAAATTAACTTGACATTTACAAAATTAGATAGTTTAGGACTACTCAATCATTAGGATCATTCATAAAGAAAATAAATGAATAAATATGATCCAATGATAAATCTCATCAAGAGAAAATTCAAAATCCATTTTTATAAGGAATCTCATAAAACAATGAAAAATATGGAAGAGAGTCATTCTAATTTAAATGATTGCAAACATAAACAAGAAGAGATGTAAATGATAATACGATAAAATCATGACTCAAAGGTGAGAGAAATTTATGAGATACATGCTAATGACTAATACGGAAGGAGACTTAAAGAAAGGAATCACAAACCTCTAAGAGAAAACAAGATTTAATAAAGAATTTGTAAAACTAGTTTTAGAGATTAAGCATATCACAAATCTGGTTTTTGTAAACTAGCATATCATATATAGATAGAAGTATAGAAATATAGCTAGATGTGTGAAAGTGAGCCAAAATTATATAGCTTAATAATATATCACAAATAAGCAAACTATATAATCCAATTAAGATTAATGAGAGAAGCCATTAACAAGATAAATGTGCTCATTAATTCTTAAGTCACTAACAAAAAAAAATACTTGCTTAAGCATAGAGTTCACAATTAAGGGAATACATTTTGAATGATCAAAATAATTTATAGACTCTTTACTAAGCAAGGATAAGAGCATAAGATGATAAATAAATGATATAGACTCTTATCAAGTAAAGGACAAAAGAGATGTTCATGAAAACACAATAAAATAAATCTCTTTGCCTGGTATTGAGATTAACCCAAGATAATAAAATGATAGAGCGATCTAGAGAATGCAAAATACTAAAGCCACATTGAAAGTGTATTCTCTAGAAGTAGAAAAATCTCAACACAAAAGCTCAAATCATAGTAGCTAAATTCATGAGAAATATGATGTAACAATTACAAGTATTCTCATGTGCTACAAAAACATCATTGGACAACAATAATTCAAAAAGGAAACATAACCCAAGGAAGGAGCAAAGAAAGATCATTAAGATCATGAAAGCTAAATGTGCTAAAGATAGTAAAAATCATTTTCAAAAGCTTTCATAGTGCACTATAGAAATATATAGAAGATATAGATTTGACAATGTGCACTATAAATGGAGGTTAATATAAAAATAAGACAAAACACAAAACCTTGTGATTCATAAAAGAACTTCCATAAATAGTCAAGTGCAATACATAAACAAATATTTTCTCTCAACATCCTAACTTAAAGGTATAAAACAAATAAATATCAAAAGTTATGAATCATTTATATATAAGGAACTATATATATCACGAGTAGGCATACATAAAAAGGTCAAAAATCAATTAAGAACATGTATCCATAAAGTCAACCAAAAAGCTAAAAAGACATCATTAAAAGAAAACTTTAAGGAGGAAGCATATTGATTCAAAAATAGATACACAAATATGATCAAAAGAATCAATAGCTAGAGTATGAGTTAAGCACAAGTCTAGAGGTAACAAGTATATTTAAATACTCTTCAAGTCAATATAAAACTTTCGCTTAACTCATATGCCCACATAAAGATATTTATACAAAAAATATCAACATAAGAAATACATGATCTACATAGAGATGGAAATTTTAATGAATATAGTCATGTATCCTTAAAGAATGTTTGAAAAACTATCCCAAATTCAAAACACATATAAATAATCTTTATTAGGCAAAGACATAATTGATTCATAAGAGGTTTAATAAAAAAAAACATGAGAATCAATAATGAATATATTATGTGAGCACAAGTTTAAAGTGAAAGTATAAGTATATACTTGTCAAGTGATAAGAAGCTTGTGCTAAACATATATATTCACAAATACCGATTAAGATAAATATGACATATTAAAAACAAACCGGCAAGAAATAACTATTTCAAAAACTTTAAAGACAGAGAGTTAAAATCATATTAACTCAAATCAAAATCAAGCTCCTATGGACTAGAGTGATATACATGCTTTATAAATAAAGATTAAGAATAACGAGCATGCATATATAAATGTGTCACACTAATAGAGAATGAGTGATAAACTATATAGTGTGAACTAATCATTTAAGCCGAGTAACTAGTCATGCTAGATAAAAGAATTAATAAGAAAAATAACTAAGCATGCTAGTATTGTATCTCACATTAATTTATGTAAAAGGCAACTAAAGGACATCAATGTGAGCTAGTAGCAAGACATCAAGAGAAACATGCTAGATTCTACAAATATAAACAATTTAAAGAGAATCGTTTAGCATGTTACCAAAGTGGCTCTAGTGGCCACGCTTGTGTTGGTACAATTGCTTGGAAGATGACCTTTGAGCTTTACAACCACCAACACGCTCCTCGGTGCTATGTCCCGATACAAGAAGCTTCACTTACAACATTAGATGAAGACTTTGGTATCCAAAGAAACTTGGATCCACATTTATTAGCTTTAGGGACCCACATACTATTTACTCTAGCATTGGTAGAAAAACTCCTACGAATAGGACAAGTGAAGCTCATGTGTCCAATGCGAGAGCAATAGAAGCACCTAATACTAGTGTGTGCACATGTATCGGAATGAGTATGATTATGAACATGTGACATACTAGAATGATGAATATCTCTAGAGTGAGCATGAGAAGATTTGGTTTTAAGAATATCATGTTCTAATATCAAATCATCATGCATACAAGTAAGAGAATCAAATTTAACATTTAAAGCATTATTCTCTTTTTCAAATAAAATAATTCTAGAAATAAAATCATCATTTTGTTTCTTTAAAGTGTCAATAGAAGAATCATGCAAATGATTTAGCTCAAGAGTTTGCCTCTTAAGATCTTCTATTGATGAGGAAAGAGATTTGATTTTCAAAATTAAAGCCTCATTCAAACTCTTTAAAGAAACACATGATGAGTTTTGAGAATCAAGTTTAGATAATAAATCATTGTTTTTATTTCTCAATAACTCATTAGCTTCTTCTAAATGAGCAACCTTTTCAGAAAATTCTTTATTTGTAGAATGAAGGTTGTCAAGAATCTCTAAGGATTGTTTAGCCATGGCTTTCCACTTAGAACATTTCTTGCATTTAGAAGAAACATGATTTTCTATGCTACTAGAAGTAAAACCCTCTTTATCGGAGGAGGAGTAGGAAGAATACGATGCCATAGAAAAATAACAAGGATCTACTCTAAGGATGTTAAGCCTAACAATAGAGTCCTCGCTCTGATACCAATTGTAGGAACCCTAGAGGGGGGGTGAATAGGGTCAAGCTAACTAATCAAGCACTTAGCACAAGCTAATTGGCAATTTAAAAATATAAGTGCAAGAGAAGAAGCAAACACAATACCGACACCTGATATATCCTGGTATCCTCTTAAGAGGCAGTCCAGTCCCGGAACTCTCTCCGGCTTTAATCCACTATTTGAGCAAATAGTTACACACGAGTTTGGATCCGAAGAACTCGCCAACTTCTTACACAAGAGCTTTAATCTGAAGGGCTCTCCGACTTCAACCGAGAGTTTGGATACGAAGACTCCCTAACTTCAACCGAGAGTTTGGATACGAAGACTCTCCAACTTTAACCTTTCACAATAGGTTTAGATCTCCTTACAATAGGATGAAGATCTCACTTTTCAACTCAATAACTCTAACACAATTTGTGGATGGCAAATGAAAGCTTTATAGAGTTATTTGTGGATAAGCTTTGGTGGTTTAGAAATTTTTAGGCTCAAAGCATCAACCTTGAATGAAGGGGTTCAAGGCTATTTATAACCAAAGCATTGAAAAGAGCTCAAGGCAACTTTTCAGTCCACGAACCGGCATACCGCCGGTATGATCCGGCATACCGGCGGTATACCGGTCTGGGATTACAACGGCTAGAAATATAGCCGTTGGGATCATTAACGGCTGGAAATCCGACCGTTGGAATTTCAACGTTTCGGAAGCGGTATACCGTCGGTATGGACCGGTATACCGTCGGTATGCCGGTTTTGTAAACAGAAACTTTCGGTGAACAAAAACCGGTATACCGTCGGTATACACCGGTATACCGTCGGTATGCCGTTTTCCACCAAAAATGATCCTGGGCTTATTTCTGTCCAAGCTTTCGATTTTGCCATCCATTTTTTGTGTTTACAATTATTCCTAGGACTCATTACAGACTCCAGATATACTTAGGCAGATGCAGGCTTCTTCAGAGTCTTGAAATGATGATGGCACGGCTTGGCTTCTTCCTTTGATAGGTGCTGGCTTTTTCCCTTGGCGGCAGCTGTCCAAAGATATCCAGTTTGTGAAAACTGAATACCATTCGGGGGCTTCGCCCCCGAACCCCCGACGAGGGGCGCTGTCCCCTCGACCCCCGTCCGCTGACCGGGCAGCGGAACCCCCGGTGCGTGGCTCCAGAGATGTCGTCGGGTGGTTCAGAGAAATCTTGTGGGATCCGTCATCGTTGGCCCACCATGATTTCTTCATTGCATATGTCCACATTGATCTTGTTTATTGCTTTTCTGTATGTACATGTTAGACGAACAAAGCAATATACATAGTAGCAAGTATGATAAGTTAAAGCACATTAGGACTATGCAAAGTTTAAGTACAAGTGCTAAGATGATGGCATAAATGTTAGTGATATCATAATGATTAAACTTAATTGAATGACCACAATCAAAAACATAGTTTTGATTTTGGCAACCCAATTAAATTTAAGATAGATAAGCTCATATCACTAAGATGTAAACCAATGGGCACATATCACCAAAGATATAAGTATAAGTAAAAATGCTATAGCGATTGTATGAAGATTAGTGATAAAGAAATGCTAAACTTAACATATTAACCATATTCAAAAATATGATACAATTATTGGGCTAATGCTATTCACGTGTTGCTGGTATCGGTATCTCCTTTGATTACTTTGACATAGCCGAATATCTTGATCTTCAAGAGCCCAATTCTTGGGAAAAGCTTATTGACGCTCGGTCGTTCCGCTTTCCCGACGGGATTTCCCTTGAAAGCTTCAAGGACGACTTATGTACTCCGTACACTCGTCCTCGCAAGCTTACGGCTAAATATCTAAATCCTTACTTCTTTGACCTTTATCGGATTGTTTTCAATACCATTTTACCCAAGGCGGGCTCTACCGATGAAGTTACATACTTTGAAATCTCCGCTTTATATCATCTCCACTTTGGTGTTTCTTTCAATCTTCCACGGACCATGATGGACTGGATGATTAGCTGCAGGAAGAAACTACGAGCCCTGGTTTATGCCTCATATCTTCCTATGATCTTTTGTGCATTCCATATACCTCTTCTTGCTTGTCCTTTCTTGTCTGCTCCTACTTTCCTATCCAAGGCACGACGTCTTCCGGCAGTCGTCGCCTCTCCTGAGACTTCTGAGCAGTCTGATGATGAGGAGCCTGACGCCCCTCCACTCGGTCAGGATGCACCACCTCCACCTGCCACTCTTGAGTCTATTCAGACTATGCTCCGGGATCGTTTTGCTCTTGAGGACGATCGCTGGACGCAGATGGATTATCGAACTATGCTGCAGATGAGTGCCCTCA
Organism: Iris pallida; assembly: GCA_029216955.1. NCBI lineage: Eukaryota > Viridiplantae > Streptophyta > Magnoliopsida > Asparagales > Iridaceae > Iris > Iris pallida. Next base: position 31,634,846 of record JANAVB010016197.1, on the reverse strand, counting down.
GCAACTCGCTGCACGATATCCAGTATTCTATGTCTCGGCACCCCTCTATGCCCATTTCCATGGAGCGGGATCCTGGTCGCGCTGGATATCGCATTGACGACCCCTGGGTCATGCGGTACCTGGATCCGGATGCTGCTATCGTGGACCCCAGCCGCTCTTTCACTGATCATTCAGACTCTGCTGGGCCTTCTCGTGCTCCTTGATGGAGATTGGCTACTATCTGCTACTGCTGCTGATGATGATCTTAGTTGATGCATTTTGATTTATAGTTATTTAGTTTGTTTTTGGATTTATGTACTTGGATATTCTATCACTCTGGTTTGACATTTGGCTCTATGTGATGACATTTTATGCTTATCGTAGTTTTATATTAGTGACTCATTTTGATTATTCATATACTGTTTCTTCTCTGCTTGGTGTGGTTGCATCACTATTAATTGTCTATATTGCAGTTTCTATTCATTCATCTGCAGTCTATATTGCTAAATGCCAAAAGGAGGAGAACTATGTATATTCTGGATATATTTGTTTCTTTTGTATATCTGTGCTTGTTTGTGCTTTTTGGAGATATTATTTATCAGGCCAACAGGTTCAATTCATTATTTACGGGGGAGCTATTACTTCTAGCTCGACATCGATTATGGGGGAGCTATGTTGCTATAATCAACTGTGTCCAGGTATGAATATTGAATATACATATATTATTTTGCCAATTATCAATATGGGGGAGATTGTTGACACAAAGTCACAGTCAACCAAATATTGACAACATTGACTAAATAATATCTGTATTAATTCAATACGACACACGACGTCTGCATTAAGCTCAAGACAGACAACAGCTCAGCCTCTGCTTCTCAGTTGTATTCAAGTCTGTATTTTATATTTTCTTTGAGTCTAGACAAATGTAATCTGAGTCATGCTGAGCTCTTGAAACTTAGACTATAGCCTACCCAATAATCCCAAGCTCCACCAAACCAGAAATTGCCCAATGGTCCCCTTTGAACCACTCTGTGCTCTGGAGACAGAGTTCGGGCCAAACTCGGCCTCCACACAGAGTTCGGGCCGAACTCTATCCACTAGAAATCAGGAACCCTAATTTTAGGGTTAGCTGGTTGCTAGTTGTCCAACGGCCAAATTTTTGAATTTTCCTACCCGAATTCTGGCCGAATTCTGCCTATAAAAACACTATAAATAGGGCATGAATTCTCTCATTTCAAATCATCCAATCTTCTCTTCTCTTCTCTCTTATAGCTCAAATAAGCCATACCCTTCCCATCTACTAGCCACAAGCCTCCTAAGTCTCGAGTGCTCAGCATCTCTCAGTTAGGATTCTTGTGCAAGAGTTGAAGAAGTCGCTTGGACAATTCCAAACAAATCGCTACTTCGATCCTCTGTAAGAAGGTGACGTGCTCTTCTGAAGTAAAGGCACGGGTTATAAACTACTATTTCACAAATAGTGGATTTAATCCTGAGCTAGAGTTCTCAGGCCTGGACTAGTCCTCCACGAGAGAAACCAGGTTAAAATCGCTGTGTTTGCGTATGCTTTCTTGCTCTTCATTTACTTTCCGCATTTTACTCTGATTATTCATAGATCGTGAAAGAGTTAATTTTTAATTGGTTATTTTCTATATAAACTCTATTCACCCCCCCTCTAGAGTTGCCAAACTGTTCTTCATGGAATATATGATGTACATGAAACACACGACATGATGTATCCGATGCTCCCGAGGGGGATAACATCTCAATGTAGGGATCCATATAGTACCAATTTGTGATAATATCGTAACAGCATCAAATAAGGTAAACTAGAACATGAATATAATTCTAAGCAAGTTATGAAATGATCAAAGAATGTACTCACCTGGTATCTAAAGTTCTGTGAGAATATACTGCCCAAGATGAGGTATCTGACTCATATTTAGAGCAACACAAGTCAAGATGTATACATGGGATGATAAATGTAATCTATAATGCATCTGCATGCTATCTAGGTCAATCTAGACTAAAGTCAATACTTGGTCAACTCTAGTCAACTACACTAGTCAAACTAGGTCCAAGTCAAACTTGATCAACTCTGGGTCAACCCAAGTCAACATCTAGTCAAACTTTTGGTACTTTGTCAACATTTGGTCTTAATTAGTCTAGTCTAGGGTTTTTGGGACTATTCCCTAAATTTTAGGTCAATAATTAGGTAGAGTGTGGTTGCATGAAGACTACATCTATACTCTAGATTCAACCTATACATTTCCATCCACTCTACTCTAGCTATAGAACATAATACCTAACCTTCCCATTACCACATGTACATATAGATATAAGGTAGCTAGTGTTAAGTTAATAGGCAATATAAGGATGACTTATTCAAGCTATACCAATAGAGAGTGAAATCTACTGGCTATTTATTCAAACTCAAGTAATGTAAATTGGGTATCTGTCATAGAACATGTAGGACATCTCATGTGGGCAGTCAACATGTGACTGAATCAAAGGTACAGAGGTACAGAACATCTACAAGGGAACCACATAAAATCCGACTGAACAAAAGTGAAGGTAAACAATCTGTAACATGCAGGGCCATAATGATATGGCAGATACCTCACATGTGGGGTCTGGTCTGATATCCTAAAGGACTGAACAATGAACAAAAAAATACACCTATGCAGGACATGATATTATATGGTGTGGATAGGACCATTACTGAACATACTAGGGGAAGTTAACCCAATGCAGGACAACATACACAAGGTCTGAACCAATGGGGCTCGACTGGGCAGTGGACAGGTCTGGTATGGCATATGACTGATACTAACTAACAATATTTGCACTAAACTGAACCCATGTCCAAAGGCCATATGTACAGAGTCAAGACTGAATACTCTCCTCTGATACACAACCCCTTTGCCTGATAGATAACCTATAATCTAACTGATACCCAACACCTAATCCTATATACTCTTGCAAATCCCTATTCTCCTACTGCTACTCACACATAAATGGTCTGCACCCTCCTCCCAAATACTGAACCTTAATACTAGAGACACTAACTGTCACGTCCCGCTCCCGTAGGAGCGATCGTCCTCGCTAAGGCGTGATGCCGTACGAGCCTAGATTGCTCTCGTGCAAGGCAGTTTCATAACGGTCGATTTCATCGGCTGCGACGGGGTCGTCGCATAGAAGTCCCAAGCAGAAACATTGAAACATGCAGCAGAAATTTAGAACAAGTACACATGAACACAAGTCATTCAAAAGAAGCTCTTTATTGATATTGAATACAAGATTACATTTGTGGGCGCAAGGCCAATTTACAAGTCTCTCGTGCTCACTTTTCTCTCATTTTACAATTCACTCAGCTCTCTCTCATCTCTCGATACAATACTTGAATCCAGCGAGAAGCTTCGGAAGGTGATGTCCATACATTATGTCCTATATAAGTCTTTGAGTCCACGCGGCCGCACGCTTCGACTCGCCAGGGAACTCCGTGCCTCGACGCATCCAAGCGAGCTCCGTGCCACGAGCTTCTACCTGTTCCTGCACATGGAAACTGTGTGGTTGTCAGTACTCAACTGTACTGGTGGAGTGAGCTCCTCGCCCACCCATACAAAACCGACACGTTCATTTACTTTGTGCAGCTTACAAGTCCCTTTACGATTGTCTTTCCAATCTTGCCTTAGGATCTATTTTAGAACAAGACATCTTGGCCTACACTTAACAATGCAACGACAGGGTCGTGCAACGACGAGGTCGTGCAACGACAGGGTCATGCCATGCCAATGTGTATTTCGATCGAGGCAGTGCCTTATCGCCTAGGTACTTAACCAAACTTCAACTCAGGACGGCAGGGTCGCGACATACTCTATTCGAGACTTCAACACATTCGAGATAGCGCTTCGTCGAGGAGCAACTCATGCAAACTCGGCCGTGCCAAGACTTTCAATACTTTCACATGCCTCTAGACCAATTCTCGTGCTAGCGACGTCAAGGGGTAACGACTCGTGCAGGTCGTGCCTAATGACTCCCTGACTTAGCAATACCGATACGCGAAAGCCAATACGTGAATGCCAATATTGATACACGAAAGCCAATACTTGATACGCGAAAGCCAATACGCGAATGCCAATAACGATACGCGAAAGCCTTGCTTAATGCCGAAGCACGTGTCTCTCTGACATAAGTTATAACTCATTCCTTTCGTGCTGATACAAGACTGGCACTAATGGGATTACATCTTGCTGACTTTATACACGTCGTGCTAGACTGTCTCATGATTTGACCCACGCCGTGCTAGTACTTGACGCAATCTAAAGGCAAACACGCAGATTGTCGCTCTTGTCGACACAACTATATGAGTGGTCACTACCAATGTCAAGCTATCTTGGACACGGCTCGACGGGGGTATCGGGCCGCCCTTCCAATGGGTAGCTAGCCCCGGAAGCGCCGATACTCCCATACGGTTATCCGGCATCCTGCTTTGAGCCGCAATGCGCTTCCCCTGGGACGAATGATCCCGGAGCCCTGGCAATCATTCGAGAAGACTACGCCTTGTCGACAAGTTGTCCAATGACCATGCAAGTCTCAACTCGATCTATCCAGTCCTTCCTTAACATGACCATGATTTCCTTCTATCTGTCGAGACTCCCAAGCCGAGGGACCGATCTCGTGTGTTTCTTTTCAAGACATAACGAGACTCCCAAGCCGCGGGACCGATCTCGTGTGCTGGACTTATCACGACTAAGCGAGACTCCCAAGCTGCGGGACCGATCTCGTGTGCGAAACTTATCAAGACTTAGCGAGACTCCCAAGTAGCAGGACCGATCTCGGCGACATCCAGCCACGGGGACTTCCTTTGACCGTGGTATGCTTTTCACTAAATCCACTGTAGCTCGTGCCTTAGACAGACCTAGTTCTCTAGGCGATGCTAACGCTCAAGTCATATACTTTATACGATGAGCCTTGTTCTCAAGGGACTACATGACTTGACAACCGCAGATAGAGCAGGACAGTGCTAGAAATGGCTTTGATAGCCCAACACAACTCTTGTCTAACTTATTCGGGCAATGACTCGACGAGCAAAGGCTACGCCGAGCTTCGCATCGAGGGAACGTGCCGTGCACGCGTTCGACTTGAACAACCAAGTTCTCGGGTGCCTAGACTTAAGCCAATAAGCCGTGCAAGGTGACTTAACTTGCGGGACGTGCGAAGGCTATGCCAAGCCTTGCGGGACAGGACCGTGCATGCTTTATTAAGCATTCATGCGGGCGACGCCTATGACTTAGGCTGATTCGAGTGTTGGGGCAAAACGACAGGACCGTGCATGCTTTATCAAGCATTCACGCAGGCGACGCCTATGACTTAGGCTATTTCAAGTGTCGGGACAACTTAGCAACTTAAGCCAACTTCCTTCTCCCAAGCCACGGGATCGAAGGATCGAGTGTCATTTGAAACCACACTGAGCCGACTTCTAAGCAGACCGTGGGACCATTTTCTATGTTCTAAGATATTCCGACCAGTCGGGATTATTCCCTTAGCTATGTGCGTTCGTAGCTTTTATATTAGCCTACTTGTGCAGGTTAAAATCATGCGAGTTATTAAGTGAAGGCTAAGATGAGGCGAGTTCAACGAAACTACTCCACCTGTGCGAGGAGTCGCCTCGACCGAGCGAGCCTTCGAGCAGCCATTGTAAGGCTAAATTCGAACGCCGACGACGTTTCGATTCTTCCGATTGACTTTGCGGGACGGGGCACTACACTAACCCAACTAACTCACTAGGATACATTAGAAACAAGTTCTTAATTGATACTAACCCCACTCTCCCTGACTCTCACTGATTTAAACACGACACCAACACCACTAACCTCTGCTATTGAGCAGACAATTCTAAGTCATCCCTAACTCCCTATTCGAACACAACAAGTGAAACCCAATCATCACAGGAATTGGAAGGAGGTGGACTGGTCTCATGTTTCAACAACAAGTAGGGGTAAAACAAAGCAAAAGAGGGAATGCAATGTAGGGTATGCAAGGCAATTGGGTGTGTGTGAGAATTCAAATTAGTGTGTGTGGCAAATCAGATTTTGTAGGTTCATGAATGCATGAGTGTGTGTTTAAATGTCAGGTTGTAACAGTGTGAATGTGTGTAGATAGATATTCAAATCAGTGTGTGTGTGTGTGTGCTCAGTGTTAACAGCAACACTGTATCAGTAACATTCAAATCAAAAGCGCGAATGAAAATTTGAAGCTAAAATTCCATGCAAATCAAAAACCCAACATGGTAGGCTAATCCCTGATATAAATTTGTGAACCTATATTCGAATTAAACCAACAAAAATTAGTAATCCACATGACTGTTCATAATCTCAGGTTTACAAATTTCAGTGTGCAATGTGTACGTGTGTGTTAAATCCAGTTAACAGTTCAAATGCTATTTCGAAGGCCAAATTCCTGTGCCATGTGAACCCCTAACATGTTGGCTAATTCTCAGTTGCATATAGGGGAACAAAACACACCCAACTAATCATACAAAATAGTTCACTACATTGGAAAATTCAGGAAATCAATCACAGTTTCTTGGTATCAGAAAATTAGGAAATTTCCCCATTTCGAAACCAAAAACCTAAGGAAAACCCACAATCAGGCATATGGACGTATTCTCCATGTGTACACGTGTCTAGGGGGTCCATTCGTGTCCAGGAAACTGGACACGAAAGTGTCCAAAACAGAACTGTATACTGAATCAGTAACGTACATCCCAGTGCTCGTGCAGCGAGGACACGGCCTCGTGCACGCGACACGAGGCACGACACGACTCATGCTCGTGCCCTCGTGTTCACCCCATATAGGTCTACCCTCGTGTCACCCTGCACTGCGTCCTCGTCACCCCGTGTCGTGTCAAAACATGCGTATCAGTACACGTCTGTGCGCGTGTGTGCAAATTCAGTACGGGTGGGATTTCTCCTAATCCGCTCAACGAAATCCCCCCAAATTTTGTGTGGGTGATGGCAGACACTAGGCCCACGTTTCCACCAAAAATTATGACCTGAGTCGCCGTGTCGTGTCCTGTGTCGACCCCGAGCAGCAGGGCAGCGCACCGGGGCCTCGTGCGTACGTGTGTGTCTAAATTTGGACACGAAAACCAACCCAAATCATGCTCAGACACATAAATACATAATCTACATATGATTAGCTACCCAAATATATAATTTGTTTTGAAAACCAAGAATGAAAAGTTCTAAGAGGTATTTCGTCGAACACCTATGCACATACATTGATACGTGTCCGATACGGACACCAAACGGACACAAAATTCATCCAAATTCTAGGGACAGCTAGGGGACTCCTAGATCTAGCCTAAATACAAAGAAAACTGAATATTAAAACAATTAGAGGTGTTTTACCAATAGGTTCAAATAGCAAGAAAAAGCTCCAAATGGAGGAAATCCAAATAGCAACTCCCAAACTCCAAATTGCACAAAAACTGAGATAAATCTCCACAAACAGTAAATAAACAATAATTAGATCCTAATGCAAAAGACTAGAGTCAAAAAGGATTTGAAATGAATTTATTAGGAATTTAGAAAGGTGGGGAATTACCTTTCCTTCAAAAATCTAGGTCAAGCACAAAAGAGACAAGAACAACTTAGGAGAATATTTATAGGCAAGGGGAAACCATAAGTGTGGCTGGTCATGGGTGGGTTGGTTGGGTTTTGGGCTAAAGTCATGGGCCTATGTCTCAATTACAAATAATAAAATTAATTCTAAGTCATAGGTCATGCACCCAATCACTAGTCTTCCTATTCAAACCATGATTTCTAAATGACTAACCTAGATTGACTTAAATGGACTAGGGTCTCACCGTGCTAACCTAGTCACCATGGTTAGGGTCAAAACATAGGTTAGTCTACAAAGTCTCAACTTAGTCAAAGTCAAAATCATAATCACCAATCCAATATTTAATCAAATAATTCTAATAAGTCAAAATGACCAAATTATCCTTAGGCTAAAAATGATAAATAATATCCCCAATCACATGGTTAGGCTCTAGGTCAGACAGTCTCTAGGGTTTCACTAGCAGCACATCAAAATCACAAGTCATGACTTAAAAGCATATTAAATTGATTAAAAAATCACCAAAATTCATAATGTAATTTAAATGCAATAAATAATAATTATAAATACAAAATTTCAAAAATACCCTCATTTTAGAAACAGGGTGTTACACCTATATCCATGTCCAAGAATCTCTACTACTGGATAACACCTGCTCCAACATCTGCTATATCCCATACTGAGGTCCATAGTAGCTAGGGTAAAGGTCTGTATCAGTCTCACCTGTAACATATCCAGTCAAAAAGGGAGCAAAGTACAACCCTGACAAGAAACACTATACAAATGCACAACAATAACTAAAACAATGAACTAGTTAGTCAATGCAAGTGTGATTTAAAATTCCATTTAGCATGTGACCAGCTGGAAACCATAATAGTACAATAAGGTATGGCTTAATTGTACGTGAGGTGTGCGATCAGACTATCCACAATAACCTAACTAAGGGGGCGTGGTCACATACCAAATAATATTTTTCTATTCCCGCAAGATAGTCAATAAATATGGTACAATCATGTCAATCTTGTGTCCAATATGAAAACAATAACAAATGCAGATACAAAGTAAATGTTCAAGTCGGTGTACTTGTCTGGATTATTGTAGGTGGTTAAGTCCGAAGTCCTGAAAATTTGCGTCAAAAGACACAAATATTTTTTTAGAAATTATTCTAAAAATTCCTATTAAAATCTATTTGTTACTAAATCACTACTTCTAATAGTAACTTAAATAAACTTTATTTCTAAATTAATAATTAACCCAAAAAAAAACAAAAAAAGCAAATATATATATATATATATATATATATATATATATATATATACACACATATATATACACCAATATATATATATATATATATATATATATATATATATATATATATATATATATATATATATATACACCAAAACCCTAACTTCATATTGGCTTGGCCTATGGTCCAAGAATCCATTTGTTGAAATAATGGACTCAGACTACATTACTAGGCCCAAAACCCTGATTTAGTTTAATGATATGGTTATTAAACTTAAGCCCACGGGCCTAAACCCTATTTGCTTAAGCCTACTCTGACCAGGCCCAATCCCGGGTTTGAACCCAAACTATTGATTTGAATTTTTCCCCATGCTTCCGCTTTACACCATCGAACAGGACACCGTGTACACGAACCTGACACACACTTGAGTCCCCACGTGCTCTGGCTTAGCAAGTGTTTGGGTCAATCCCGTAGACACAAGATACTCAATGCGGAAGCTCACTCCATACCTCATCGTGACTCTATTAAGACACTTGTATTGAGTTATCTTGCTCACAAGTGCCAGGATACCTTCAATCGAGTCTGATCCATATCCAACCTTGTCCAAAACTGATTCAAGAATCTAGTGAGACATTTGTTCAAACAGTTGGAGTGCACAACTAAGAATGTAAATTCTCTTTGATTTTTGAATTTATTTTGAAGGAAAATTCATAAAACATCAATTGGAAATCTCTCCAATCGATCACCAAAATGAAAACAATCGGGTTTACAGGATCAAACCAAAACCATAATCGATCAAATAGTTGAAATAAAACAAAGAAAATCGAATCAAGAATATTGAATCAAGGAAAACTGAATTAAGAACATCAATGAGGCATACTGATCGACCAATTCACTCGAGGTTGTGTTCGTCGTCGTCGTCTAGCTGTACTCACAAAGATGAATCAATGTTTAGAGACTTACCAGTGTTCATTGTTGTCATCTTGGAGAGCTCAGTGTCATCATCATCGTGTTCGTCACCATCGCCGGGAAGTCACCGTTGCACCGTACTCGAGATCGTCGGAGAAGACACGTCGTCGTTGTCTCGAGTCGACGATCTGTCTTGTCATCGACGCTCGTCGCCGGTTGTTGCCTAGTACGTCGTCATGATTACCGCTCGTCGGAATAACTTCACGATGGAGGTCTGTTGGGTTTTTGGTTTTTTCTTTAGAAAGGTTTAGTTCCACATCGAAAAAAACAAATGGTTTGTATCTCTATATATTAGCTTTCCTATTATTGGAGATGCACATGTGGTGTGGAGGTGCATATGGGTTTGCCATGTGGGATTATTTTTCTAATGAAAAAAAGGCTAAAATCAACAATTAAAGCATTCATGCTTTTTGCTCTTGGGAAATTTCTTTCCATAGGAGCTAAGCCCCGTTGGGGCTTAGCGACTCGGACTCGGACTCGGACTCGGGCTCAAGGGCTCATGAGGCGTAATGTGGCATTTTGTTGGCGCACTTTGCACTTAGCACGTCAGCATCGTCGCTAGGCGCATAGTGCGCTTAAGTTGCGCTCGTTGCGCGAGCCACTTGCGCGACTACGTTGCACGGCCTGTTACGCTGGCCCAGTTACGCAGCCCAGTACGCGCAGTGCACACAGCGTACGCAGCGTGCATAGAGTGCGTAGTGTGCACGGCGTACGCAGTGTGCGTAGAGTGTATAGTGTGCGTAGGGTGCGTAAAAGGGGCTGTGTGCGTAAAGTGTAAATTACGCTGGTGGCACAACTTCCAGTAGAACGTGTCCTTGCATGTTCTGAGCGGTTGCTCCATGTTCGGGGTGGTTACTACCACGTCCCTAACATTGTGCTAACCGGGCAGTTGTTGCAGGGGCTTATAAAAGGCCTCCTCCTCCTCTCTCACAGGTTAAAGAACAGAAAGAGAAGCAACCAGAAAGTTTACGAAGTGTTCTTTAGCACAAGTAAACAGAGTTTTCATACGTTTTCTTTAACACAGTTCTGATCTACAGCCTTCGAGAGAGAGAGGAAAGGCGTCGCACCAGCGTTGCTCTTGTACGGGAGTTCGTGTCCGTCCGAGGAGTCAGAAGAGCAGGAGTGTTCCAAGTTCTCCGACGAACTTGCTGGTTCCTGGAAGCTGTTCGCATAGGGCGAATAAAGCTTTGAGCAACGGTGCTCATTCACCCCCGCAGGCGTTCTTCCATCTTTCGCCAGTCACCTTCTTCGTTACTGCCAGTAACTCTGATTGTATCTTCTTTTTAGAAGTACTACGATCTGATTGCTGTGATTACAAAATCTTTTTAGATTTTCGTAATATCATAACGATATCTTTTTAGATCTTCATTATCCTTGCGCAACCTTCCTAGAAGTGTTGCGTTGGAATATTATTTTTACAATTGTTTCATATTCTCAGTTTTCCATCAAAAAAATTGTGCCCCGACAATAATAATCTCAAAGCTTTATTGCTACGATGGAAAACATTAATGCTTCACTCCTAAACACTGACTTCTGTAAGTTAGAGAAGTTTGATGGAGAACATTATCAAGTCTGGAAGAGGAAGGTTTATCTCACTTTTTAACTCAGAGACGTTGATCACGTGCTGCTTGAAGAGGAACCTACCGTTCCAGATACTGGGTCTGCTGCCGCAATCTCTGCGGCTACTAAACTTCAGGCCAAGTGGAGAAGGGAGAATAGCATTTGCAGGTTGCTTATCCTGAATGCTATGGAGGATTTCCTAGCATAATCCTATTCTAAGAAGAATATCGCTAGAGACATATGGGAGTCTCTAGAAAAACTCTACGAAGAAGACAAGAACCGCAGTAAAATATTTGTGGTTGAAAAATATCACAAGTGGTTCTTTGAGGACGAAAAGTCTATGCTGCCGCAGGTGAAGGAGTTCCTGAAACTACGATAGAAGCTGGAAGACGAGGCGATACCCCTCCCCTACAAGTTTGTTGTTGGAGGGATTATCTCAAAGCTTCCCGCTGGGTGGAGCAAGTTCTATGCAAACATGCATAGGAAGAAGCTTGAGATCAGTCTTGAAGAACTCTTGCAGGAGATATATGTTGAGGACCAGATGCGGGCTCAACTGAAGGTGGACACACTGTCCAAGAAATTGGCTAACGCCAATCTGGTTAAGTCCAAGGAACCAAGGGGAAAGCAGACAGCTTTCCACAGCAAAAAGAAGGACCCTGACAATCTGAAGGTTAAGGGAACTTCTATCAAGAAAAAGAAGCCAAAGTCTCAGATGCCTTGCTTCAAGTGTGGCAAGAAGGGCCACTTTAAGAATGAGTGCAAAGCAAAAACCAAGCAATCAGAGCAAGGAGAGCCTAGCAAGGTATCTATGATCACTGACATTGTTGCTATGATTGCACAGGTTGATGCGGTAAGGACTGATTCTGACTGGTGGGTAGACACTTGTAGCTCCCCTTCCCGAAAATTTTGGAATATTCTTTTATTATTATTTAGTTTACTTGAATAGTGATTTTTTTTATAGATTTTATAAACAATTATTGCCTAGATTTTATTTAGGTTTATAGAGTAAATGTGCAAAGGGTATTCAATATACAGTGGATCGTATATTGCTATATATATATATATATATATATACTTCGTGCTTATTTAAGGGTCTATTTATTATTTTATAAATCAATAATTGAATTATATTTAATTATGACGTTGGGATGTACAATTTATATGCATATGCCCACCCTCTGATTAAGTTGGTTTTTAAATATACTCTCACATATATGTAGTATGCATTGGGCCTTATAGAGATGAATGGACTATCACAATTCATGTAGCTGACCAAGAGTTCAGAATAAAAGCTTTATTGCTTTTGTAGATATATGCAATATGCCTCCACATTGTGTTTACTATTTCTTCAATATGTATGGAATATATTAGAACTTCCTCGCCAGAGGTTGCCACACTATCTGATGAGTACAAATGAAGAAATAATAACAACTATAAACCAAAAGCCCACAGCCCCTACTCTGTTCCCAGACCCGAGCCTCAACAGAACCCTTCCCGCAAGTTTACCCAAACCGATCCCAGTAAACCCAACCCATTACTACTGCAGCCACACCCTATATATATATAACAAACTAAACCCTAGGTTTTCCTCCATGCATACTAAACCGCAGCCTCATCTCGACCATGGCTGGCCCAGCGCCGCCTCTGCTGGATCCACGGCGGATCCGCCTGACCGCACCGCCGTTCCAGATCCGGTTTCCGACCCACTTCTGCCCAGGCTCCGCTGAGCCTCTGCCAACGCCGCCGACGTGGTGCCGAGCCCTGGCCAGCCTCGAACCGGCCTTCCCTCCGCCTACCGTCGCGAGCAGCGCTCGAGCACGTCGCACGTGGTCGACTCCGAGTACTTCCTTCCACGCGTGCCGCTTCAGATCTGGAGACCACACACGGAGGAAGCACCCTCTCTTTTACTCGCCATTCTCTTCTTCCCTCTCGTCCTCTCTTTCTTTAATGTGGGATTTTCTGGTACTATGAAAGAGGCTGGTCGGTTCATTGGGACAAGAGAAGTAAGAAGAAAAAAAGAATGTAAAAAGAAGCCACGTGGAGAAACTTAGAAGAAGAAGTGCTGTGGGGATGAAGAAGCATAGTTGGCCACTTCAGCTCATAAACAAAGTAAGCACCAACCATTATTTGTTTAGGTAATCTTTTTTCAAGCCCCTCCAATATTATTTAATTACGAAACCACCTAAATTAAATAGTTAGTTTATAGTATTATATAATATAGTATATTATAAGTACAAAGGACATTAAACTATATGTATACGCTAGTTCCTAAGCATCAGAGAAAGAGTCTTACTTTTAGTTATAATATTTATTAGAAACACCCTCCACTAATTAAGTTTTACTAATTAGCCTTTCTTTTTAGATGACTCACAATTTCATAGGAATTAAAAGAAGTACACTTTTTATTTAAGTCCCCATAATTGACTCTTATTCAATATAACCTCTTAACTAATAAATGCAAGATAGTTAGTGGAATTTAACTTGTTTACTAAATTACTTATAGATAATATTGTACAGACCCCTACCTATACTTCCACTATTGTATATATTTAACAAACAGTAGAAATATTGAAAAACCCTTTGATACGACGTACGTCCTGTCAAATCGGGCGACGTGGTCGCGTATCGTAAGTATCGAAAGGTGCATAACAGCTTCGTGGTCGTGTGGGCTTTGGCGGAATTCAAATTGGTCGCGTGTGCGCGACGAATTTGATGCGTATCCGTCGAAATTCACCGTATCGTGCACTTTGCAAATTCTTCAATTACTTTGTGCACGCTCGTCAGATCGAGACAAAACTTGTGCCAACAGAACCGTATCATTTTTCTGGTCCTGTATGCCAAGTTTGGTCCGATTCTGAGACCGTTGATAAAATCACCGTTTTGCGGGCCCTACGGTCCCACTCATCGGACGATTTTGTGCACGGCCCGCCAGAATCTAACTCTGGACATACGGTTGGGTTCGTATCGGAAAACTGGATCCGTAGACATGTAGTTTGACGACTTTAGAGACCGTTGACCCTGGCACGCATTTCGGTGCAAAGCGGGTCCAACGGCGAACACCGTTTTGATCCGAAATTATTGTTTTGCCCTGTATCCAGAATTGGACTTAAGGACATGCAATCTTAGCTAATTTGACTATTCTGAGATCATTGGTATTGTTTATTTCAGCTTCTGGGGACTGTTGTACGGGTTTTGACTATAGTGGCACATTGAGTAGTTCAGATTGTCAGTTTCACCAGCAAAGGACCACAGGCGAGTACAGTTTATTGTCTGCATTTCGATATTGATCTTTACTATATTTCATTGATTAGCCATTGGTTATGTGATTTTTATACTCTATTATAAATTGTTGAGTCGGGAATGAGAAGTACCAAGGATGTGTGATCCGACCGTAGACCGTGTTTATTTTCATGCAGTAGACCTCGTAGACATTGTTTATTTTCATGCAGTAGACCTCGTAGACATTGTTTATTTTCATGCAGTAGACCTCGTAGACATTGTTTATTTTCTGCAAGTAGACCTCGTAGACATTGTTTATTTTCTGCAAGTAGACCTCGTAGACATTGTTTATTTTCTACAAGTAGACCTCGTAGACATTGTTTATTTTCTGCAAGTAGACCTCGTAGACATTGTTTAATTTCTGCAAGTAGACCTCGTAGACCGTGCGGTGTAGCACCCCAGACTGATCACATGTCAAAGGTACTTCTAACGGTGGAAAGTATATTGGTCTATTTATTACTATTGATTTTTCTTACGGCTTTAATGTTATTTTCAAAACTCATGATTGATGCCTAACCTTTGTCTTATAGTCATTTTCTTTATTTGAATTGCATTCAGTGAATTGTGCTCGTTCCATTCCTGACTGGAAACCAACATTTTCAGGTTAGCCGTGGATTCACTTAGCTTGGGGAGTGACGGGAACACTTGCAGACAAAAGCCTAGAGACTAGTTAGATAGTTGAGTTGTAGTCATTCATTTATTTGTACAAGTTTATATTTTCTACAAATGTAAAACTTGTGATCATTGTAAGTTAAATTATTTATGTGAATGAGCATTATTTGTGATCTTGATCTTCATGGCCGTGACAGCGTTCTACCGCCGACACTGCGGCGTAGGCTGGCTTGGACACGTCTCGTATCCGTTTAAAAAAAAACGGGTGCGAATCGTGACAACACTGGAGCCTCCTGCCATGTCTGCTCCAGTAAGGAGTAGTTCACCACCTATACTCCTACTTTTGAAGTGGTTATGATGGCGAACCAGGCACAAGCTGAAGTGCTCGGGATCGGGACGGTGTTGTTGAAGCTGACTTCGGGAAAGTCTCTGACGCTTCAAGGTGTGAAGCATGTACCTGCTATCGCCAAGAACCTGGTCTCGGAAGACCTACTCTGCAATATAGGCCTCAGGATGGACATCAATGCTGGCCAGATGGTGATGTCTATCAAGGGAACATATTTCGGAAAAGCTTTTTATACCGAAGGAATGTTCAAGATTCAGCTTGTAAATCAGTCCAATGTAATTAATGTAATTAATGAAGTCACTCATTCTGCTTACACTCTTGAGTTGTGGCATAATAGGCTAGGACATGTTTATTGTAAACGAATAAACAGAATGTCTAGTCTAAGACTTATCTCCAAATGTGGGGGTAAGGTAGAGAATGTGAAGTTTGTGCTCAAACGAAGATCACAAGGAAACCCTTTCCTCGTGTTAATCGAAGTACAGATCTTCTGGAGTTGGTTCACTCCGATATCTGTGACTTCAAACAGTTCTCTACAAAGGCCGGGATGAAGTATTTCATAACCTACATCGATGACTTCTCAAAGTATGCGTTCGTCTACTTGCTGAAGGCTAAAGATGAAGCATTCGAGAAGTTCAAGGAGTTCAAAGCTGAAGCTGAACGACAGACTGGACAACAACTCAAAAGGATAAGAAGTGATCGAGGTGGGGAGTACAAGTCTCATGAATTCGTATCGTTCTGCAAAGAACATGGAATTGTCAATGAGACTACGGCTCTGTACTCTCCTCAATCAAACGGAGTAGCAGAGAGGAAGAACAGAACGTTAACAGAAATGATTAACTCAATGTTGTTGACTGCTGGTCTTCCTAAGTGCTACTGGGGAGAAGCTGCATTGACGGCCACTTTTATTCTAAATAGGGTGCCTCATGCAACTTCTGATATTACTCCTCATGAACTCTGGTTCAAGGTCAGACCAAACTTGAATGTCATTCGAGTGTGGGGGTGTCTGGCATATGTCAAGCTTCAGATCTAAAGATTCAGAAGCTTGGGACAAGGACTACAAAGACGATCTTCTTGGGGTATGCCGAGAAGAGTGATGCTCGGAGATTTCTTGATATTGAGTCAAACTATATCATTGAATCTCGCAACGCAGAATATTTTGAAGACAAATTTGCAAGGCACAAGAATATTGTTCTTGCGGATGTTCCGGAGAACAATGAGGGTGCGCAAGAAACTGAAGTCTTCAATGAAGATGTGGTCCAAGAAGATATTGTTGTTAAAACAACGGTTGAACCAGAACAAGCTGAGCCGTCAGCTAAGCGTATGAGGAGGCCGAAGGACTTCGGAAGTGACTTTGTCACCTATCATGTGGAAGCAGATCTGCTTACCTAGATGAGGCAATAAAGACCAGAGACGCAATTTTTTGGAAGGAGGCGATTGACAATGAAATTGATTCCATCACCTCAAATAACACTTGGGTGTTGGTTGATCTTCCTGAAGGAGCGAAACCCATCGGATGCAAATGGATCTTCAAGAAGAAGATGAAAGCAGACGAAACTATTGACAAGTTCAAGGCTAGGTTGGTAGCCAAGGGGTTTTCTCAGAAGCAGGGGATTGACTATTTTGACACGTATGCTCCAGTAGCCCGGATGACCACCATCAGAATGTTGATTGCTCTTGCAGTAATACATAAGATGGTGATACATCAGATGGATGTGAATACGACTTTCCTAAATGGCGAGCTGACTGAAGAGATTTACATGCAACAGCCAGAGGGATTTGTCATCAGGGGTCTTGAAGACAAAGTCTGCAAGTTGGTGAAATCCTTGTACGGTCTTAAATAGGCTCCCAAGATGTGGCATGAGAAATTTGACAAAGTTATAAGGTCAAATGGCTACATGGTCAGCGATACGGACAAGTGTGTTTACACGAAGTTCGTTGATGGAAGAGGTGTGATCGTTTGTCTGTACGTGGACGACATGCTTATCCTAGGTACGGATATTAGCTGTGTCACTGAGACAAAGAAGTTCATCTCTAGCAAGTTCAGTATGAAGGACTTGGGGGAAGCTGATGTGATCTTAGGGATCAAGATCATCCGGACAGACACTGGACTAGCGCTGTCACAGTCTCATTATATTAAGAAAATGATCACTCGTTATGGGTATCGGGATCTTCCAGGGATCAATACGCCGTACAGGTGTGATCTGAAGCTGAAGCCTAATTCAGGGAAAAGCGTCAGACAGTTGGAGTATGCAAGCGTAATGGGAAGTTTGATGTATGCTACTACTGCCACAAGGCCTGACATAGCTTTTGCCGTGGGAATGCTGAGTCGTTTCACAAGCAACCCAGGTGCTGAACACTGGAAAGCTGTGAAACGGGTTATGAGATATCTCAAGAAGACTTAGACATATGCACTGTACTACAGCGGAGATCCGCAGGTAGTGGAAGGCTTCAGTGATGCCAATTGGTGCTCAGAGGTGGAGAGCGAGAGGTCCATAGGTGGATTTATTTTCACAAAGGGTGGAGCTGCTATATCGTGGAAGTCGAAGAAGCAGACTATGCTCTCGCGGTCATCCATGGAATCTGAGTTCTTTGTACTAGATACCACAGCCGAGGAAGCAGAATGGCTTCGGAAGCTCATGTATGATCTTCCATTGGTTGGGACGCAAATACCGGCGATACCGATATACTGCGACAACCAGGCGACTGCGGCGGTGGCATCAAATAACCTTTTCAACGGGAAAAAGAGGACTGTACGGTTGAAGTACAGGGCAGTACACGATTTTATCAAGAGAGGTGTTATTGCAGTGATTGATGTTCGGAGTTAGGAGAACCTGGCGGATCCGTTCACCAAGGGCCTCAAGCGCTAGCTGGTCAATGACACGGCTTGTAAAATGGGATTGAAGGCATTCTGATATTGGATTATTGTATTCCTACCATAAAGTTTTATGCTAATAGTTCAAAGATTTATCTACTAGGCATCTAGCTTTTGGTTCAAGGGAGGACCACTAATCGGAAGAATATCAGGAACGGTGGGTACATGTTCTATTGGGCATGGAGAGGTTACGGACCTATAACCACTGTTGTCTACTATTGTTTTCTGCGAAAAATGGTTCCTGTGGGAAGGTTGGCTTAATTGTCTTAATGAGTTCTCAGGCAGAGTGAATGCCTGGAGTGCTTTACAGGAAGCACGGTAGAGCAGCACTACAAGGAGTAAAACTCCATGCTACAGTGGGGTGACTCCACAATGAGGTTCCTATATGTGGGCTGCTGCCCAGGAATAGGATAAAGCCTCGGCTTTGCTGGCCAAGTCACAGTGGCGTAGCATCGCAAATAGGCAGTTAGCCTAATGATGTATGTTAAATATAAAGAGGGGTATAGTCAGCACTACAAAGAGGAGGAGTTCCTCATGTTACAGTGGCACGACACCACCATGAGGTACCCGGTTAGGGATAAAGCCTCGGCCTTGTAAGCCATGTCGTTGCGGCGTAACACCGCAAGGGAGCCTAAGGCTTCATGCTGGGTAGTTTGGCACTACAAAGTGGCGGTTGCCTCATGCTAGTGTAGTATGACACTACGATGAGGTTTCCAGTACGGGGTAAGGCCTCGGCTTTAAGCCATGTCATAGCGACGTAGCACCGCAAGGGAAGCGCAAAGTGCTTCATGCCATGTCTCTTTATAATGAACTCACCTATAGTGTATGACAGAGATATCAGGCCGTCTCTTGAGGGTAAACTTGTAGACACCCAAAATTATAGACTGAAACCAGGCTGGCACAGGGCCTTTAATGTGTAGCCAGAAGCACATGTAACTATATTTTGTAAGTGGAAAGAATTTCAGCTATGATACAGAATTCAAGGCTTAGTCCATTCTTGTATTATAGTTTAATTTTTAACCCGTGCGGGAAGATTCAAGTCGTAAGCGACATCTCTCCTAATGCATGATGGACAGTTACTGTGGGGAACACTTATATCCATATATAAAGATATGTGGGAGATTATTGGGTTTTTGGTTTTTCTTATAGAAAGGTTTAGTCCCACATCGGAAAAACAAATGGTTTGTATCTCTATATATTAGCTTTCCTATTATTGGAGATGCACATGTGGTGTGGAGGTGCACATGGGTTTGCCATGTAGGATTATTTTTCTAATAGGAAAAAGGCTAAAATCAACAATTAAAGCATTCATGCTTTTTGCTCTTGGGAAATTTATTTCCATAGGAGCTAAGCCCCGTTGGGGCTTAGCGACTCGGACTCGGGCTCGGACTCGGGCTCGGACTCGGGCTCAAGGGCTCATGAGGCGTAATATGGCATTTTGTTGGCGCACTTTGCACTTAGCACGTCAGCATCGTCGCTAGGCGCATAGTGCGCTTAAGTTGCGCTCGTTGCACGAGCCACTTGTGCGACCACGTTGCACGACCCGTTACGCGAGCCCAGTTACGCTGGCCCAGTTACGCAGCCCAGTACGCAGCCCAGTACGCCCAGTACGCGCAGTGTGCACAGCGTACACAGCGTGCGTAGAGTGCGTAGTGTGCGCAGCGTATCCAGTGTGCGTAGAGTGCGTAGTGTGCGTAGGGTGCATAAAAGGGGCTGTGTGCGTAAAGTGTAAATTACGCTGGTGGCACAACTTCCATTAGAACGTATCCTTCCATGTTCTGAGCGGTTGCTCCATGTTCGGGGTGGTTACTACCACGTCCCTAACATTGTGCTAACCGGGCAGTTGTTGCAGGGGCTTATATAAGGCCTCCTCCTCCTCTCTCACAGGTTACAAAACAGAAAGAGAAGCCACCAGAAAGTTTACGAAGTGTTCTTTAGCATAAGTAAACATAGTTTTCAGATGTGTTCTTTAACATAGTTCTGATCTGCAGCCTTCGAGAGAGAGGAAAGGTGTCGCACCAGCGTTGCTCTTGCACAGGAGTTCGTGTCCGTCCGAGGAGTCAGAAGAGCAGGAGTGTTCCAAGTTCTCCGACGAACTTGCTGGTTCCTGGAAGCTGTTCGCGTAGGGCGAATAAAGCTTTGAGCAACAGTGATCATTCACCCCAGCAGGCGTTCTTCCATCTTTCGCCAGTCACCTTCTTCGTTACTGCCAGTAACTCTGATTATATCTTCTTTTTAGATGTACTATGATCTGATTGCTGTGATTACGAAATCTTTTTAGATTCTCGTAATATCATAATGATATCTTTTTAGATCTTCGTTATCCTTGCACAACCTTCCTAGAAGTGTTGCGTTGGAACATTGTTTTTACAATTGTTTCATATTCTCAGTTTTCCATCAAGAAAATTGTGCCCCGGCAATAACAAGGTCAACATCGCCATGACCATGGCTATTGTGCTCATGCAGAAAAAATTATAGAAAACAGAGTTCTCTGGTGATAATGGGGGAGGATCTGGTTGGCTGAGCCCATGAAGTGTAAATGGGCTGTGGGGATAATTGTTGTGAAAAAAATTTAGAAATGAAAATAAATGGGAATTTAAGGTATTATATGGTTTGTAAAGAAGACTCTAGATATAGGAATATTCCAAGAATATTCCTATAGTTAGTTGGGCTAGTTAGAAAATAGTTAAAAATGGATGGGGGTTAGTTAGGAGCTTGTTAGGGAGATCGTTGAGTGTCACGACCCGCACCCTATTTAGGGGCACGAGGATGTGGTTATATCTAGCCTACGCCACAATGTCGACGGCAGAACGCTGTATAGGTCATCTGTAACATCTTACATCTAATAATATAGAATATAAACCTGTCATCTCTATACAGAGGAATAATATGACATATGAAATATATTCCCCAATCACAAGCTCTAAGGAAAGAATAAGCACGATATCTGGATAGATGATAAAGAAGATAAAACTGAATAGCAACAGAAGTCACAACACAAAATCTAGAAGTTTAAGTCAATATAATACATATCCTGAAATGAATATAACATCTCAATCTCATAAACTGGAGACAAGGTCCAGTAACCCTAGCTACAAGCTAAAAATACTACTAAAGGTTCACCGTCAACGAGTACTGGCTCCAAAGTAAATCTTCTAGATATGGTCATCAGTTCTCTAAATACTCAGAAAAATATTATCCATTCAGGATTGGAGCGAAGTACAACCCAAATAGCAGTTCCAATTAATTGACAAAAACTATAAAGCAGTGATAAAGAAAATGCAATATACGATGAGGAAAATATGTCTAAGGCAATAATATAATGGAAAAAGACAGACAATATAATCTAAAAATGTAATCTGTGCAGGCAAATAATGGAAGAAGAGCTATCATTTCAGAGATAGAGCAATGTAGCTGGTGAACTGAGTATGAAACTATAATAGACAATGTGTTTTGGAACACCAATTAGATATGTGATCGGCTTAGGAGATTCAATGATTTACACTAAGGAAGGCTAGCTCAACCAAAGATGGAGTGTATGATAGCTAGTAGCCAATGATTTACACTACTTGCCTATAGTTTTTGATCATATATCCAACTAGTATTTCTCCCGTCTCGACTGATACAATGGATCCAACCATGACACGTTACTAGCTAATGTATTCCAGTGTTATCCAATATTATCCAATGTTATCCAATAACAACGAGGATAGTATCCGATACCATTGCGAAAATTTAAGGTAACATCCCTTGACAGATCCAATAATAATACCAATCCGTGTACCATCGTGACAAGAATCATAAGTAATATTTCTAAATACTTAAAGTTATAGTAGTAATCAAATAATAGAAACTATCAGAAAATGTGCTCACCTGTCGTCCTAAACAGTAAATATGAATCGAGACTCAAACTGGAGTCACAAGACCTATAGATGAGATATTCATTGTTAATTGGAGTTTAATAGTGTTAAACATGGTTTTCTAGTATGTGATATGCAATCTAGGTCCATTCTAGGTCAAATTTGACTTACAGTTGACTTTTGGTCAACTGCTCAACCCTGGTCAAACACTAGTCAAACCAAGTCAATCTAGGTTAGGTTGACCTATTTCAAGTCAAATACCTACCTAGATACCCTATCTATATGTATATGCCCCATAGCCTATGATTACCATATATATATATATATATATATATATATATATATATATATATATATATATATATATATATATTTATATATATATATATATATATATATATATATATATATATATATATTTTTTTTTTAATATATATATATATATATATATATATATATATATTTTACCATATATATATATATATAAAAAAAAAAAAAAAAAATATATATATATATATATATATATATATATATATATATATATATATATATATATATATATATATATATATATATATATATAAAATATATAAAATATATATTTTTTTTATAAAAATATATATATATTTTATATATATATATTTTTTTATAAATATATATATATATATATATATATATATATATATATATATATATATATATATATATATATATATATATATATATATATATATATAAAATATATATATATATATATATTTTTTAAATATATATATATATATATATATATATATATATATATATATATTTCCTATATATATATATTTCCTATATATATATATATATATATATATATATATATATATATATATATATATATATATAGGATGTTACCTACTTATCTAGGTAACACCCTACTCTACTTAGATAGGTAATAATGTTACCCATTATATATTAGGTTATCCACTCTAAGTTATACACAGATATAAGTATGGCCATTACCTTAGTTTGGTTAGGTAATGTATTACTTACCCTATGGATAATACATTACCTTTGGTTGGATAATATCAATACCTTAGATTAGGTAAACCATTACCTTACTAGATAGGTAATATCATTACCTACTTAGGATATGTAATAACTTAACATATATATATATATATATATATATATATATATATATATATATATATATATATATATATATATATATATATATATATATATATATATATGTATAGCCCTCTCTAATAGTAGGTAAACCTCATTACCTACCTAGCTCCCGACCTCAAACACACACACACACACACACACACACACACACACACACACACACACACACACACACACACACACACACACACACACACACACATACTGTCACAACCACTTTCTAGAATAAGGTTATTTGGTAATTATAAATTTTTGATTATTTTTATAATATTTAATTTGGTGTAATGTGATTTTGGCTTTTGCTAGTGTGACCTTAGAACAACTTAGCCTAGAGACTAACCATGATCATGGAGACATAGCTAAGTAGTTTGAGTTAGTATTTAGACTCTAATCTAGCTATGAATGACTTAAAGACCATTTAGAGAATTGAATTAAGGAGCTACTTTAGACCTTTAGCTTAAAGGGTTTGTTTTACATCATAGGAAGAGGTAATGGGCCTTTGTTGTAGTGCCCCGTCCCGCTCAGTCAATCGGAGGAATCGAAACGTCGACGACGTTCGGCTTGGCCTTACAACGGCAACTCGAAGACATTGCTCAGGTGGGGTAGTTTCGGTGAACTTGCCTCATCTTTGCCTTCACATAATAATACGCATGTTTTCAACTTGCACAAGTAGGCTTAATAATAAAAGAGATGAATCCACATAGCTAAAGGGAATAATCCCGAAGGGTCGAAATGAGTTAGAACATGGAAAAAGGTCCAACGGTCGGCTTAGAGTTGGTGCACGGCGTGCTTTGAAAATAACACTCGGTCCTTCGTCCCGTGGCTTGGGAGAAGGAATGTTGGTCTTCGGTGCAAAAGCTAAGAGTTAGCCTAAGTCATAGGCGTCGCCCACATAAACGCTTGATAAAGCGTGTACGGTTCCGTTGCGCAAGGCTTGGCATAGCCTTTGCTCGTCCCTCGGGTTAATTCGTAGGCTTGAGTAAGTTAGGCAAAGTTGTGCCGGTCGACCTAAGTCTTTCCAAGTGCTGTCCCGCTCATTCTGCGGTTGTCAAGTTAAGTAGTCCCTCGATCTCAAGGCCCGTCGACTTGGGCAAGAGTATCACGTAGAGCACGATTGGCTTAAGGCACGATGCACGGGCTTAGTGTCTAAGGCAAGGACTATGATTCAAGGTGAGTTTAAGAAAGGGATATCAAATAGGCATTTATGAGTTGAACCAAATGATAGGGTAACAAGGAAGGAAATACTCGCGACCGTGGGTCGTCGAGGGGTCTCAAGGAAAGGAATGCTCGCGACCGTGGGTCGTCGAGGGGTCTCAAGGATAGAAGTCTTGGTTTTTACAAAGGAATGACTGTGTGAGACGTCAGTTTGTGTCGAGTCTTGCATGGTCATTTGACAACTTGTCGACAAGGGCGATGAACCCTCGAGCGGTAACCCCTGGGCCATGGGGGCCGACTCGGCCTAGGAGGGAACAGGGTATAGTCGTACGTAAGGTTTTGGCACAGGTTAAGCGGGGACTTGCGACGGGGCTAGCTACTTGCGTCGAAAGGATCCCGATTAACAAAACTATACGTCAAGGTATGGCTTGTGATGCCAGTGGCCAAGTTCATATAGATGTCGGCAAATAGCGGCTAACTGCGTGTATGCCTTTGGATTGAGTTGAGTTGAAGGTGTGTACAGTTAGAACACAAAGTTCGGGCCTAAGATTGGATTTCAACATAGGCGTCGTGCTTCGGCACGAGAGGTGGCGTCAAGTCTTGAGTTGTCGGCATATAAGTTCCTTAAGTTGGTTGAGTTGTTTGAGTTAAGACGGGAAACCACCGCAAGACAAAGTGGGTCGACATAAGTTCAGAAGTTTTGATTGGGTCAGTTGGTGGTCAAGTAGCAAGGGCCGCTAGGCGGCAAGGGCCGCTAGGCGGCGATATGGTTAAGTCTCACTGAATTGCGAGGCACGGCCTCAGCAAGGGTTTGAAGCACGGTCACACAAAAAATAGAGCTAAATTGCGTAGTTGCATCTCTGATTTAAGCCGTAAGGCAAACACGACTCGATAGGTTAACGTTGTTGGCACGAGAAGGGTCTTGAGGCAAAGTATTGAGTTAACATTTGTTGCAAGCACGAGATGG
This sequence comes from Iris pallida, assembly GCA_029216955.1. Lineage (NCBI taxonomy): Eukaryota > Viridiplantae > Streptophyta > Magnoliopsida > Asparagales > Iridaceae > Iris > Iris pallida. The sequence goes on along the minus strand of JANAVB010016197.1, from coordinate 31,609,196 downwards.
TCTAAAGACACAAAATAAGCAAGGCGTCGGCCCTAAAACTGATCCTAAGACAAGATTAGAAAGACAATTAATAAAAAGGGACTATGTTGCACAAAGTAAAATAACGTGCGGGTTTTGTATGGGTGGGCGAGGAGCTCATTCCACCAGTACAGTTGAGTACTGACACCCACATAGTTTATATGTGCAGGCACAGGTAGAAGCTCGTGGCACGGAGCTCGCTTGGATGCGTCGAGGCATGGAGTTCCTTGGCGATTCGAAGCGCGCGGCCGTATGGACTAAAGATTTATACGGGACATAATGTATGGACATCGCCTTCCGAAGCTTTCGCTGGATCAAGATTTGTAATTGAGAGATGAGAGAGTGCTGAGTGAACTTGTAAAATGTGAGAAGAGTGAGCTTGAGTGATTGTAATCTTGGCCTTGCGCCCCCAATGTAATCGTTGTTTCAATATCAATAAAGAGCTTCTTTTGAATGACTTGTGTTTCTTCTAAATTTCTGCTGCTATGTTCATTGTCTCTGCATTGGACTTCTGTGCGACGACCCCGTCGCAGCCGCTGAAATCGGCCGTTATGGAACCCGCCTTGCATGAGCGCAATCTAGGCTCGTGCGGCATCACGCCTTAGCGAGGACGATCGCTCCTACGGGAGCGGGGCGTGACATTTGTAACTTAGACTAACCCTAGCCCACCTCATATGGCCGGCCAAGAGAGCCTCTCACCCCCCTATTTAAGTCATCATGTAGCCCCCTTGCCTCCTTTCTAGCAAACCCTAACCCTAGTTTGTGTTCTTCCCCAAATTTGTCCCCTTTCTTTAAATTACCTCTAAATTGGACCAAATCAGTTTTATTGCATCCCTCTTGTGAAGAAGAAGTCTCTAGGGGCTAGCTAGCAAGGATTAGAGGCATTGGACCATAGAATTTTGGTGTTGAAGCTTTGGAAGGGGCTATTTCATTGAGATTCTAACTCTCAATAGGTAATGCTATCTAAACCCTTTCAATTACTGATTTCTCTCCATAAATGCAAGCATTTTGGGTCCCCATAGCTATTGGTAGAGTTTGTCTTTGATTTGTGTCCATTTGGTATGTGTATCGGAGGCGTATCAGAGTGTAGTATAAGTGTTTGGTGAAATGCCTCTTAGGAATTGATTTTACTGTTTTATAAAACTAATTTTATAAAATTATAGCCCTATGTGTGTGGATTGTGTTTCCGTAGGACTGAGAAGGATTTGACAAGTTTTGGACACGGGGATGCCTGCATGACACTGTGGTGCGTGTCCTACTGCCACGAGTCTCGTACTTGCTAGACACGTCACGTGGACACGTGAAACTTGGTGGACACGTGGGGGCAACCTTTTTAATATGCTTACAAAGTTTCACGAGAAATGGATTCGCATCGAGGGAGAAATTATGCTCGTATGGGTTTTGCTCTGACTGTGCGCGCGCGAGTTCGATCTACTAATGCGGTATTCGTTCTCAGAAATGACACATCCTGGAGACCTAGCAGACACTTGGACACGTAGCCCTATACCTACCCTAGATACTGATACGAGCACGAGACTTCTTATTGGACACAACGAGTCCTAGGGGGCTCGATACGCGTGCACGAGCCTTGTTGTGCATAGTTTTCTAATACTTGGTTTTGACACTTGTTGGACACAATATTGACACTGTATAGACACAAACGACACCCCCTTTGTGACACAATGTTCACACACTTTTCCCTCTTTCATATTCCCAGTTTACACTTGCAGGGGAATTAAACTTGATTGTAAACTCGTTTGTACAAAAGAAAGCCTAGAAAGAAATCCTAGGAAACAATCTTAGTTCAATTGTTTAGTTTTTAATTCTGGGAAGTGACGATAAAGGCTCCGAAAAGTGTAGCAACTCTGCCTTACTCCTTGGACTATCATATGCAGTCTTTGCTCTTGAAAAAATTTATCAGCCTTTGATTGCCAACCTTTAGCATGGGTGTAGTACCCTGCTATTTATAGTGATTCCTGAAATAGCAGATTTTAGGTCACATAAAGGGCCACGTGGCCACGTATTTGTAACAACACACAAAGACTCGATCTTGGGCTGCCAACTGGTGGGGGTTGTTGAGATTTTGTTGTAGCGAATCTGGGTGGTTAAGACTTGGTCAAATTGGCATGTGTCCCCTCCACAAGGTAGAGTCTGACTCATTTTGGCTGCATAGTGGCCTTAGGGGCCTTGCTTTTGTGACTCGGCTCCGCTTGGCCGCTTGGGATCTTTGAGAACCTTGCTTCTGCAGCTTGGTTTCACTTGGCCACATGGGATCTATGAGAAGCTTCCCTCTGCGGCTCGAGTCCCCTTAGCCGTATGGGGCCTTCGAGAGACTCGCTTCTGTGGTTCGAGTTGTCTTAGCTGCATGAGGTCTCCAGGGGCACTACTTCTGCGGCTTAGTTTCGCTTGGCCGTATGGGGTCTCCAGGAGCACTGCTTCTGCGGCTTCGTTTCACTTGGCCGCATGGGGTCTCCAGGAGCACTACTTCTACGGCATAGTTTTGTTTGACCGTATGGAGTGATGATCCGCATAAACTCTATTTTTTCCGTGCTTCTATAAGACCCCCTTCAAAGTTTTCAAATTGCAAATTTGGAATACTTTGAATAAGAAGCATGGAGAAGAAACGTCAAGTCGTACAGAAGTTTCAAACCGCAGGAAGATTTCGTCTAGGGTGTCCAGCTGTCATTTACTGTGTTTTAATGCTCTGATTCGATTTTGAATTTGATGCTGTCTTTTCGGTTACTGTGACGGTTATAAAGAATAGAATCCCGAGGGCCATCATTATCTTTTAATGGCACGATAACCGAAGTGGCGCCTATCTGTTTCAACTTATTGGTAGCCCATAAATATGTAGGCCGTACGACAGCAAGAGAACTCCTATTGCTTTCTCTTTTCATCTTCTTTTCTTCCAATATTCTTTTTCGTTCCCGATCAGCCATGGCCCCCGAAGCCCCCAAGTCGACCGACGCTGCTAACAAATGAAAAGGGATTGCCTCTTCGTCGATAGCTGTGGACTCATTCTTTGCTCATCTTGATGTACAACCTCCTACCTACGGTAATGATAGTGGAAGAACGAATGCTTTGAACCCAGATGGCCATGTCGCATGCTTTATGCGCGGGTCTGACCATATTTTGCCGCTGTGCTATGGCTTCAATACCTTTAGTACACAGTTGGCCTTCATAGGGAATGTGCCGCATGTACTCTATATGACTAGGCCGCATGGACTGAGCTGCATAAATATCAGAGTATATACGGCTTGTACCCTGTCTATATCTGTGCCGCATAGATTCCACACGATCGAGCCGTATGAACTCTCCTCTGATCTGGGCCGCGTGTGTTCTATTGTAGCTGGGCCGCATGAGCTAATAGAGAAACCCCATTCACTTTGTTTTCTTTTGACTGCTAACCCCCTCCCTTTTTATATTCCATAGGGATATGGTTAGCAAATTCCCCAGGACCGGTATCGACAATTTTGGATATGGTGAAGATGCAACATTCGACACATACATCAGACAGCTCGGAACTCTCTATGCTTCGGAAGGGTTTTCCTCAGATGGTAGGAAGAACCTTTATTCATCGGAGAGTCAGATGGTGGTTGGGCATCGTCGTGAAAGTTCTGTTTTTACGGCTCTCCAAGTTGGCAAAAGCAACACTAGGGATGTTGTTTTGAAGGTATGGCCTTTTGGAGGAACGGGCCTAGGACGTCCGCAATACGGAGGAGAGAAAGTTAGCATTTGTAGATGCTTTTTAGCATGCTATATTTTCCCTCCTTCGTGTGGCTTCTCGAAGGTTCAACAGCCTTGTTTGCTTCTCAGCAGTAAAACATGACTCCTTTCGAGGGCTACGAAATTGCTTTTTGACGAAGGCGTAGTGCTGCCAAACTGACCAAACAATGTGTTGCTGATGAGTAGTGGATTTCTCCCTTTTTCTTTTTGCTGCTGGAGATGTAGTCCTATGAATGTAACTAATTTTGAATAAAATAATAAATTCACTTCATTCTTTGTTTGTGGTATCTGTGGTGCTTGTACTAGAGGGCCTAATACAACATTTGCGATTGATAAAGGACATCCTACTGGGGGAATTTTTGTGGACCTATTGCCCTTTTGTGCATTTGGAGATGCGAGCAATAGATTTGAATAATATTTTGTGGGCCTATTACCCTTTTGTGCACCGGTAGTACGAGTAATAGATTAGAATAACTTTTGTGGAACTATTACCCTTTTGCGCACTGATGGTGCGGGTAATAGAATTGAAACAAAACCTAACAGAGGTAATATGGACGTGATAGGTTCTGTGGTCTTAGCACCGTGATTTTATTTCGAGTTGGGTACAAGTGTTAAGCTAGGAGACTATCGATATCAAAGGTAATATGGACGTGACACACGATAATCATGAATAATTTTTTTGTGGACCTATGACTCTTCTGTGTACTGGTGGTGCGAGTAATAGATTTGAGACAAAACCCAATAGAGGTAATATGGACGTGATAGGTTCTGTGGCCTTAACACAGTGACTTTATCCCGGGTCGGGTTCAGGTGTTAAGTTAAAAGAATATCGGTATCAGAGGTAACACTACCAAAATAAGTCATATCAGCGACGTATTTAGCGACTCCAAGATAAAACGTCGCTAATATTTAGGGGTTTAGCGACGTTTATCAAAGGCGTCGCTGTTCGTCGCCAACAGCGACTAAAAGCGACGTCTAGCGGCTACAATTTGTTAAATGGGAATCTGCGTCACAAGTTCGTTGGTACACGTCACTGATATAGCGACGTGTAGCGACACATTTTAAGTAGCGTCGCCGTTTATTAAATATCAGCGACGTTTAGCGACGGCAGAGAAGAACGTCGCTAAATGTTTGATATAGGCGGCGAGGGTTTCCTTTTCGTTCATTCACAAATTTCCCCCCTCCCAATTTTTCATGCACTCTTCCTCTGCGACGCTCCTCCAGCCTCCTCCTCCGCGGCGCTACTCCGGCGATCTCCCTTCTCCTTCTCCTCCTCCTCCTTCCTCAGGTAGCTCCTCCTCATGTAACTCTCTCCTGTCCCCGCTTTCCATTTTCTCCTCGTCTTCTAGCTCTCTCTCGTTTCTAGTTCGTGTCCACGAGAGCGTGGACTCGTTGCGGGGGACACGAGACTCACAGTGGACTCGCTGCGGGGGACTCGTTTCTAGTTCGTGTGACACCTATTTTGTTGGTTTGGACACATCGTGTCCTACTGTGTGGACACGACTCACAGGGTGACACCTATATACTGATACTGGGAGTTTTTTGGGCATATCAACTGTCAATTTGATGTTTTGCTTGGATTTGAATTCTAATTTAGGGTTCGAGCCCTATTTACTGATATGGGGAGTTTTTTGGACATTTTCAGGGTTTTGAAATGATGAATAAATTGACTAATAATTATTATCGAGCCCTATAAAATTTCAGCTATGTCACGAAGGATGGATACAAATCCTGTGAATGAGTTTTCTCCTAAGTATTCTCGACAGTTGAGTATTATTTAGCTCACTGACATTACTGAAATATGGAATGATTAGTGTAGGGTATATTGGTCAGGTTTTGACAGAGTTGGGATATGATAGTATGCATGTTACAATTAACAAGGAATGCTGTTGACACCAAATATTGCACGACAGGTTACTTGAGTAACCTGGAATGTTTTACCTACTGAAACAAATGGTTTGGGCAAGGGTGTGTATAGGTTTGTCATCAGATGGTATGGGATTTTGTCTGCCAAGTTCTGAACAGCAGTCCAGGCTGCCTGCTTAGTTGAAAGTCTTAATTAGACTTTCCGTTCAGTACCCTTTGACTGAATTAAGTTGAGCTGAATACCATATGTTAAATCCTAAATCTAAGTCTGTCTGTTGTTCAATTCATGACAGGTTATCTTGTTAACAGTAAATGCCTTCCTTTTTATTATGTGTGAAACTCAGAGGTAGGATAAATCCAGTACAAATTAGGGACTATCATGTTCAGGCAATTGGTACCAGTATTTAAGACTAGTTTGATTTATATAATTATCTGCCATTCGACTGGTGAGACAGAAATCTATGTATGACATTTGCTATAAGGAATTTGCATTAATCTACGATACGACATCGTGATCAGGACATAGGCCCTGCAGCCATTCGACTAGCGAGGCAGAAACTATGTAGCCGCCGTAGATAAAGTTGACTGTCCTCTGACCCCCATCCCTCGGTAATAATGATACGACAACCTATCACTACATCTTTTAGTAGTAGATAATGTCTTAGTATTACATTATGTGGGTTCATCTTGATTCTGTTACATCCTTCAGATACTAGATTCGATAAGAACATATACTACACCATATGTACAGAACATAGATGATTCAAACTAATGTATGCTAGAATGAATTTTGGGTTGTGTTCTGAGCCATTCGTCCCCACACTTGGCAATTATGCATGTGAAATATATCGTTGAAGAACATAAAACTTGTGGTCGTACAATCGTCACTTTCGGGCGTCAGTTCATGTCGGTCTTCACTTTCTGCAGTAATTATCTTAAAATGGATAAGAATTACTATCTGCAGAACCGTTTGTGGATATAAAATCGTCATCCTGATAAATTATTATCTGTGTCAATCTTTGCAGAAATATCTTTAAATGGATATGAATTACTATCTGCGGAACCGTTTGTGGATATACAATCGTCATCCTGATGACATGTGCGGTGTGCGGGATAAATTTATACAGGGTGTGCAACAGTTCCTGCAGTTTGCCAAGGCGTTCCCTCAATACATGGACCGTACATATTGTGTGTATATGTGTTGTTTGATACTGTGTTCGTGATGCACACCGTCGTTGTTGTAACAAATGGTGTAGGGGATGCTGCAAATGCTACAAATGCTGCAGGGGATGCTGTAAATGCTGTAATTTTTTTAAATTTTTTTCAATATTAGCGACGTTCAGCGACTCTCAGCGACGACCAGCGACGAAGGTAAAGTCGCTAAGTAAATATAGGGCACGTCGCTAACTCTGATGAGTACCGTCGCTGATCGTCACTAAACGTCGCTATGTAGGACGTCGCTACACGTTGCTATATGTCGGTACTATAGCGACGTAGCAAAGTCGCAGAACGTCGCTATTTGGCTCTCAAGCCAGGTCAGCATAGATGTATGTCAATTCGCTCAACGTTGCTAGGTTGTGTCGGTAAATAATGACGTTTTATGTCGCTGAATTAGCGACGTGTCCGCGTCGCTGAGTGTCATCGCAATAGCGACGTATTGTGATATTTTGTTGTTTAGCGACTAGGTTAATCGCGACTACGTTCAAACGTCGCTAAATACGTCGCTAATCGATATTAGCGACGTATTTTCCCTATTTAGCGACGTCCTGAGGCGTCGCTGATTTGACAGATTTTAATAGTATAATATGGACGTGGCACACGATAATCAAGAATAATTTTTGGTGGACCTATTACCATTTTGTGCACTGGTGGTACGAGTAATAGATTTGAGACAAAACCCAACAGAGATAATATGGACGTGATAGGTTCTGTGGTCTTAACTGTTGACACAAAGTCACAGTCAACCAAATATTGATAACATTGACTAAATAATATTTGTAATAATTCAATACGACACACGACGTCTACATTAAGCTCAAGTCAGAAGTCAGCTCAGTCTCAGCTTCTCAGTTATTTTTGAGTCTGTATTTTACACTTTTGTTGAGTCTAGACTGATGTAAACTGTGTCATGCTGAGCTCTTGAGACTTGACCTATAACCTATCCAATAATCCTCAAACTCCACCATCCAAAAAAATACCCACTGGCCACTTAGACCAGCTCTGTGCTCTGGAGACAGAGTTCGGGCCGAACTCTGCCTCCACACAGAGTTCGGGCCGAACTCTGTCCCCTAAAAATCAGCATCCCTAATTTTAGGGTTAGCTGGTTGCTAGTTGTCCAACGGCCAAATATTTAAAATTTCCTACCCGAATTCTGGCCGAATTCTGCCTACAAAAACACTATAAATAGGCCATGAATTCTCTCATTTCAAATTATCCAATATTCTCTTCTCTTCTCTCTTATATCTCAAATAAGCCATACCCTTCCCATCTACTAGCCACAAGCCTCCTAAGTCTCGAGTGCTCAGCATCTCTCAGTTAGGATTCTTGTGCAAGAGTTAAAGAAGTCGCTTGGACAATTCCAAGCAAATCGCCACTGCAATCCTCTGTAAGAAGTTGACGTGCTCTTCTGAAGTAAAGGCACGGGTTGTAAACTACTATTTCACAAATAGTGGATTTAATCCTGAGCTAGAGTTCTCAGGTCTGGACTAGTCCTCCACGAGGGAAACCAGGTTAAAATTGCTGTGTTTGCGTATGCTTTCTTGTTCTTCATTTACTTTCCGCATTTTACTCTGATTATTTATACTTCGTGAAAGAGTTAATTTTTAATTGGTTATTTTCTATATAAACTCTATTCACCCCCCTCTAGAATTGCCACCTGTTCTTCAATTGGTATCAAAGCTCTGTTCTCTTTACAAGGATTTACATCCTAGAGCTGATCCATGGCAACCACACAATCCTTGATTTCCAATCACGGTGAAGGACAGTCCACTCATAGGCCTCCCCTATTTGATGGAACTAACTACATGTATTGGAAAACAAGGATAAGCTTTTATCTCAAGTCTCTAGACTTCGACCTGTGGACAGTCGTCACTGACGATTACAAAAAGCCCGCCAGGATAGTTGTCAACGGTGATCTCATTGAGAAATCACATGACAAATATTCTGACGAAGAGAAGAAACAGGCAAGTCTAGACGCGAGAGCTATTAATGCTTTATTCTGTGCTATAGACAGGAATGAGTTAAACAGGGTATCTACATGCACCACATCCCACGAAGTATGGAAGCTTCTAGAAGTGACGCATGAAGGAACCACCCAATTCATTGAATCAAAAATTAGTCATCTTACGCAAGAATACGAGGCATTCAAGATGAAGTCAAACGAGACGATCAAACAGATGTTCACAAGATTCCTCGACATCATCAACCCCCTGTCTTCACTTGGAAAGCAATATTCAAATCATGAGAAGATTCACAAGTTGCTTAGGGGGCTACCAAAAATTGGAACCCTAAGGTGACAGCCATCATAGAAGGGAACGATCTCACAACCATGTCAATGGAGACCTTGATGGGTAAGCTCATGACTCACGAGCTTGACCTCAAGGACTTCGAAGAGCCTGCTCCGAAGACTAAGGAGATCGCTCTCAAAGCTCATCGACGAAGGGCTGAGCACGATGAGACCGAAGACGACAACTCGGATGACGAAGACCAAGCTCTCATGGTTCGCAACTTCAAGAAATTCCTTCGCTTCAATAGAAGAAAGAAGGAACCACAAAAGACGATGAAGAAGAGCCAACCTGCTATGGTTGCAAGAAGACTGGACACGTCCGAAAAGACTATCCATTCTTGAAGAAAAGCAACCGCTATGAGAAGCCATACAAGAAGACCTCATCAAACAAATATGCTAACACAAGCATTTGGCATGAAAGTGAAGCGAGTGACTCCGAGAAAGAAAAGGACTCTCCTCAAGATAAAGCAAATGTGTGCCTAATGGCAACCTCCAACAAGGTATCTAACGAAACTCTAGACGACTTCTCTTTTGATGAACTTAGCGATGCCTTCACTGATTTACTCGATGATCACAAAAAGGTCATCGGTAAATACAAACATGCCAAGGACAAAATCAAAAGTCTTGAAGACGAAATACAAAGAATTTCTCTATTACTTGATAACATTAGAGACACGTCACCCACTGATATTACTGATGAAGTATCCAAGCTTAAAATAAGCTTACATGATGCTGAAGCACGTATTGAGCAACAAACTCAAGAAATCACTACACTCAACACTGTTGCTTGCTGAAGAAAAGAGTCGACACAAGATTTCTATGACTAAGATATATGGCTTAAATATTAAGGTTGATGAACTGCAAGCTGTTTCTAAGAGATTAGAAACCTAAATTGGGAAAACAGGTTGCTCAACCTCAAACCCAATCACATGGGCACAACACCACTCAAGCTAGTCAACCACGTCATCCTCATGTAGCACGTAACCATGCTTTTATATACACTAACTTTCATAAAACACAAAAACCACGTGCACGTAAGAATACTTCTCATACTCATCATGCTGCACAAAGACACAACCAACATCACTCGACATATAGAAATTATCACAATGCCATGCCATATAGACAAGATCATCATGTCATGCCATATAGACAAGATCACCATATCATGCTATATCACCATGCTATGCCATATAGACAATATCAGCATACTATGCCACATAGACAATATCAGCATGCCATGCCACATAGACAATATCACCATGCCATGCCACATAGACAACATCACCATGATCACCATACAAACTCTACACATCATGTCCATCCACATCATGCTGCCTATAGATATTATTCTCATGTTCCTAGTGTAAATAAAATGCTATATGTACTTACTGTGGATCACATGGACACATTTCACCACAATGTAGAGTTAGAAGACTGGTAGACAAAAAGATATATGCATGGTTTCCGAAAACTAACTTTTCAGGACCCTCAAGAAATTGGGTACCAAAGGTCACATCTACTCTTGATGTAGGTGGACCTTCCCTCCTCAACTAAGAGTAAGTAGATTCTCGATAGTGGATGCTCGCGACATATGACAGGAGACGCAAATCTTTTCACATCACTATCGATGAAGAGAGAAGGATATGTATCCTTTGGCAACAACCTCAAAGGATATATTATAGGTAATAGGCAATATTGGTTATCCCCCCTCTCCCGTAATAAAGGATGTCTGCCTAGTGACCGAGTTAAAGCATAACCTGCTCAGCATTAGTCATCTTGCTGACCATGGTTATGACATTAACTTTGGACAAAACAAATGCCTTATTTATGATAGGTCAACGGGAGACATTATTTTTGAAGGGGTTAGAGAGGATAACATTTATACTTTCTATTTGTCTAGAAATACTAACAATACAGGTAGATGCTTATATGCTCACAAAGATGAATGGCTACTATGGCACCAGCGTCTTGGTCATGCCAATATGGATAATATATCCAGGCTATCGACCAAGAAGCTAGTGAGAGGATTGCCAGATATCACATTCAAAAAGGACACGGTATGTGCCGAATGTGAAATGAACAAGGCAATCCAAATCCTCATTTCATTCCATCAACTCTGTAAGTACTACTAGATCCCTGCAACTACTCCATATGGATTTATTTGGTCCCAGTAGAGTAGCTAGTCTTGGCGGTAAACTTTATGCATTTGTTATTGTTGATGATTTTTCGAGATTTACTTGGGTTTTCTTTCTTACAAATAAAAGTGATGCTATTTCTGTTTTCAAGATTTTTGTTAAGAAAGTTTAAAACGAAAAAGGCTACATGATTACTCGAATCCGAAGTGATCATGGAGGTGAATTCGAAAATTCTGATTTTGAAAGATTTTGTGATTCTAATGGTTTTGACCATGAGTTTTCTTGTCCTAGAACTCCACAACAAAATGGTGTTGAGGAGCGGAAGAATAGAACTCTCGGCGATATGGCCAGAGTTATGTTGAATAAATTTTTACTTCCGAAATACCTTTGGGCAGAAGCTGTCAGTACAGCATGCCACATTTTGAATAGGGTGCTTATTCGTCCCATTACGAAGAAAACACCCTATGAACTTTGGTTGGGAGAACCCCCAATGTTTTTTATTTTAAAGTTTTTGGATGTAGATGTTTTATCCTTAACACCAAAGACAACTTAGGCAAATTTGATGCCAAAGCTGACGATGGTATTTTCCTTGGCTATGCTGCCAAGAGTAAGGGATATAGAGTCTTTAATAAACGCTCACTAATTGTGGAAGAGTCAACAAATGTGACTTTTGATGAAGATAACAGTGCAGCAAGTACTCTTGATGATGACGTTGAGCCATCAACTTCTACTCCAATGAATACCTCAACCGAAACTAATTCTCTGGAGGGCTTGCCTAAGAAATTTTCTTTCAAGCCTTCTCATCCAGAAAATTTAGTGATAGGTGAAGTTTCACGTAGAGTAACTACCAGATCATCACTAAGAGACTCTATTGCTAGCACTGCCTTTATTTCACAAGTTGAGCCGAAAAACATTTCTGAAGCTTTTAATGATGAATTTTGGATTTCTGCTATGCAAGATGAACTCAACCAATTCGAGAGGAGTCAAGTGTGGGAACTAGTTCCTAGACCGACTAATCACTCGATAATTAGTACTAAATGGGTTTTTAGAAACAAAGTAAATGAAGATGGTTCAGTCACACGCAACAAAGCTCGTCTAGTAGCTCAAGGATACAACCAAGAGGAAGGTATCGATTACGATGAGACGTATGCTCCGGTTGCTAGACTAGAATCCATTCGGATGCTTTGTGCATTTGCAAATTATCAAAATTTCAAATTATTCCAAATAGATGTGAAAAGTGCTTTCTTGAATGGTTTTATTAAGGAGAAAGTTTATGTAAAACAACCCCCTGGCTTTGAAAATCATAAATTTCCCGACCACGTGTTCAAGCTAAAGAAAGAGCTATATGGCCTTAAACAAGCCCCCAGAGCTTGGTATGAAAGGCTAAGAAGTTTCTTGCTTGAGAAAGGTTTTTCAAAAGGGAAAATTGACACTACACTTTTTATAAAATCTTTTAAAAACACTATTCTATTAATCCAAATTTATGTTGATGATATCATTTTTGGTTCTACTAATGAAACCCTTTGTCAAGAATTTGCCAAGTGTATGCAGACAGAATTTGAGATGAGCATTATGGGAGAACTCAACTACTTTCTTGGTCTGCAAGTGAAACAAATGGCTAATGGAACTTTCATCTGTCAGTCGAAGTATACAAAGGATATGCTGAAAAAGTTCGATCTTGACAACGTCAAACCAATCAGCACTCCAATGGCTACTTCAACCAAACTCGAACCAGATGAGAGCGGCAAAACCCATTGATCAACGTAAGTATCGAGGTATGATAGGCAGCTTACTTTATTTAACTACTAGTCGCCCCGATATCATGTTTAGTGTTTGCCTATGTGCTAGATATCAAGCAAATCCTAAGGAATCACACTTGACCGCTGTTAAGAGTATCTTTCGATACCTTAAGGGTACGGTTACAGTGGGCCTATGGTATCCCAAGTCAACATCATTTGACCTCATTGGTTACTCTGATGCAAATTTTGCTGGATGCAAGGTACGTCGACCGTAAAAGTACAAGCAGCACGTGTCATTTATTAGGAAAGGCTTTAGTCTCTTGGTTTAGCAAGAAACAGAATTCTGTCGTACTATCCACAACAGAAGCTGAATACATCGCAGCTGGGCGGTATTGTGCACAAATTCTATGGATGAAGCAAACCCTTGAAGACTACAATCTATCATTCATGCACATTCCTATTTTCTGTGACAATACCAGTGCTATTAACTTGACTAAGAACCCTATCTGTCACTCACGCACAAAACACATTGAAATTAGACACCACTTTTTGCGTGATCATCAGCAAAATTGTACGAGTAACTTAGAGTTTATTGACACTGATCATCAGCTAGCAGACTTCTTTACTAAGCCATTATCCGAAGAGTGCTTCAATTTCCTTTGTCGTGAACTTGGAATTTTAGATGAAGCTGTCATAAATTAAAAACTCACCTGCGTAAATATTGATTATATTATGATTCTCTTACGATGAACTTGCTATGGGTACAAGCCGAAAGGGCCCTTCTGACAACAAGGCGTAAAAGCCTAAGCGACACGGTGCACTAGTCCACAGGACTACCGCTAGCTGGGATCCGGCCCCTGCAGCTAACCCATGGCAATTTCAAACTATTGAATTATGATATATTTCCTTATTTATTATATGGTTCGTTTTGATTTCTTACTGCTGATTCACTATTTTTTCAATTTTATTCTGCTATTATTCTATTTGATTGAATCTTTCAAGCTATTATTTTTATCTAACTTGATTTCCCATACTTAATTTTCTTTTCTAGCCTGTTTTTAGTTCTGGAACAAGGACCCAGAACTCGGGCCGAACTCTGTCCCCAACAGAGTTTGGGCCGAATTCGGTTCCCCTATTCCAGAATCGGGGGCAGCTTCAGCCGTTTGATCAAATGTGATCCTACGGTCCAGATTTACTCCGACCAAAGAAAACCCTCCTCTTATATTCCGGTTTTCATCTCTCTCCTTCATTCTTACCATCACCTTCACCTCTCCAAACATATTTTCACAAACCCTAACCCTAGTTTTCTCTCCAAAGTGCTCCATTGCTCATCAAATTCAAGGAGAAGGGCTATTTTCTCATTCTCTTTCACTGTTCATTATTGCTTCGAGGTATAACTCACTCTCATTATCTATTTCTATTTCTCTATTTTATGCAATGGCTCCTCGCTTGTTTAACCGTGGGAAGAGAATTCGGATCGAGGGAGCGTCCTCGTCGAATGCTCCTCCTCCCGTTAAGCAACCCGTTGAACAACATCAACCACCTCATCCATTGTTCAACCCTTCTCGTCCACGTGATCCAAACACCTACGATGACCGACTTTTTATATCACTAGACGCATCCAATGCATGGTTTAGTAATTTTCGGACACGTCTGGTGTTTGTGGGACACCCTATTGACTTCTCTATTTTCTCTCATTATGATGCACTCTTTCATGACCTGTGCCTTGACGAACTTGTTACTTCTACTTCAATCATATATCGTAGTACCATACAAATGTTTTACTGCAACTTGACTTTTGATGATACTCACATCTATTCACGTGTTACGGGTATCGATATCTCATTTGATTATTTTGACTTAGCCGAATTTCTTGATCTTCAAGAGCCCAATTCTTGGGAAAAGCTTGTTGATGCTCGGTCGTTCCGTTTTCCCGACGGGATTTCCCTTGAAAGCTTTAAGGACGACTTATGTACTCCGTACACACGTCCTCGCAAGCTTCTGGCTAAATATCTAAATCCTTACTTCTATGACCTTTATCGGATTGTTTTCAATACCATTTTACCCAAGGCAGGTTCTACCGATGAAGTCACATATTTTGAGATCTCCGCTTTATATCATCTCCACTTTGGTGTTTCTTTCAATCTTCCACGTACCATGATGGACTGGATGATTAACTGTAGGAAGAAACTACGAGCTTTGGTTTTTGCCTTATATCTTCCTATGATCTTTCGAGCATTCCATATACCTCTCGCGGATTGTCCTTTCTTGCCTGCTCCTGCTTTCCTTTCCAAGGCACGACGTCTTCAGGCAGTCGTCGCCTCTCCTGAGACTTCTGAGCATTCTGATGATGAGGAGCCCGACGCCCCTCCACTTGGATAGGATGCGCCACCTCCTCCTGCTACTCTTGACTCCATCCAGACCATGCTCAGAGATCGTTTCACATTAGAGGACGATCGCTGGACTCAGATGGACTACCGGACTACCCTGCAGATGAGTGCCCTCAGCAACTCGCTGCACGATATTCGGTATTCTATGTCACGTCACCCTTCCATGCCCATTCCCATGGAGCGGGATCCTGGTCGAGCTGGATATCGCATTGACGGACCCCTGGGTCATGCGCTACCTGGATCCGGATGCTGCTATTGTGGACCCCAGCCGTTCATTCACTGATCATTCAGATTCCGCTGGGCCTTCTCGTGCTCCATGATGGAGATGGCGTTTACTATCTGCTGCTGCTGATGATTCTAGTTTCTGTTTTCTGATTTCCAGTTATTTAGTTTTATTTGGATTTATGTACTTGGGTTGTACTAAAACTCTGGTAGTTTGATGACTCTGGTTTTGTGTGATGACATTTTATGCTTATCATAGTTTATTATTCTATGCTAGTTGCTCGTTTTGATCATTCATATACAGTTTCTTCTCTATTTGGTGTGGTTGCATCATTATTATTCATATGCAGTTTATATTGCTAATGCCAAAAGGGGGAGAAATATGTATATTCTTGTCATACTACTTTTAGTATATATGTGCTATTTGGTGCTTTTGGGAGATATTATTTATCAGGCCAACAGGTTCAATGCATTATTTATGGGGGAGCTATTGGTTCTAGCTCGGCACCGTTCACCGGTTACGGGGGAGCTATTACTTCTGCTTGGCATTGATTATGGAGGAGCTATATTTTTGTGATCAACTGTGTCCAGGTATGAATATTGAATATACATATATTATTTTGTCAATTATCAATATGGGGGAGATTGTTGACACAAAGTCACAGTCAACCAAATATTGATAACATTGACTAAATAATATTTGTAATAATTCAATACGACACACGACGTCTACATTAAGCTCAAGTCAGAAGTCAGCTCAGTCTCAGCTTCTCAGTTATTTTTGAGTCTGTATTTTACACTTTTGTTGAGTCTAGACTGATGTAAACTGTGTCATGTTGAGCTCTTGAGACTTGACCTATAACCTACCCAATAATTCTCAGACTCCACCATCCAGAAAAATACCCACTGGCCACTTAGACCAGCTCTGTGCTCTGGAGACAGAGTTCGGGCCGAACTCTGCCTCCACACAGAGTTCGGGCCGAACTCTGTCCCCTAAAAATCAGCATCCCTAATTTTAGGGTTAGCTGGTTGCTAGTTGTCCAACGGCCAAATATTTGAAATTTCCTACCAGAATTCTGGCCGAATTTTGCCTACAAAAACACTATAAATAGGCCATAAATTCTCTCATTTCAAATTATCCAATCTTCTCTTCTCTTCTCTCTTATAGCTCAAATAAGCCATACCCTTCCCATCTACTAGCCACAAGCCTCTTAAGTCTCGAGTGCTCAGCATCTCTCAGTTAGGATTCTTGTACAAGAGTTGAAGAAGTCGCTTGGACAATTCCAAGCAAATCGCTACTGCGATCCTCTGTAAGAAGTTGACGTGCTCTTCTGAAGTAAAGGCATGGGTTGTAAACTACTATTTCATAAATAGTAGATTTAATCCTGAGCTAGAGTTCTCAGGCCTGGACTAGTCCTCCACGAGGGAAACCAGGTTAAAATTGCTGTGTTTGCGTATGCTTTCTTGTTCTTCATTTACTTTCCGTATTTTACTCTGATTATTTATACTTCGTGAAAGAGTTAATTTTTAATTGGTTATTTTCTATATAAACTCTATTCACCCCCCTCTAGAGTTGCCACCTGTTCTTCATTAGCACTGTGACTTTATCCCGGGTCGGGTTCAGATGTTAAGTCAAGAGACTATCGGTATCAGAGGTAATATGGACGTGACACACGATAATCAGGACCAAGAAGTTTGCTCAAAGATGGCAATAAGCCTAGTAAACTCCGGCGGGGTAAAGCATTAGGGTGGAAGTTCAGAGGTATTTAAGTATACATGACTTGTCACCCAGGGGGATGCAATGTGAATCCAATCGGAGCTAATAGAGTGTTAGTTCAGAGGTACTTGGTGTACATAACTCGACAGTCTGGAAGATTTAGTGGTTTGAGGAAGTACCAACATGTCCTTTAGACATAGTATTTCTTCAAGAATTTGCCTTTTTTGGGCATCATGAGCAAGTCACCATTCTGTTTCGCGAGCCGGTATTGGAGAATATGGTCTCAATGATGAATGGACCCTTCCATTTGGACTAGAATTTGTCGGCGATTTTGTGAGTCATGACCATCGATCTGCGAACGACCACGACGAGATCACCTACTTGAAATGTCCTCTGTTTGACTTTCTTATTGAAGGCTCGAGAGATGCGTGCTTGATAGAGCTCGATGCTTTGTTGAGCTTGCAAACGCTTCTCGTCTAAGGCTTCCAATTCTTGTAGCCGTCAGCGGTAGTTATCGTTCGACGTCAACCGGTAAGTAAGGGCCACACGAAGCGATGGGATCTGGGCCTCCAACGGGAGAACTGCCTCGCTTCCGTACACCAGAGAGAACAGTGTATGTCACACCCATTTTTCTATTTAAGGGTATTTTGGTAATTGTAAATTCTTTTGATTATTTTAATATATTATATTATTGGTGTTGTGATTTTGGCCTGTGACAGTATAGCCTTGGTGCAACCTAGCCTAGTGTCTCACCATGACTTAGTGACCTAGTAGCATGATTTGTTAGGATTAGTAATCCTATTCTAAGGTTAGAAGCTATTAGCATGTTGGTTAAAGGCTAGTTAGCAACTTTCTTTTAATTAATGTTTTATTTTAGCCATAGAAAAATGGCACAAGCCCAACCATTAGGAAACCCTAGCCCATCTATATGTGGCCGACCAAGCTAGGTCATAGGGGGGGAGCTTATTTAATATCTTAGGGTGAGAATTCTTCTCTTTTCATTTTCTCCTCCTCCTGACAAAAACCTAAGTATTCCCTTTATTTTTCTCATTTCTTCTCCTTTTAAACCATAATCTTTTGCATTAGGTTCTGATCTTTGTTTATGAATTATTGATGGTAAGAAAATTCAGAATTGGAGTGCATTGGAGTTTTAGAGACGCAAGGAGGATCTACACAATTGAAGCTTTCTATAGGAATTCATCTCAATAGGTAATTTCTCCAAAACTCTATAATTTCATGAACTATTCCCGTAGATGCATCCATCTAGGTGTCCCCTAGCTGTAGGATGAGTTTCGTAGGAATTTGTATTGATTTGGTTCCGTATCAGACACGTATTAGTGTTCTT
The DNA here is from genome assembly GCA_029216955.1 of Iris pallida. NCBI lineage: Eukaryota > Viridiplantae > Streptophyta > Magnoliopsida > Asparagales > Iridaceae > Iris > Iris pallida. The sequence goes on along the minus strand of JANAVB010016197.1, from coordinate 31,590,530 downwards.
GTATTGGTGTCTGATGAAATGCCACAAAGGAAATTTTGTTCGTAATTTTGAAATCTAATTGAATGGATTTGTCGGTCTATGCATGACTTTTGATTTTGTATTGGACTGAGCACGTTTTGAATCGTGTTCGTGTCCAAAATCGGACACGAACCACAGCATGAGACACACACGCGCGTGCCCTACTGATCGGGTGGCAGTGAGTAGTGTCTGTGTCACTTGGAAACGCGAAACTTGGTATACGGCTTGGGGACATGACTGATACGTCAGCCCCCACGTGCCATGTCATATCGTTTCGTGTCGGACTCGTAAATCGAGCCGCACGAATCAAGGCCTGTCGTGTGCGCGCGGTTCAATTGCGTCAGATACGCGTCTCGTGCAATACGGGGACACGTCATGGTCGTGTTTCTGGGTGACATGCCACTAGCCCTAGACCCCTTCTAGGACTGTGCACAAGCTCAACTCGTCTCGAGCTCTGTGTCGTGTCCACGAGCCATTGACACTCCCGCACGAGGCAGTGTCTGGACAGTCCTGCTGTGCATATAAAATTGCATTTGGACACCTTGTGTCCAGTTTTATGGACACGAGATGAACCCCCTGACACGTACACATGTGTGTGACACTTCTCCATGCCTGAATTGGGTTTTTATTTGATTTTTGGGTTTCGATCTTGTTTACTGATACTCGATAAAACTGTATTTGAAATGGTATTTTCAGAGTTTTGTTTAAACTGAATTTTCAGGGTTTTGCAATGATTTTAACTGCTAATTCAAGGTTAGTTTGTTGATGATTAACATACATACATGTTTAGATTGATGTTTGCAGAGTTGGGTATTATATTTATTTATGTTTAGACTTGTTTGATTCTTCATATGTTAATTCTTCATATGCTTAATTCTCCTTGACTGAAAATCCAAATATAGGTTAATTCTTCATATGTTTGTCATTTCTGACATATGGATATTATTTTCCTGAGAAAAGAGGTTAGTTTATAATGCAAAAGTGTTTAAGTTCTACGATATGTCACCTTGTCAGTTGACAGTAGGTTCTTTTAGTGTTGATACTTCATGTATTATTGGATTTTTCCAAATATGAGCTAGTTTTCATTTATATGAAATTGTTTACTTTTTTTTCATTTAAACAGTGAACTCAGATTTCCCTACTGAGTTCAATCTCAGTTTTGGACTGGCTTGAACAGTCCCATTTTTCCCTCATATTCCATTTTTCCATTTTCCATTTCTTTCATTTCCTTTCTTTCCTTTTTTCTTTATTTTTCTTTGGTTATCATTTATGCTTCTATATGTTAGTAGGAATATAGATACTTGATTCAAATATGGATATCCTCTACTTGATTTTATATATAGGTAGTTCCTTTATGTAGTGGAATGGTATGCTTTATATTGTGTGATACTATATATCTATATTCATACCCATATGTAATGAATGAATATAATATATAAGTATATGTTGTATTGCTATTAGATATAGTCTAAGGGTTATGAGTCAGCTTAGGTTTGCCCCAATGAGCCTATATTGGCCTAGTTGACTATCAAGTCGTCCGAGTTGACAAAAGTCAACTTCAAGTCAAACTCGATCCAAATAAACTCAAATGAGCTAAGAATGACTAGATAAGGTGTGTTTGACCTAAAATTTGGTAGATATACTAGTTGACTTATGATTGACCAGAGTTGACCAGGTTTGACCATAGTTGACCAAGGGTTGACTTTGACCTAGAAGGACCTAGAATCATTTAGAATGCATTATAGACTATTCTTATTTCATGTTAGACATGTTTTGACCTATGTTGCTCTAAAATAGGAATCAGATACTCCAGCTCAAACTCATATTCTCGACAGACAGATAGGATATCAGGCGAGTACATTCTCTGACCGTTTTATACTTGTTAGGAATTATATTCTTGTCATAGTTTAATTTACTTGATGCTGACACGACATTAACACGGATTAGTACTATATAGATCTTTACATGAGATATTATCTCCCTCGGGTGCATCGAATACATTGTGTCATGTGCTTTTCACGAACATCATGTATTTTGTGGACTCTTATTATTCATGTATACTCATGTGCTCTCATGTACTCTCATGATCTCATAAGCTTCATGTATAAACTATCATGTACAATAACATAACCTGTCTAGATCCTTGTGTATTGATTGGGGCATAAGGGAGTAGAAATAGTCATGTAAATAATTTCAAAGTAGTGTAATCATGTACAAACTCTTTAGTGTAATCATGTGCAAATCAAGCCGTTCACATGTCTATCTTGTACTCTAAATCACATAGTCACTTACAGTTCTCTATTATTATATATAGATAGACTTGTTTATCAGTTTTCTCTCTTTCTTTCATGCTTATTTCTTACAGCATTTCATGTATCTTAGCCTATCACATGCTTTATATTTTTTGTCAAGATATGAACTGCATGAGATGTATTGGGCTCATTTCCGTCCTGATTGGACTGTTGAAAATATTACATGTGATGAGGAGGAGTGACCATGCTGATCAACGAATTCGCTGATCTCTTGAATGAGGGCATCCTTCCTCGCCTAGAACGTAGCCTTCCCCTCCGTGAGAGCCGTGATCAATGCCTCATCTTCTGTACAGAACAGCGATGTCGGGCTCCGTTGTTTGGCACCCCAGAATCTGGCCACCTGACCCTCCAAATCATTTAGAAATTTCCTCAGAGTATTGGCCCGCTCTTCATAGTCGACAATGCTCTCAAGGGCCGCCACTTGGCATTCGGCAATAGCCTTCACCGGGCCAAAGGCAGCGTTTCGATTCAAGACTCCAGGAAGCTTTACTTTCAGCAAAGAGTATAAAGCTTTGATGACTTCCTGGGCCATCTCGTCGTCTTCAGTGGAGGTCATCGGGGAGGATGCTTGGAGAGTTTCTTCCGTTCCAGAAAGGGATACCTGACAAGAAGCCGAACCTAACAAAAAAATAGCATATACACCAGTAAAAAAAGAAAGAGGGAGTGCAAAAGACTTGTAATTTTGTACCTTCGGCTTGCTCAGCGCCAGCCTGGGGTACGTTATCAGTCTTGGCTTCAGAGAAACCGAGAGCAGCCCTAGGCTGTTCAAGAAGAACAATATCAAGGCATCTAGCAGCATCAGGCCTGGTATCTTCCGAAATTCCAGTTGGACCAGGAGCAGATTCAGCGACAGCCCCCTCAGTAGGCTATTCTACCTCTCCCTCTACAGCCGATGTCGGCTCACTAACGGATCCCTCCGTACCAGCAAATTTAGAGGAGTCGGGGACAACCTCTGCTTCTTCCCCTGGGGCCATCTTTACGAGTGGTCCCTTCTCCTTGTCTACAAGGGAACATACAGTCGTAGTCAGCTTCACGAGGAGCACGTAAAATCAAAGTCAAAAAATCTCATCCAAAGAAAGGCACAAAGATAACGTACCCATAGGAGGATGAGTCGATTGGACTTGATTCTCGTCCAACTCTTTTATCACAGCTCCTATGGTAGACATATCCACAAAAGATATTTCGTAGGAGGGACTGATCTTTTGATCGCCGTCATGGTCTGGGCCGTCGCCCTGATCATCCCGTCGCACAAATCTTACAACTGAAGAAGACCCGCCCTCATCCATCGGTGGAGTACGAGCAGGGGATGCTGTCGTCACGTCCACCTCCTCGGGTAAGGAGGCACCTGCCTCAGCTACAACCTCAGAGTCCTGTGCAAAGGACAAACGCAAGGGTGAGAAAGCTTCTAAAGGCTTGACCAGAACGACTATGGAGTCTAGGAAGGGATCTCCCTCCCAAATGGTAACGGTCTGCAATGCCGTCTGCCGAGAAGATCTTCTGGGAGGAGGCGAGCCAGCACTCTTGTCCGCGACCTTCTTCCTCCCCCGGGAAACAACTACCTTCTTCTTTTTGGACCGTGGAACCAGCTCGGTGGAAGATTTTCTCTTATGAGGAATGTCAGGAAGAGGTTCTTCAGTATCCTCTCTCCGAGGCACTGCAACGATAGGCTCCTCAACAACAACTCTCTGCTGTGGCGCTGCAACCAGTTCAACTGTGGGAGCGACGCCTTCCTTTCTGTTACCCCCCATGGCGCGCACTCGTCCTATATCAGCAAGAGTAGGGGAAAACCTAGTCCCCGATATAAAACTCTGCTCACGGTCATACCGAGAAGGAAGGGTATTGACCTGAATATAGAACTTAGCAGCAGCAGCACCAAAAGTTTAAGGAACGAAAGTCAATAGCATTGAATCCAATCACAATATAATATATATAGAAAGAGAGAGTGTTAGAGAGGAAAAAGCTAACATTATATAAAGGTTATGTGGTTAGTGTGTGTATGGGTGTATGTGGACATGTTCATATGGTTAGATAGTAGGCTTGTGTGTGTGAAATATACATGAAAGTGTATAAGAGGATTTGGGTCTCAAAACAATAGCTATCAAGTTATACTATTCATGGCATATTGGTTAAACAGTCTACAAGGCACAAGCTATTTACTCATAACATGCATGGCTAACCATATATATATGTATATCTATATGTATAGAGAGGTAGAGATTTAATTATGTATCTATATACATTATAACATGTATGCATAAACTATATATATATATATATATATATATATTTATGAACATAAAAAATATATATATATATATATATATATATATATATATATATATATATATATATTTATGAACATAACATGGAGATGAAGGGTTAGGTTTACATGGCAGTTGTGAACATTAGTGTAGTGTGTCAAGTGTACATGGGTTAAAACTTGAATTGAAGGGTTCAATCATTCAGTTTAGTTCACATAACATATTAATCTGAAATTGAACTACACATTTGAAAGCAATGTAAAAATGTTAACATGTATTCAGTTTTCAGGATTTTGGAGAAATTCGAACATCAAAACCAACCCAACGTTTACCACAACCACAACCTAACATGTAAGAGTATGAAACCTAACATTATATCCCTACATACAACAATGTATACGGCTCAAATCATTACATTTAAAAAAACTGCAAATTGACTAATCACTTAGAATTCAGGCTTAAAGGGTTAATATGCACACAGTCTCAGATTTGACAAATTCAAACACAAAACTCAACCAATTTCTTTAAAACTTGAAACCCTGTATATAACATACATGTGCAGTGATGTAAACAACGACTAATAACATGAAATTTACATTTAATTTACGAATTTAATTTGGAAAACAGAGAACTAGTCACTGATACTGTACTATATTAGAAATATTGGGATTTTGAGAAATTAACATCAAACATATTAATATACATTTAGATAGGTTGGTAATCAAGTGTAGCATGCATACGTGTCAGGCAAGTATCTGTGTCCACTATATATATATTTTTTAAGGTAATACAAGAAATAATGGCAAGAAGGAAACAATGATAAAATCTGTTATGCTTATCTGTTTAAAAGAAGGAACCATTTTGAAACCAGAGCTATAATATCAAATCCAAGTTAAGATCAAGCAAAATCATCGATTCATTGTATTAGAAAAAAAATTTATAGCAAGAAGTTACACTAGATTTATAATAACAGCTAAGCTACTCCTACTCATACTCCTACTCCTAAGTTATTTGATGATGGAATATAATTTATAACAACAGAATGGTACGATAGAGATGATATGTTTAAAAACTTTCTCAAGATACAATCTGATAATCATATGCGTCTGTCCAAAATCATGTTACTCAGAGCCCTCGTCATGCCAATAAACAAGGCTGCGATAAACGATAGATTCCATAACTGGGACATACAACTTTATAATCATGTCGTCTGGAATTCTCGCTACGTCGACTAGTATAGCTGCAAGAAATTCCAAATCTCATAACCAAGATACGTACATCCGTAGTCAGGTCCCTATGTTCCGCCACGCCAGCTAATATGGCTACGATAAAATACAGGTTCCATAATCAAGTAGACGTTTTACTATCCTTGTATTCCCGTCAACATATGTTATCAGAAAATATCGTAACTCAGGCCATAAAATTTATCTCGATAGGAAAATCAAAATCAACAACGATCCAACAAAATCAAATTCAATAATCAAGGAGTGAGAGCAACAAACAAGGGAAAAAATTTCAAATTGAAGTTTAAATAAGATTCTCAAGGGTCGTCCCAAGAATCTCTCAAGGAATCCTAACTGTGATTGAGTACCTTCAAAAATATCATAATCCTACTGCAGGCTGTAGTGATACTCTAGTTCGAATACCACTATATAAACTCGACCTGCATGGGCCACCACTAAAAATATGTCACGATCCGCACCCACCGTGAGGGTACGAGTACGTAACAGCGCCCAGCCTACGCTGCAGTGTCGACAGTAGAACGCTGTCCTAGGTCAATCATCTAATAATATATAAGGTACCTGTACAGTATATACACTCCGAATGGAGGTGACATAGCCGAATACAGTCTCAATCACATCTAACGTAGAATATAACACGATAGAAAAGATAGAGAAATCCTCAACTAAGGTACAACAAATATGAAATAACATAAGTCTCAACATCTCTAAAATATACAACTCTGAAATCAAGGACAACAACTAACATGAAAAGAAGAACAGTCTAAGCTATCTACACTAGGCAAGGTATCGTTCTCTGTAGCTGCCTGAACCATCCCAGGGGTCCAGGTCGCGAGTGTCATCTAGGCAAGCTCCAAGGTAAGGGGTGCAGGGTTCCGTATCATCCTCTATAAAATTTTTAACAGGTTCAGTCAGGACGGGAGCGAGCACAATACATCTCACACAGATCATAACAGGTTAGAAAATATAAACATGCAAGAGAGTACAATACGTGAAACTGAAAGAAAGTACATGATGTAAACAGAGAGAGAACTATAATAGAAATATCAACTATAAGTAGAGAGCTACCAGTGACTAGTGATTTAGAGTACAAAGTCGACATGTGAACGGCTTGATTTGCACATGGCTATACTAAAGAGACATACATGGCTATACTACTTTGGAATTGTTCACATGACTATTTATACTCCCCCATACCCCAATCAATAGACAAGGATCCAGACAAGTTATGTTACGTAAATGGTTTTCACATGAAAGCCCATAAATGGGTGCACGTGAAGTATACATGAGAGCTCATAAATGAGTGCACATAAAATTCATATGAAGGCCCATAAATGGGTGCATATGAAATTCATATGAAGGCTCATAAATGAGTGCACATGAAGTATAGGTTATACATGAGATACATGGGAAATATGACCGAACATGAGAGCACATGAGAGTACACGAGCATGCATGAACGAGCATGAAGCACATGAGAAACATGAATAACAAGAGAGGGAGAAATACATGATGTACATGAAACACATGACATGATGTATCCGATGCTCCCGAGGGGGATAACATGTCAATGTAGGGATCCATATAGTACCAATCCGTGATAATATTGTGACAGCATCAAATAAGGTAAACTAGAGCAGGAATATAATTCTAAGCAAGTTATGAAATGATCAGAGAATGTACTCGCCTGGTATCTGAATGTCTGAAGTAAATGTACTGTCCGAGATGAGGTACCTGACTCCTAGTTAGAGCAACACAAGTCAAGATGTATACATGGGATGATAAACGTAATCTACAATGCATCTGCATGCTGTCTAGGTCAAACTAAGCTAAAGTCAACACTTGGTCAACTCTAGTCAACCACACTAGTCAAATTAGGTCAACTAGGTCAAGTCCAAGCCCAAACAAGTCTAACAAGTCTCACTAGGCCTAACCAAGCCTAGGCTAGCACTCACACAATCACAAGACAATATGAACCACAATAATGCATAATATAAAATAGATAATATATAAATATATACCTTCATACATACATGTATATCCACATTACATACATATTTATATATATAGGCATATGTTACATCATGCATATTTACATAGTTACATAGATATGTACATTCATGCACATTTACATACATACTTTTATACATTATATATGTTAACATTCATTACAATGCATTATATTTTACTTATACCTTTGATTGATTCATTCATTCATATATGACATTCATTCTTGCATTTATACATTCATTCATATCACATATGCATGCATATTTCAGTTCAGGCATTATATCCATTCACATATCCTTAAGTTGCATACATATACTTATTTTTATTACATACATGTCATTCATGCATATTACATACTTACATGCATCTATACATTATATACATTGTATACAACATGTAAAAATAGAAGAGAAAAAATGGGAGAAAAAACTGAAATGGAAAGGGAAGGAAAATGTAAGAAAAAAGGAAAACAGTGGACATATACATGCTTGCATCATATATTCTACATTATCATACATGCTATCATTATATATTGCATTATATTATTTATATATTATGCATTCATATCTATCATTACATGTATACCTTACACTCATATCTAGCATTCATTATATACTTTCATGCATACATTATATATCATTCTTTCATTCACGCATTTATGTATTGCTTACATACATTATATTAATTGCATTCCTACATGCTTGCATTCAACCATATATATGCATTAATGTAAAGAGGATATATATCATATATATATCATTTCATTCATCTAACATATCATGTATTACATACTCTATATTCATTTAATATCCATACTATATAGGCTCATAGGTTACACAAAATGTATATATCGTATAGTCACTCTTCTACTTAAAACCAATACTGTACCAATTGGGCCTCTACTAAATTCTAGGATTAAAGTATATTATAGCCCTTCGTGTTAGCTTTCCGAAACATCAAACGGATCGTATTTTCGTGTCCGAAAGCTCCCGAAATCGCAAAAAATACCGAAACACGTTCGTCTTTCGTACAACTGACATTCAAATAATTCTACAGAAAGTTATAGAAAGAATTTGGCTTATTAAAATATATATTTGGAAAGCTAACTTCGATACGGTTCTTTTAAAAAAACGGAAGATAAATCGGAGTTCTAAGCTAAAAGTTATGACATTTCTAAGTTGCTTTGGTTAATAAAAACGTGGATGAATATTATGACGTATTTGAGTTGTTTTGGACAAAAGAACACATATAGGCCAAGATACTTGGATAAAAATATAGGTATCCAAATGAAACTCATTCTAGCCATCCTAAATAAGATCAGTCCACTCTCTAACCATTCTAAAACTAAATTTAAATATCTATTTAAACTATTATCATACATACATACACATGGGGTATCCTAATTTGGGATCTATCAAGTAGGACACAAGACACATCTAAAATCCTCAAGAGAGCTCCAAATAGCCTCAAATTTGAATCTAAATGGGACACATGCATGAGGATGGATCCTACGAATTCAAAACTAATTTATATGTAAAGGAAATTAATTTAGAGGATGGGTTTTACCTATTGAAAGTAGAATCCCAATGAAATCCTTTAGGACACGGCTCCGATACGAAGATCCCTCAAAGTGGACACTCCTCCTTGTACCCCTCTTCCAATCCTTGGTAGCACCCTTCCCTTGGAGAATGGGAATGATTGAGGGAAGGTTTGGTGAAGGAATGATTTGATTTGGAGATCAAATCAATGGGAATGTATCTAAAATTAGGGAAGAACAAAAGGAAAATAAAAGAGGCAAGATTGTAATGAATGAAATGAATCATTCTCCCCTAAAGGTGGCTGCCATAAAGAGTCCATTAGGGCTAATGGGAAATGTCTTAATTGCCCCTCTCTAGTCTCATATGGTTAAGTCTAGACTAGGTTCAAGTTTGGGGTCAAAATGATCTAGTTTTGAGTCTCTAACTTAACCATTCTAACATGATAAAAATTAGTTTAATTAACTAACTTAAATGTTGGGTTTTGTGGGCCATGCTTAACTTAATATTGGGTTCCATCTAGAGTTTAAGCTACCCGGGTCACAATACAAGTCGGAACGAGACGAAACTCAAACCCGACTAAACAAATCCAATAAAAACAATATTAAAAATATAAAATTTTCCCAAAATATTAAAATATAAAAAATGACCAAAATTATAATACATCAATTTAAATATTATTAAAATAATCTAAAATTTACCAATTAATCAAAATCCTAAATAATTCAAAAGTCACAAAATGACCAAAATACCCTTAGATTAAAAGGTTGTAAATAGTCATTCTAATCACATGGTTAGGTTCCCATGGTCATGGTTAGTCTCTAGGCTCAACAGTTCTAGGGTTCACTAGCTAGCACATCAAAATTATAATTCACCAATTTTAAATAGTATTAAATTAATTAAAAATTCCTATAAATCATAAATCCTATTATTAAATAATAAACTTTTACAAAAGTTCAAAATTACCCTCATTTTAGAAAAGTAGGTATTATAAGTCTGCCCTCCTTAGAAAATTCCGTCCTCGAAATTAAAATGTTCCTACCCCTTCTAGGTCAAACCCCCATAATCAAAGTCTCAAAACTTAATCAATCATACAATTTAAAAGGACGGCATACAGGGTCATGGCATACGGTGGTAATGAAAGTCTCATCTAGGTATACTAGTCAAACTAGACTAAAACAATCACAGGGTATCAAAACATACAAGCAATCAAGGGTGTTGAACTAGAAAAGTTACAAAAACAACAATCATCAAGGCTGTAAGGCAGTCTACCATCCTATATGAAAACTGGTAACTATCAAAAATAAAATAAGATAACTACTAATCATCTATAAAGGGGTACTATTTAAGAAAAATCAAAACCAAAAGTTTAAGGAACGAAAGTCAATAGCATTGAATCCAATCATAATATAATATATATAGAAAGAGAGAGTGTTAGAGAGAGAAAAGCTAACATTATATAAAGGTTATGTGGTTAGTGTGTGTATGGGTGTATGTGGACATGTTCATATGGTTAGATAGTAGGCTTGTGTGTGTAAAATATACATGAAAGTGTATAGGAGGATTTGGGTCTCAAAACAATAGCTATCAAGTTACACTATTCATGGCATATTGGTTAAACAGTCTACAAGGCACAAGCTATTTACTCATAACATGCATGGCTAACCATATATATATGTATATCTATATGTATAGAGAGGTAGAGATTTAATTATGTATCTATATACATTATAACATGTATGCATAAACTATATATATATATATATATATATATATATATATATATAGATTAAAAAAAAATATATAGATTTATGAACATAACATGGAGATGAAGGGTTAGGTTTACATGGCAGTTGTGAACATTAGTGTAGAGTGTCAAGTGTACATGGGTTAAAACTTGAAATGAAGGGCTCAATCATTCAGTTTAGTTGAACATTACATATTAATCCGAAATTGAACTACACATTTGAAAGCAATGTAAAAATGTTAACATGTATTCAGTTTTCAGGATTTTGGAGAAATTCGAACATCAAAACCAACCCAACGTTTACCACAACCACAACCTAACATGTAAGAGTATGAAACCTAACATTATATCCCTACATACAACAATGTATACGGCTCAAATTATTACATTTAAAAAAAAAACTACAAATTGACTAATCACTTAGAATTCAGGCTTAAAGGGTTAATATGCACACAGTCTCAGATTTGACAAATTCAAACACAAAACTCAACCAATTTCTTTAAAACTTGAAACCTTGTATATAACATACATGTGCAGTGATGTAAACAACGACTAATAACATAAAATTTACATTTAATTTACGAATTTAATCTGGAAAACAGAGAACTAGTCACTGATACTGTACTATATTAGAAATATTAGGATTTTGAGAAATTAACATCAAACATATTAATATGCATTTAGATAGGTTGGTAATCAAGTGTAGCATGCATACGTGTCAGGCAAGTATCTGTGTCCACTATATATATATATATTTTAAGGTAATACAAGAAATAATGGCAAGAAGAAAATAATGATAAAATTTGTTCTGCTTATCTGTTTAAAAGAAGGAACCATTTTGAAACCAGAGCTATAATATCAAATCCAAGTTAAGGTCTAGCAAAATCATCGATTCATTATATTAGAAAAAAAAATTATAGCAAGAAGTTACACTAGATTTATAATAACAGCTAAGCTACTCCTACTCATACTCCTACTACTAAGTTATTTGATGATGGAATATAATTTATAACAACAGAATGGTACGATAGAGATGATATGTTTAAAAACTTTCTCAAGATACAATCTGATAATCATATACGTCTGTCCAAAATCATGTTACTCAGAGCCCCCTCCATGCCAGTAAGCAAGGCTGCGATAAACGATAGATTCCATAACTGGGGCATGCACCTCTATAATTATGTCATCTAAAATTCTTACTACGCCGACTAGTATAGCTGCGAGAAATTCCAAATCTCATAACCAAGATACGTACATCCGTAGTCAGGTCCCTATGTTCCGCCACGCCAGCTAATATGGCTGCGATAAACTACAAGTTCCATAATCAAGTTGACGTTTTACCATCCCTGTATTCCCGTCAACATATGTTATCAGAAAATATCGTAACTCAGGCCATAAAATTCATCTCGATAGGAAAATCAAAATCAACAACGATCCAATAAAATCAAATTCAATAACTAAGGAGTGAGACAAACAAACAAGGGAAATGATTTCAAATTGAAGTTTAAATAAGATTCTCAAGGGTCGTCCCAGGAATCTCTCAAGGAATCCTAACTATGATTGAGTACCTTCAAAAATATCCTAATCCTACTGCAGGCTGTAGTGATACTCTAGTTCGAATACCACTACATAAACTCGACCTGCATGGGCCACCACTAAAAACGTGTCACGACCCTCTCCCACCGTGAGGGTACGAGTACGTAACAGCGCCCAGCCTATGCCGCAGTGTCGGTAGTAGAATGCTGTCCTATGTCAATCATCTAACAATATATAAGGTACCTGTACAGTATATACACTCCAAATGGAGGTGACATAGCAGAATACAGTCTCAATCACATCTAAAGGTAGAATATAACACGATAGAAAAGATAGAGAAATCTTCAACTAAGGTACAACAAATATGAAATAACATAAGTCTCAACATCTCTAAAATATACAACTCTAAAATCAAGGACAACAACTAACATGAAAAGAAGAACAATCTAAGCTATCTACACTAGGCAAGGTTTCGTCCTCAGCAGCTGCCTGAACCTCCCCAGGGGTCCAGGTCGCGAGTGTCATCTAGGTAAGCTCCAAGGTAAGGGGTGCAGGGTTCCTCATCATCCTTTGTAAAATTTTCAACAGGTCCAGTCAGGACGGGAGCGAGCACAATACATCTCACGCAGATCATAACAGGTTAAAAAATATAAACATGTAAGAGAGTACAATACGTAAAAATGAAAGAAAGTATACGATGTAAACAGAGAGAGAACTGTAATAGAAATATCTACTATAAGTAGAGAGCTACAAGTGACTAGTGATTTAGAGTACAAAGTCGACATGTGAACGGCTTGATTTGCACATGGCTATACTAAAGAGGCGTACATGGCTATACTACTTTGGAATTGTTCACATGACTATTTATACTCCCCATACCCCAATCAATACACAAGGATCCAGACAAGTTATGTTACATACATGGTTTTCATATGAAAGCCCATAAATGGGTACACGTGAAGTATACATGAGATCTCATAAATGAGTGCACATGAAATTCACATGAAGGCCCATAAATGGGTGCACATGAAATTCACATGAAGGCTCATAAATGAGTGCACATGAAGTATAGGTTATACATGAGATACATGGAAAACATGACCGAATATGAGAGCACATGAGAGTACACGAGCATGCATGAACGAGCATGAAGCACATGAGAAACATAAATAACAAGAGAGCGAGGAATACATGATGTACATGAAACACATGACATGATGTATCTGATGCTCCCGAGGGGGATAACATCTCAATATAAGGATCCATATAGTACCAATCCGTGAAAATATCGTGACAACATCAAATAAGGTAAACTAGAGCAGGAATATAATTCTAAGCAAGTTATAAAATGATCAGAGAATATACTCGCCTGGTATCTGAATGTCTGAAGTAAATGTACTGTTCGAGATGAGGTACCTGACTCCTAATTAGAGCAACACAAGTCAAGATGTATACATGGAATGATGAACGTAATCTACAATGCATCTGCATGCTGTCTAGGTCAAACTAGGCTAAAGTCAACACTTGGTCAACTCTAGTCAACCACACTAGTCAAATTAGGTCAACTAGGTCAAGTCCTAGCCCAAACAAGTCTAACAAGTCTCACTAGGCCTAACCAAGCCTAGGCTAGCACTCACACAATCGCAAGACAATGTGAACCACAACAATGCATAATATACAATAGATAATATATATAAATATATACCTTCATACATACTTGCATATCTACATTACATACATATTTATATATATAGGCATATGTTACATCATGCATATTTACATAGTTAAATAGATATATACATTCATGCACATTTACATAAATACTTTATACATTATATATGTTAACATTCATTACAATGCATTATATTTTACTTATACCTTTGATTGATTCATTCATTCATATATGACATTCATTCATGCATATATACATTCATTCATATCCAATATGCATGCATATTTCAGTTCAGGCATTATATCCATTCACATATCATTAAGTTGCATACATATACTTATTTTTATTACATACATGTCATTCATGCATATTACATACTTACATGCATCTATACATTATATACATTGTATACAACATGTAAAAATAGAAGTGGAAAGATGGGAGAAAAAACTGAAATGGAAAGGGAAGGGAAGGAAAATGTAAGGAAAAAGAAAAACAGTGGACATATACATGCTTGCATCATATATTCTACATTACCATACATTCTATCATTATATATTGTATTATATTATTTATATATTATGCATTCATATCTATCATTACATGTATACCTTACATTCATATCTAGCATTCATTATATACTTTCATGCATACATTGTATATCATTCTTTCATTCATGCAATTTATGCATTGCTTACATACATTATATTAATTGTATTCCTATATGCTTGCATTCAACCATATATATGCACTAATTTAAATAGGATATATATTATATACATATCATTTCATTCATCTAACATACCATGTATTACATACTCTATATTTATTTAATATCCATACTACATAGGCTCATAGGTTACACAAAATGGATATATCGTATAGTTACTCTTCTACTTAAAACCAATACTATACCAATTGGGCCTCTACTAAATTCTAGGATTAAAGTATATTGTAGCCCTTCGTGTTAGCTTTCCGAAACTTCAAACGGATCACATTTTCGTGTCCGGATGCTCCCGAAATTGCAAAAAATACTGAAATACGTTCGTCTTTCGTACAGCTGACACTCAAATAATTCTACAGAAAGTTATAGAAAGAATTTGGCTTATTAAAATATATATTTGGAAAGCTAACTTTGATACGGTTCTTTTAAAAAAACGGAAGATAAATCAGAATTCTAAGCTAAAAGTTATGACATTTCTAAGATGCTTTGGTTAATAAAAACGTGGATGAATATTATGACGAATTTGAGTTGTTTTGGACAAAAGAACACATATAGTCCAAGATACTTGGATACAAGCATAGGTATCCAAATGAAACTCATTCTAGCCATCCTAACTAAGATCAATCCACTCTCTAACCATTCTAAAACTGAATTTAAATATCTATTTAAACTATTATCATACATACATACACATGGGGTGTCCTAATTTGGGATCTATCAAGTAGGACACAAGACACATATCTAAAATCCTCAAGAGAGCTCCAAATGGCCTCAAATTTGAATCTAAATGGGACACATGCATGAGGATGGATCCTACGGATTCAAAACTAATTTATATGCAAAGAAAATCAATTTAGAGGATGGGTTTTACCTATTGGAAGTGGAATCCCAATGAAATTCTTTAGGACACGGCTCCGATACGAAGATCCCTCAAAGTGGACACTCCTCCTTGCACTCCTCTTCCAATCCTTGGTAGCACCCTTCCCTTGGAGAATGGGAATGATTGAGGGAAGGTTTGGTGAAGGAATGATTTGATTTGGAGATCAAATCAATGGGAATGTATCTAAAATTAGGGAAGAACAAAAGGAAAATAAAAGAGGCAAGATTGTAATGAATGAAATGAATCATTCTCCCCTAAAGGTGGCTGCCATAAAGAGTCCATTAGGGCTAATAAAAAATTTTCTAATTGCCCCTCTCTAGTCTCATATGGTTAAGTCTAGACTAGGTTCAAGTTTGGGGTCAAAATAATCTAGTTTTGAGTCTCTAACTTAACCATTCTAACATGATAAAAATTAGTTTAATTAACTAACTTAAATGTTGGGTTTTGTGGGCCATGCTTAACTTAATATTGGGTCCCATCTAGAGTTTAAGTTGCCTGGGAAACAATACAAGTCGGAACGAGACGAAACTCAAACCCGACTAAACAAATCCAATAAAAACAATATTAAAAATATAAAATTTTCCCAAAAAATATTAGAATATGAAAAATGACCAAAATTATAATACATCAATTTAAATATTATTAAAATAATCTAAAATTCACCAATTAATCAAAATCCTAAATAATTCAAAAGTCACAAAATGACCAAAATATCCTTAGCCTAAAAAGTTGTAAATAGTCATTTTAATCACATGGTTAGGTTCCCATGGTCATGGTTAGTCTCTAGGCTCAACAGTTCTAGGGTTCACTAGCTAGCACATCAAAATTATAATTCACCAATTTTAAATAGTATTAAATTAATTAAAAATTCCCATAAATCATAAATCCTATTATTAAATAATAAACTTTTACAAAAGTTTAAAATTACCTTTATTTTAGAAAAATGGGTGGTTCCAGGAAAGTTTGGTTCCTATTCCTGAATACTAGATGAGAAGGCCTAATGGATTGGAGCCAACGAAATGCCCCAATAGGAAGGCTACTAGTGAGCGCTCCCTCATTTAATAGGGTGTCTTCTGCACGAACACTGCCAAACGGAGGCGACACTCTGAAGAATTCATAGTTCTACAGAAAACTCAAAGCTCTCCTGCAAACATGCACCCCGGTAACGGTCTAATCCGTATATCTGAATCTCTGAAGGATGGCATCCTCCGCCAAAGAGTCTGCGATCAGCCTAACATTCATCAATCTGGGACAACGCAGCACCGGCCATCCCATTAGATAGTGAAAGGGAAACTCAGTCCTAGCAAAGTCCTTTCTGCCATCGGGTGTTATCGCGTTCACAACAAAATATCGCAAACCCCGTTGGATGGCGTAGACCATCACTAGAATCAGAGCAAGTAGGCGTCCAAAGGCAAGCTTTACAGCTGAAAGTATCATGCCTCGGCTTATTCTCTCAATAGACCCTGAACCACCAGGGACTACGCAATCACGAAGCCATATCATCAGGAAAGCAGCTACCACCGCCATTTCTGACATCTTGAACTCGGCCTGCCTGAAGAAATGATAAATCGGGGAGTTTTCCTCAGGATCATCACTATCCTCGGCATCCACAGCTCCGTGATCAGCCATCAACTACTCTATCTCAGAGCTCGTCAAGGGCTTGCGAGACGAGATAGAGACTGGGCCGTCCCCCTCTTCTCTGGTAAAAATGTAGTTAGTCCAGGCCCTCGTATGCGGAGGGGGCCCCTCAGCCTTACCCTTCTTTGTAATCTGGTGACAAATAAAAAAGTGACAGAGTATCTCTTTGTACACCTCCATCATTTCAGAGTTCTCTTTTTCCAAATCCAAGAGCTCTGCATCACAGGGGACGTATTTTACATATGGCTCCGTTCTCCAGGGAAGTTTAGATATCGCTTGCATCTCGTGAAGGGCCAAACCCATCTCCCCACCCGGAGTGAAGAAGGTGCACATGTGATAGTTGTATAACTCCGCCAAGGAGATAAACATCGGCCAGTTAACCTTAATGCCATATTGGGTGGCCCTAACGAAATACAGAAGATCAACAGCTTTTAGGGTAGCCTCGTGAGTCGAGAGCACCCATCCAGTAAGGTTACTCCAGAACGGGACATAATGTCTTCAACCTTCCATCCGCAGCTTCCCTTTCGGGTATGATTCCCTCTTTGACAACATCAAGTTAGAGAGTCTCAGCATTATAGGGGTGAAGATCAGTCGGGACATCGTTCATTATAACACCAGGTTGCAGCCCCCCTCATGGAGTAGGATGTGGAACCCTTGACACACTTGAACGTATCCTTCTTCCGGTCACCAGAGTTGAATTGGATCCTGCCAGAAACAACCCCATGTAGTTCAGGGGTTAGGTCCCATTTCATTTACCTCTGCACACCCAGATCAGCAAATGCTGACAGAGGGTACTAGCGCTTCAGCAATGGCAACCATATTCTTTGGTTATTTAACTTAACTACCAAAGGGTCCTCTAGACATATCGTCTTGTCATCCTCGAATCTGACACCGTCACCGAAGAGGAAGTACGGCTTCTTTAAATGGCGTATCCCTCCGAGCAAGAGCTTCTCATCATTAATCATCTACTTCAGAAAGGTTTTGTCCTGTTCAATTATGGCGATCATCCGTTCCGTAGGTTGGTCATGACTGATCTTGGCCTGAACATTACTGACCATGTTGGTTATGAGGCTTGTGCCGAGGACGTAGAAAGCAGATCCGAAAGGGATACCGCCAAGTTCCAGGACAAACATGTTAACTGCAAGGACAGAAGAGAAAGTCAGACTCAGAATCCCTAGGAAAAATTAAGTGCTGGAGGATACTTATGCGCCCAAAGGGATATGCGCCCAAATGGTTATGCGCTTAAAGCAGCATATGGGCGGATAACACAGCATGTGGGCACATAACACGCAGCAGCATGTGGGCGCATAATGTATAACAACATATGGGTGCATAGCACACACAGTGTTCGTGCATGCTTCTGTGGGCGCATAAGAAGGCTCACAAATGCATGTTGCTTTAGGCGCATGCGCCCAGGCAGAGGAAAAGTCTAAGAATCACAAATTAACGCTCAAGACATTATTTTTTTAGGCGTAGCCACACCCAGAATCGGGTCTTAGACTGGTGAGGACGCTGCCGTAGGAGGAGAGCCACTCGGTGCAGCCCCCTTGCCCTTCGCAGATCTCTTGGCGGCCTTGGGAGACATGGTTCGTAAAGAGAGGAGATGAAGAGTCTTTTTGAAAGTTCTAAGAGAAATGAGAATAATAGATTTTCTCTCTCTTTCAAAGCCTATTTATAGGCATGGACCATACCCTATGCGCCCACTATTCCTATATGCCTATGCACCCACTGTGCGCCCACCATGGCTTATGCGCCCACGAGAAGACCCAGCCTCTTGTACATTATACGACTGCCATTTGCTGACATGAACAATGCATGAAGGATGGACCTCTTCAAATTCCACCCCGATGAATCTGTCAGTTCAGATTTTCGAAGAAGATCTCAACAGCCATCTCTCTGACAAGCTGGCCAAACTCTATGCGTCCAAAGAGAGAGCCATGCTATGCGCCCACTGCATCACGAGAAGTCGGTTCATGCTTCTTTTCAAAGTATTTCGAACTTGTTCAAGTATCAAAAACTTTGAAGGGGGTCTTGTAGAAGCATAAAAATTTCAGCAAACTGGACATATGCGCCCAAGTCAGCAATGAAGCCTTAAGCACCCAAGAAACCAAAGAAGACATATGCGCCCAAGCTTCCAGTGAAGACATATGCGCCCAAGCTTTCAGTGAGGTCATATGCGCCCAAGCTTCCAGTGAGTTCATATGCCCATGCATCCATTCTATACTACTCCAGAAGGGGGCGTATAGCCCTGTTTCAGGCTATGCACCCACGCCAGAATAGCTCCTGACTCTGTCAAACCCATGACCAAAATGTGCACCTAAGCATACGGCCACGTCAGTCTCTACGAGCAGTTGTGCACCGAAGCATGCGTCCACGTCAGCACCACGATCAACCCACAATCACGCACCCTGCATGCGCCAACACCCTATGCGCCCAAGCAGGACCATGCGCCCACATGAAAACCAGTGTGTTTTCTTATGTGGGCGCATAACATCATTCCAGCTCAAGAACGACTATAGAAAGGGGTCTCATCCCCCTTCAAAACACCGAACGGAGAGCATTTTCAAGAACCAAATTGCTGCACTTCTTTCCAGGGAGCCGAAAGTTAGCAATTTATTTAGGTTTTCTCCTATTTTTGTAATCAGAGTGCCAATAAAGTAAAGGAGCAACTGGTCAAAGGGATACCGCTGAGAGGTCTGCCACTTTTCGCCCAACTCAGCAGGGCCCGGGGACCACAACACCTCTTGTTCTAACTCAGGTGGGACCGTCTACAACTTTTGGGGGTGCTCCTCCACCGGTTCTGAGGACTACCCTAGGGGTACTGGGGATGCCACCCCCACCACCTCAGAGGACAGTCGATATGGGGCAGTTCTTTGCCTTCATGCAGTAGATGATAGAGACTTAATGACATCATGTCACGACCCGCTCCCGAATAATCGAACACGAGTCGGACATGCCCAGCCTTCATTGTTAGACACAATGAAGTGAGCTGTACCAAAAGCTAGGGAAATTTAACCAGATAATCAAGATAAGTAAAATATCACAACATCTATAACGTATCCCAGAAAGATCACCATAATCCACAAACCCAGATATCATAGTGTACCAGAATCAACAGGAATAAAAAGTGCTATGAACTCTAAAGTCAATATCTCAAAGTAAAGCTAAGTAATCTAAACCTGAAGCCTCAAGCTAAGCCTCATCCTGCTCAGCTAAATCCTAGGCTCTGGCCCATAGAGTAGAACAATATCCTGCAAACATACCTACAACATATCCTATTCAGGAGCGGAGCAAAGTACAGTTCTAGGTAATGAAACATGAACATGATATAAACAGGGTACAGGAGTACAGGAAATAAAATACATGAATAAACATGAAAGTACAAGAAAGTAGTACATAGAATAAGTACAGGAACTATAGTACATGAATGTAAAGTACAGGAACATGTAAAGTACAGGAATGAAACTATAATCCTGAAGTACCAAACATGAAAAGTGCACAATATCGAAATATATCTAGTCCATGTGACCGGCTGGGGTGAGTACAGGAGCATGCACAGGAGTACATGAATATGGTACGACTTAGGACCCGCGTGCACAGTGCGAGGCCTAAGCTAGGTACAGGAATATATAGTAATCGGAATTGGTCACATGGCTAGTGTATTTCCCCACCCGATACTAATAAGTACAAGAGCAAGGGTACATGAATACAGGAGTACATGAATATGGTACGACTTAGGATCCGCGTGCATAGTGCAAGGCCTAAGCTAGGTACAGGAATATATAGTAACCGGGATTGGTCACATGGCTAGTGTATTTTCCCACCCGACACTAATAAGTACAAGAGCAGAGTACAGGAATACAGGAGTACATGATGTCGTGCTATGACGTGTTACAAGAAAGGGGTACAGGAATGTAAATGTACAAGACCGTAGAAAAGTACTTGCCTTTACTCCGGGAAGATCGAGAATAGGGAGATAGTAGTCCCTATGTCCACCTAAATTTGATAATGTGTACAATTTGGTTATTGTCTAAACAATATTAACTGACTATCTGTTCTCTACTTACAACTATCCATAGTATAATTAAAACACTGGCCATTCATTTAACTAAATAGGAGTAAATGGAGAAACCACTAATCTATCTCTTGTTTATAGTGTTTTCATAAGGTGTACTAGTTATCTAGTAACATTACTTTAACTAAGACAATATTTAATAATATCTAGAATAAACTAATTTGGAAAATATTTAATATCATTTAGAATTATACTTTATTGGTCGAATATTTAAAGAGAACATTGAACATCATTTGTCAATCACTTAGGAAATTATTGATCCAAACTATATTACAAATCAAAATCATATATAGAAATTATAAGAGAATAAGAACTTTAAATAAACATGTTATTTACAAATAATTTATTTAGAAAAATACTTCAAAAATACAATTTAGTAAAATATAGATTTTAAATACGAACATCAACTAAATTGTTTAGGAAATTAACCACTCAAAGAAAAGAATATACACAACAACCCTTAAATATGAACATGACTCATTGCAGTAACATGCAACCTAAGGAACAACCCAAGGTACACAACCCCCAAAAGCCTGTCTGTTCATCAAAGCATCTCATTGAACTCCCCTGGTTAAGTAGTAGAACCATTATAGTCTCATAAGCCATCCAAATTGAATTAGCCTCTCAAGAGATACAAAATATTAACCTTACTTCAAAACTCAGAAAACATACAGAACCTAGCCCAACAACTCAATAAGTGTCAACAAGAAAATAAAGGCACACAAGCTTCAATTCATAATAACCCCAATATACAAAGTTTAAATTATACACAGATCTCAATTTATTTATATATTAACTAACCAAAGTCCAAGGAAATTATACATAAAACTTAACAAAATGGAAAAGAAATGGATACACAAGGTTCAAACAACTTGGATACACATATAACCCAGGAAATGTAGAGGGCCAACTCAGTAATTTGTTTTCAAGACGTACAAAATGATATTCCTGCAATACTAGACTCTAATTGAAAGTCAAAGCCTTCAAAATCAACTCTGCAACTATCACCACCCAAATATTGAAACAAGGTTCAACCTAATGCTTTGGCCAGCACTCAAAATCAACCGTTCACGCAAGTACGACAGCTCCCAGTGTTAGTCGACCTCCTAGGTCACGGCACTTCAATACCAGACACAAACACCACATCTGGGCACATGACACGAACAACCCAGGCAGTCATGAATCTATACTGCACACACACGGCAACTGGACATGCTTAATACTGGTCACGAAAATCCCAGTATAGCTCCCAACCCGTCCCTGTCCAGTAATTCCCATAAAGTCTATTTACAACTATGCATTGATCAACACTAGAAGGATTTGAGTATTACCTGAGTTGAGAGGACTCAATCTGGGATGAGATCTCAGTCCAAAAGGGTCGGACACGACTCTGATCGATTGATTTTGGACTCGCTCGAGCAAATCTCAGTGATCAGCAGAGGAATTCGTCACCACTGTTGTGATGGAGCCCGTGTGCTGTCGATCCGTGCCCCAAGACTTCGCCAGAGAAGAGCAGCAACTTTGTCTAGCAATCGTCCTTCGTCGAGCGCTCGATCATCGCTATCAGTTAAACGAAACAAGGAAGGAAAAAATTTATTAAGAATTTACACAAGATCGATCCCACAAACCCAGATCTGAAGAATTAGGAGAGTTGACAACCCTCACCAAGCGATTATACTCGACAACTCGGACACGCGGAGGAGATCGACGCTTCATCGAAGAAGAAGTTCTCAACACCGCCCAGTCATCGAGAAGTTGAGTCGCCGGAAAAGAACCTACGGGTCGCTGAAGAAGAAACCCTGATGTCATCGTCGCGGTCGCCATTCTTAGAGTGGTGGTTGCCGTCGAGTGGAAACCACCATCGCCGTCGATGTCGGAACACCAGCACCGTGGCTTGTCGTGGAGGAAACCACCATTGCCATCGTCCCATCGAGCACACTAGAGAGGATCGCGTCGTCGCCGAGTGGAAACCACCATCGCCGTCGATGGGTCTGAAGAAGAATTTGGAGAGAACGAGGAAAAACTAAAGGAATGGAATAAAAAAATATCACAATCAATCTCTCTCTTTCCAGCTCGGATTATAAGAAAACCATTTATGAATTTTGCAGAAACCCCCCTCCGCCTAGAGAATTTGCCAATAAGTCCCTCCACTCAAAATATTTTATAAAATAAACCTCTGTCTTTTCATTAATTACAAAAGCTGTTGAAAAGTAGTTAGAAAAATAAGGGGACCACTAAATTGGTTGTAACAACTTTTCAAATTTAAAAATTGCTTCCAATTTATATACCCTCCAAAATAGATCATCAAAATCAATAGTAATTATTTTTAGAAATCATTTTTTTCTCAAAACCCGGGAAGTGGAGTTATAAATCTCCACTCCTTAAAAAAAATTTTGTCCTCAAAATTCGAAGACCCCCAAAAATAAATCTCAGCAATCACCAAAGATCCAAACACCAGTCATTTATTGAAAATAGGATTTCAAAAGAAACAAAGTACAATCAATTCAATCAAACAGATTGGAACAGCGCTCCCGCATCTCGTCCTCGCGTTTCCATGTGGACTCTCCCGGAGAGTGGTGTCTCCACATGACGCAGATGAGTGGAATAACCTGATTCTGCAGCTGCTTCTCTCTCTTGTCAAGGATCTCCACTGGCTGCTCCTCGTAGGTCAATCTCGGACCCACCTCTAGCTCCGAAAGTCCACCATATGGCTCGGGTCCGGAATATAGCGTCGAAGCTGGGGCACGTGAAAAATATCGTGCACTCCCTCCAAGCTAGCTGGAAGCGCTAGTCGATATGCCACCTCGCCGATCCACACAATCACGTCGAAAGGCCCGATGAATCTCGGACTGAGCTTTCCGCCTCTGCCAAATCTGATGACGCCCCTAGTCGGCGAGATCTTCAGGAACACTATCTCCAACCGCGAGCTCTAGTAGCCGTCTGCTGCTGTCCACCCGGTGCTTCTGTCGATCCCGCGTAACCCTGAGATGCTCCCTGAGCCTTGAGACCCCGTACGATAATTACACACAAGAAGTTGGAATAACACAATCTAACAATGATCAAGGATCAGATAGGCACGAGATAGATTGAAATTTAAATTACAACTTAGAGGAGCAAAAATCATGAAGACACAACTATTAAGTACGATCAAAAATCGATAGTTTAACACAGGTAAACTAGAACAAGATAGAAAATCATGGTCAGATAGACATGACTTAAGATCGAAGTTTAGACAAGTCACAAACGAAGTACGAAATCACAATCTGGTAATATACAATTTTGAGGAATTCAATGATCTAACGATAAAATGCTAGAAGAAAAATTTAGCAAGGGTTGATTGAGGAGACGTACACAATACTCAGGAGATACAATATCAAATCAGAATGAACGTGCAAGGATCTGTGATTCTCGAAAACCAGTAATCATATAAAAATAGATATAGTTTCCATGGTGTCCGGGAACATATAGCTATTTAAAATCACTTTGCCTAGAATCCCTACCCCGTCAGTATATATCTGACTGCAGTGGACTTTCGGCTCCGTGACTCAAATAACAATATGTCACCGAATAATCTGTCAACATTATCTATTTTTCAACAATCATTGACGAAGCAACCCAAAAGATCAAGATATGAAGAATATGTCAAGTCTAGATAGTACTCGAAAACCTATGATTGTCTGAAATCACTTCAACTTAAAGTTCCTGCCTCGCCAGTGCGCTACTGGCTGCAGTTAACCCTCAGTCTCCATAATCCAGCTAATGGCTGTAGCGCGCAACTGTCATGCCATAGTAGGTCATCAAATAGCCTCTCGACCTTATCCCTAGGAATTTCAAAAGAGTTTCAAGGAATTCAAAATGAGTTTCAATAGTCCAAGTCACGAAAATGGTGAAGTTACCTGACTGTTAGAATACAATAATTTATTAGGTACTAAGAGACGACAAGGAATCCCATCGACGATTACAAAAGGGCAACCAGGGAGATTTAAAATTTCAGACAGAGCGAAGTTTCAAATTATGACGGAATATCAACTGATATCTGGAATGGTAACAAGATTTCCTATATGGAACGTTATCCCGAAAGGATAACAGAGTCTCGAAGTATGAACCGAGGTAAGGTATTAGATAGGAGACAAGTTTCAAAATAAGAAATAAAATCCCGTACTGGAAACAAGGTTCAACAACATCTCAATTAACAACGAAGCCTCAGACAAAATTTCGAAGGGAAAACAACCTCCCGTAGGATACAAGGTCTCAATTAGAGAACCAATATCAATAAGGTCGTGATAAGGAAATAAAATCTTGACTAAAAAATCTTGACGAGGAAACAAGGTTTAGAATAGTGACTAGAAAACAGGTTCTAATAGGAGACAAGGTATTGGATTGTAAACATGAAACAAGCGAATCTCAATAGCAACAAAATCGTAAATAGAGAACAAGTCCCGAATAAAGACAAGAATGAAAATAGAATCTCAAACAAGCATTAATAGAAGCGAAGGTTCAAACAAGGTTTCAGAATGATATTTCAAGTAAGAAAAATTCTGGAATAGTACAAGTTCGATTAGCGAACAGAATATCAATAAACGAGTAGGAACAAGTATACATGAAACAAGCAAAATCTTGGACAGGAGACAAGATCGAAACAAAATAGTGGACCAACAACTCTCGACTAGAAAATCAAAGTCATGAATGAAGAAACAAGTCTCGAATAGGAAATAAAATCTTCAAAACCCTCAAAGGAATCTGCAACAATGTCTTGAATAGGACGGAGCTTAAACAAATTTTTGAATGAGGAACATGATTTAGAAATAAAGTCTCAAGTAGGAATTAAAATCTCAATTAATGCGAAGTTTGATAAAGGAATAAAATTTGCAAATATGAGCCATCACTAGGAAACAAGGTCAGGAATGATGAATATGCAAACGGTATCGATTAATGGATTTCAAATAATTATCAAATTGTGCATCTGAAACAAGTTTACCGAAATAGAAAACAATATCTTGAAGTAAGTTTCGACATCAACAAATGTTTCAAACAAGAAGTTTCAAGAATTGATCTAGGTGCTTTAAGGAATTTAAGGGAAGGCTGGATGGATTGCGAATCAAGATACATGATTTCCCAACCATGCAAAAAAATCTTTTGTCTTCAGTCTGTCTTCAATATTCCTCTGGAACTGAAATCACTTCAATTTCTTCAACTGTCCTATCGTAGGCGGGTCCTTGCGGTAGTGCTCCATGTGATTACTGAATCTTGGAGAGGTGGGTCCACTTGCTGTAGTCCTGATGCTCCTCGTGCTCGTCCTTGGGCAGTGTGATCAATGGCCTCCGGACAGTCCTTGACTTGGTGGGCAGACGATCCGCAGTGTAGGCGTAGCCTTCGTCTCTTATGGCACTCTTTGCAGTGATATCCTGGACGACGGCAAAAATTACAAGTGGTCGTCATCTGGATCTCCCCCTAGGGCTAAAGTGCGGAGCCTCTGATAGGAATATACGTCTACTGGCGTACTGGCTGTTGAGATATGCTCCCGATGATGCGACTGGTGGTGTGACCGAAGAAACGTCAGCTGAGTGTTGTGATGCTTTACGGATCTATAGTAGCTGCTATTTTCGTCATAAGTCTTCATGTCTTTCATAAGCTTCAGCTTCCGGTCTCATTCTGTTGTCGGTGCTATATTCTGGATCTTCTGGCTGGTGGCACCAATCTTCGGAGAAGTCGGGTCCTCGGGGACTATGATGATTTTCAGTGGCTACTCCAGGTTCTCGATCTGCTACTCGGTACAAGATATACGCTCGGCGTCGGAGAAGTCCAAAAATCTGAGAGTTTGGAAATCAGAAGTCCTTCCTGGCTCAGAGAGAGTATCCACAAGTCTGACTTGGAAAGGATGGCATGCTCCCTCTGGTTGTCAAGGGACTCTTCAAACGTCTCCGTCAACTACGTACTACCCATAGGGATAGTAGAGTGATAGAAGGTAGTGGAAGCTCGGAAACATCAAGTACAGGTGAATTGACAGTTCTGGTGTTGCATGCTTTTGAACTATCTGAAAAATAGAAAACTGTTAAAATAACCTAGACCTAAATACAACAAGTGTTTATAGAATATCAATATACCTGATATACCCTTATTTTTCGATTTTTCTATGCTATGTTCAAGTTTCCCTAGTGTAATCAAGTCCCCCAATAGTACGCTAAGACCTAGGTACCATTAGGATGGACATGCATGGGCCACCACTAAAAACATGTCACGACCCGCTCCCGAATAATCGGACACGCCCAGCCTTCATTGTTAGACACAATAAAGTAAGCTGTACCAAAAGCTAGGGAAATCTAACCAGATAATCAAGACAAGTAAAAAATCACAGCATCTATAATGTATCCCAGAAAGATCACCATAATCCACAAACCCAGATATCATAATGTACCAGAATCAACAGGAATAAAAAGTGCTATAAACTCTAAAGTCAATATCTCAAAGTAAAGCTAAGTAATCTAAACCTGAAGCCTCAAGATAAGCCTCATCCTGCTCAGCTAAATCCTGGGCTCTGGCCCATAGAGTAGAACAATGTCCTACAAGCATACCTACAACATATCCTATTCAGGAGTGGAGCAAAGTACAGTTCTAGGTAATAAAACATAAACATGATATGAACAGGGTACAGGAGTACAGGAAATGAAATACAAAAATGAACATGAAAGTACAGGAAAGTAGTACATGGAATAAGTACAGAAACTATAGTACATGAATGTAAAGTACAGGAATATGTAAAGTACAGGAATGAAACTATAATCCTGAAGTACCAGACATGACAAGTGCACAATATCGAAATACATCTAGTCCTTGTGACCGGCTGGGGTGAGTACAGGAGCATGCACAGGAGTACATAAATATGGTACGACTTAGGACCCGCGTGCACAGTACGAGGCCTAAGCTAGGTACAGGAATATATAGTAATCGGGATTGGTCACATGGCTAGTGTATTTCCCCACCCGATACTAATAAGTACAAGAGCAAGGGTACAGGGATACAGGAGTACATGAATATAGTACGACTTAGGACCCGCGTGCACAGTGCGAGGCCTAAGCTAGGTACAGGAATATATAGTAATCGGGATTTGGTCACATGGCTAGCTTATTTCCCCACCCGACACTAATAAGTACAAGAGCAAGAGTACAGGAATATAGGAGTACATGATGTCATGCTATGGCGTATCATAAGAAAGGGGTACAGGAATATAAATGTACAAGACCGTAGAAAAGTACTTGCCTTTGCTCCGGTAAGATCGGAAATAGGGAGATAGTAGTCTCTATGTCCACCTGAATTTGATAATGTGTACAATATGGTTATTGTCTAAACAATATCAACTGACTATCTGTTCTCTACTTACAACTATCCATAGTATAATTAATACACTGGCCATTCATTTAACTAAATAGGAGTAAATGGAGATACCACTAATCTATATCTTGTTTATAGAGTTTTCATAAGGTGTACTAGTTATCTAGTAACATTACTTTAACTAAGATCATATTTAATAATATCTAGAATAAACTAATTTGGAAAATAATTAATATCATTTAGAATTATACTTTATTGGTCGAATATTTAAAGAGAACATTGAACATCATTTGTCAATCACTTAGGAAATTATTGATCCAAACTATATTACAAATCAAAATCATATATAAAAATTATAAGAGAATAAGAACTTTAAATAAACATGTTATTTACAAATAATTTATTTAGAAAAATACTTCCCAAAATAAAATTTAGTAAAATATAGATTTTAAATACGAACATCAACTAAATTGTTTAGGAAATTAACCACTGAAAGAAAAGAATATACACAACAACCCTTAAATATGAACATGACTCATTGCAGTAACATGCAACCTAAGGAACAACCCAAAGTACATAACCCCCAAAAGCCTATCTATTCATCAAAGCATCTCATTGAACTCCCCTGGTTAAGTAGTAGAACCATTATAGTCTCATAAGCCATCCAAATTGAATTAGCCTCTCAAGAGATACAAAATATTAACCTTACTTCAAAACTCAAAAAACGTACAGAACCTAGCCCAACAACTCAATAAGTGTCAGCAAGAAAATAAAGGCACACAAGCTTCAATTCATAATAACCCCAATATACAAAGTTCAAATTATACACATATCTCAATTTATTTATATATTAACTAACCAAAGTCTAAGGAAATTATACATAAAACTTAAGAAAATGGAAAAGAAATGGATACACAAGGTTCAAACAACTTGGATACACATATAACCTAGGAAATATAGAGGGCCAACTCAGCAATTTGTTTTCAAGACGTATAAAATGCTATTCCTACAATACTGGACTCTAATTGAAACTCAAAGGCCTTCAAAATCAACTCTGCAACTATCACCACCCAAATATTGAAACAAGGTTCAACCTAAAGCTTTGGCCAGCACTCAAAATCAATCGTTCATGCAAGCACGACAGCTCCCAGTGTTAGTCGACCTCCTAGGTCACGACACTTTAATACCAGACACAAACACCACATCTGGGCACACGACACGAATAACCCAGGCAGTCATGAATCAATACTGCACACACACGGCAACTGGACACGCTTAATATTGGTCACAAAAATCTCAGTAATGCTTCCAACCCGTCCCTGTCCAGTAATTCCCATAAAGTCTATTTACAACTATGCATTGATCAACACTAGAAGGATTTGAGTATTACCTGAGTTGAGAGGACTCAATCTTGGATGAGATTTCAGTCCAAAGGGGTCGAACACGACTCCGATCGATTGATTCTGGACTCGCTCGAGCAAATCTCAAAGATTAGCGGAGGAATTCGTCACCACTGTTACGATAGAGCCATGTGCTGTCGATCCGTGCCCCAAGACTTCGCCAGAGAAGAGCAGCAACATTGTCTAGCAATCGTCCTTCGTCGAGCGCTCGATCATCGCTATCAGTTGGATTCGATCGAAACAAGGAAGAAAAAAATTTATTAAGAATTTACACAAGATCGATCCCACAAACCCAGATCTGAAGAATTAGGAGAGTTGACAGCACTCACCAAGCGATTATACTCGACAACTCGGACATGCGGAGGAGATCGACGCTTCGTCGAAGAAGAAGTTCTCAACATCGCCCAGTCATCGGAAAGGAAATGCTTGAGTTGCCGGAGAAGAACCTTCGCATCGCCGAAGAAGAAACCCCGATGTCATCGTTGCGGTCGCCGTCCTTAGAGTGGTGGTTGCCGCCGAGTGGAAACCACCGTCGCCATCGAAGTCGAAACACCAGCACCGTGGCTTGTCGTAGAGGAAACCACCATTGCCGTCGTCCCATCGAGCTCACTGGAGAGGATCGCGTCGTCGCCGAGTGGAAACCACCGTCGCGTCGATTGGTCTGAAGAAGAATTTAGGGAGAACGAGGAAAAACTAAAGGAATAGAATGAAAAAAAATGTAAGAATCAATCTCTCTCTTTTCCAGCTCGGATTATAAGAAAACCATTTGTGAATTTTATAGAAACCCCCCTCCGTCTAGAGAATTTGCCAATAAGTCCCTCCACTCAAAATATTTTATAAAATAAACCTCTGCCTTTTCATTAATTACAAAAGCTGTTGAAAAGTAGTTAGAAAAATAAGGGGACCACTAAATTGGTTGTAACAACTTTTCAAATTTGAAAATTGCTTCCAATTTATATTCCCTCCAATATAGATCATCAAAATCAATAGTAATTATTTTTAGAAATCATTTTTTTCCTCAAAAATTGGGAAGTGGAGTTACACATCAGGCGAAGGTTATGAGACGGGGCATCGACAATGCCCATCAGTTAGCCATGGTAGTAGTAGAGAAGGTGACTGTCCAACGGCAGGAGGAGCAGATACAGCCGTACCAACCGAGGACTCCGGGCATTCAGGATTTCTAGAAGATGCCACCGCGAGACTTCAAGGGTACCGAGGATATCCTATATGCCGACGACTGGATCAAGCATATAGAGAAGATCTTCCATCTCACGGAGATACCAGCTAGGCTTCAGATAGAAGCAGCGGACAGCCAGATGTAGGACCTTGTCCGAACATGGTACCAGATCGACCCCAGGTTTGGTACTCAGGGGCAGACTTGGGAAGCTTTCAAGAAGCTCTTCAAGGAGAAGTTCTTCCCCGACACAGTACTTGGCGCCTTGGAGACGCAGTTCAAAAATCTGGTCGAGGGGAACCAGACAGTAGATGAGTACACTGGAGAGTTATGTCGTCTAGGCAGATTTGTGGAGGGCCTGAGCAAGATAGCGAAGGCTAGGAGATTCAGGAAGGTCTAGATTAAGGAAGTCAAGTCCTTGACCAAGAGCAACAGAAATGCTACTTTCGAAGAGATTTTGACGGGAGCTATGGCAGCGGAGGACGACCTCGAACTAAAACTGAAGAGAGGTCGTGATTCATATGGAGCCAGCGGCAGTGGAGGCCAGGCCAAGAGGCCTCATTATCTGCAGTAGCATCAGTAGAAGCCGTTCCAGCAGCAGCAGTTCCAGAGTCAAGGTCGTGTGCCTTTTCAGCAGAAACAGATACAGCAGGCGCCTAGACAGCAACAAGTCAGCAGTTGCACTTTCTGTAAGAAGCCAGAACATGTATGGAACGAGTACAGAAAATGGCTAGGCAAGTGCCTCCTTCGTGGTATAGCGGAGCACCAGTTGAGGGATTGTCCCATGTCTTCGGGACGTACAGCACAGGGAGTAGGAGCTAAGGCTCCGGCAGGACAGCAGAAGGGACCATTGTCGACCCAACAACAAAAGTTTACCCAGCACCAGCAGCAGACCAGAAGAGGTCAGCAGGGGCAAGCCTTCTCCATGTCAGCCGAGGATGCAGAGGCAGTAGGAGATCTGATAGCAGGTTCTGTTCTTCTTGACTCCTTTTCTACATTCGCTTTGTTTGATTCGGGGACTTCCTATGGTTTTGTGTCTGTATATTTTGCTATTAGACACCAGCTTCCGTCTGAACCATTGCCTAGAACTTGCAAGATCATGACTGGGGGTGGTATCATCCTCATCCGTAATATTTGTATGGATCGAAGAGTAGTTTTGGGAGGCCAAGAACTGGATGTGAGTCTGCTCGTAATGCTACTACCGAACTACGATATTGTACTCGGTATGGATTGGTTGAGCAAACACCATGCCAGTATAGATTGTCACGATGGTATAGTTCTCTTCAGAGTGCCAGGAGAGCCAGAGTTCGAGTTCACCAGATAAGAGATGGACCAGAGCAGCAGATTCTTCTGTGGAGCTTCAGTAGAGGAGCAGAGCGTGCCACATCTATTGATAGTTGAGATCATGGATGTATTTTCGAAGGAGTTGCCAGGGTTACCTTTGGACAGAGATGTAGAGTTTTCTATAAATTTGGTGCCCAGCATAGAGCCGACATCTTAGCACGTCTATATAGTGAACAATAACGAGCTAGTGGAGTTGAAAAAGCAGGTGGATGAGTTACAGGACAAAGGCTTCATTCGATTGAGTTTTTTTACCATGGGGTGCACCAGTACTCTTTGTGCCGAAGAAGGATGGGTCGGTATGGGTGTGTTTTACTACAGGGCTCTCAACAGCCTCACGATCAAGAACAAGAACCCGCTGCCGAGGATCGATGATCTGTTAGATCAGTTGAGCGGAGCGAAGGTATTATCCAAGATTCATCTGAGGTCAGGTTACCATCAAGTGAAGGTGAAGAAGGAGGACATTCTGAAGACAACATTCAGGACCCGATATGGCCAGTTTGAGTTCATGGTGATGCCATTTGGGTTAACTAATGCCCCGGTGGTATTCATGAACTTGATGAACAAGGTGTTCCACCAATACTTGGACAAGTTCGTGGTGTTGTTCATCGACGATATTTTGGTATATTCGAAGACCCCAGAGGAGCACGAGGAGCATCTGAGAGTAGTTTTGGAGACTCTCAGGAAGGAGCAGCTTTACAGCAAGCTTTCGAAGTGTGAGTTCTTTTTTGATCAAGTTAATTTTCTAGGTCACGTCGTGACCGGAGATGGGATCTCGGTAGACCCGAAGAAGATCAGAGCAGTTGAGGCATGGACAGTACCGAGTTCTGTTGCAGAGATCAGGAGATTTTTAGGATTGGCAGGCTACTACAGGAGGTTCATTCAAGATTTCTACCAGATTGCTGAGCCGTTGACTAGGCTGACCCGAAAGGACGCAGAGTTTATCTGGTCAGAAGAATGTCAGATTGCTTTTGATAAGTAAAAGAAGCGACAGACGATAGCCCTAATTTTTACATTGCCATCAGGATCAGGCGAGTTTACTATCTACAATGACGCCTCAGGAAAGGGTCTGGGTTGTGTCTTGCAGCAACATAGGAAGGTGATTGCCTATGCATCCAGGCAATTACGTCCGCAAGAAAAGAACTACCTTACCCATGATTTGAAGTTAGCGGCAGTTATTTTTGCTCTTAAGTTGTGGAAGCACTATCTATACGGAGAGTGTGTGGAGATCTTCACAGACCACAAAAGCTTGAAGTATGTGTTTACACAGAAAGAGCTCAACATGATGCAGCGCAGGTAGTTGGAGTTGATGAAGGACTTTGACATTTCTTTGCAGTATCACCCAGGAAGGCCAAGGTGGTTGCCGATGCCTTGAGTAGGTATCCGGTAGCTATGTGTTTGACGATGGATCGTCACTTGTTAGCAGATTTAGAGGGCCTGGGGATCGAGGTGATTGTGCGAGGAGTTCAGATTCAAATGTGGGGCCTTCAGATTCAGTCGAACGTGATGGAGAGGATCAAGTCGACTCAGTTCGAAGATGTTATCCTGCAGTATATTCGAGAGCAGGTTTCGAGCAGGACTGGTGGATGATGAGTTTATTCTTACAGAGGAAGGCGCATTGAGGCACGGTTCCAGACTGTATGTGCCTAGCGGAGAGCTTCGGGAACAGGTTATGCGGGAGGCCCATCGCTCTCAGTACTCTATGCATCCAGGTGCTAACAAGATATATAGGGATCTGAAGGAGTATGTATAGTGGTGTAGGATGAGGTAGGAGGTAGCTCGTTTCGTAGCCAGATGTTTAGTTTGTCAGCAGGTTAAGGCAGGGAGGCAGAGGCCAGGAGGACCATTACAGCCATTGTCCACTCCGGAGTGGAAGTGGGAGCACATTACGATGGACTTTGTTTCTGGATTGCTACGTACACCAAGAAAAAAAGATGCAATTTGGGTCATCGTAGACAGGTTGACCAAATCAGCCCACTTTTTGCCATTTGAGGTGGGTATGTCTACGGAGAGGCTAGCAGAGATGTATATGCGACAGATTATCAGGATACACGGAGTTCCGGTGGGCATTATCTCGGATCGAGATAGTCGCTTTACTTTCCATTCCTGGCAGAGTCTGCAGACTAGTTTGGGCACTCAGCTCAAGTTCAGTACTGCATACCACCCTCACACAATGCCAAAAGTTTCTTCAATCCCATGACGTGACGCACATGCCACTAATCTCTCAAAACGTGTCCACTATTCTGTACACGACCATGCGTATCTCAATCATATGATACTACACGTCTAAATACAGTTACTATACGTTTGAGTGACTGAATGGAAGTTGGCGCAACCTAAGGTTGGCGCAACCCGAAGTGGCACAGTTCGACCTCGTGCATATCAGAATAACTGCCAAAACAGTTATTTCTAGAACTCTATAAATAGAGTTTCTAATCATTATCAGGGGACCAAAGATCAAGAGTTCTTGCAAAAGTGCTGCAGCATTCTCAAGAGGCTTTAGTCTTCAAATTCACATAGTCCAAGGGATAAAGCGATCGTCTTCTGATCGGATTCCTAAAGTTGTACTTTCCCAGAATTCAATGTACTTTCTACAATTTTTTTAAGTTTTGAATAAACTTTTTGTTTTTTCAAACAACAGATACTGCGCACTGCCACCCGACCAGCAGGGCACGCACGCGCGTGTCTCGTGCTGTGGTTCGTGTCCGATTCTGGACACGAATACGACTCAAAACGTGCTCAGTCCAATACAAAATCAAAAGTCATGCATAGATCTATAAATCCATTCAATTAGATTTCAAAATTATGAACAAAATTTCCTTTGTGGTATTTCATCAAACACCAATACAAGAACACTGATACGTATCTGATACGGACACCAAATCAATACAAATTCCTACGAAACTCATGCTACAACTAGGGGACACCTAGATGGATGCATCTATGGGAATAGTTCATAAAATTATAGAGTTTTAGAGAAATTACCTATTGAGATGAATTCCTATAGAAAGCTTCAATTGTGTAGATCCTCCTTGCGTCTCCAAAACTCCAATGCACTCCAATTCTGAATTTTCTCACCATCAATAATTCATAAACAATGATCAGAACCTAATACAAAAGACTAGGGTTTAAAAGGAGAATAAATGAGAAAAATAAAGGGAATATTTACTTAGGTTTTTGTCTGGAGGAGAAGGAAATAAAAAGAGAAGAATTCTCACCCTAAGATATTAAATAAGCTCCCCCCTATGACCTAGCTTGGTCGGCCACATATAGATGGGCTAGGGTTTCCTAATGGTTGGGCTTGGGCCTCTTTTCTATGACTAAAATAAAACACTAAAAGGAAGTTGCTAACTAGCCCTTAACCAACATGCTAATAGCTTCTAACCTTAGAATATGATTACTAATCCTAACAAATCATGCTACTAGGTCACTAAGTCATGGTAAGACACTAGGCTAGGTTGTACCAAGGCTATACTGTCACATGCTAAAATCACAACACCAATAATATAATATATTAAAATAATCAAAAGAATTTATAATTACCAAAATACCCTTAAATAGAAAAATGGGTATGCCAAATCTACCCTCCTTAAAAGAATTTCATCCTCAAAATTAAAGACAAAACTGAATAGATAAGAATGATAGAAAGGTCATACCTCATCGCAGAAAAAGATAAGGGTATTTCTCGCGCATCTAGTCCTCCCTCTCCCAGGTAGACTAACCTGGAGAGTGGTGCCTCCAAGCTACGCGAACCAAGGGTATCATCTGGTTCCTTAGCACCTTCTTCTGTCGATCCAGAATCTCCACTGGCCGTTCTGGATAACTAAGAGTAGGGCCCACCTCGATCTCGGAAACTTTTGCCCCATCAGTCTTTGTACCTTCACCAACAAGATCATATCCAAGATCATCGCCTCCCACATGTCTGGCCTTCTTTCCAAGATCATCTCGGAGGAGCATAGTGGCTTTATCCAGGGAAGAAATATCCATGATAACATTATGTTGGCCCAATAGTTAGTTACCTGCATGAAGTTCCCAGCAGGGGGTAACATAGCCACCCAATTAGACATAGAGAAAGCTTACGACAGACTTGATTGGCAATTCATGATTTGGGTCTTTAGAGCCTTCGAATTTTTTGAAACCTGGACCAACATCGTGTGGAGATCGATCAGCAACTCGTGGTTCTCCACGGTTATCAACGGTCAGGCGGATGGCTTCTTCAAATCGAGCCACGGGGTTAGGCAAGGAGATCCTCTATCTTCTACCATCTTCATCATTACGGCGGACGCATTGAGCAGAAACCTTAATAAGATGGCGAGCACCCCTAACTTCCAATACTATCATACCGCCAGCGGATGCCCGATAATCACCCACCTGGCTTTCGCTGACGATATCCTTATTTTTTCTTCCGGAGACGTCGGGTCCGTGGAAGTAGTCCACAACACGCTTCAGAGATACGCCGGGTGCTCGGGCCAGAAGGTCAACCCTGACAAAAGTGTTATCTACACCCACCACAAAATCAAGAGAAAGCACGCGGCCAGCCTCTCCAACACCACCTCCTTCCCCTTCAAGCATCCCTCATTCCACTACCTTGGATGCCCCGTCGTGTACGGTAAATCCAACGTCGAAATTTTTGAGAACCTGATCAATCGCGTCAGAAAAAAACTCGAGGGTTGGCATAACGCTACCCTATCCCCTGGAGACAAGATGATCCTCATCAATCACGTCCTCAAATCCATTCCCATCTATACCCTGGCTGTGTGTGTAAAACCCCTAAATTTCTACTATTTTTTTATAAATTTGGTACTGATTATTTTTTTTATATTTTATTATTGTACGTCGTGTAGTTGTATTGTACGTCACGTGCGAAATTTCGTTTTTCGAAATTGCTCGACGAGTGCGAATATGTGCGAGCGTACATATTTATTTATTTTGAAAAAAATATTTTTCTATTTGTATCGTTTCAAAATAATATATGTAATAATTATTTTTAGCTATCAAAATTTTCAAGTTTATAATTTTATTTATAAAAAGCCTTTGGTTTATACAGTTATAAACAATAAATAATATTTTGCGTGCATACATATATTTCATAAATATTTTATTAAGTTATTTTTAAATAATAAGGTATTTTTGAAATTATTATTATAGTATTTTTGGAAAATATATTTGAAATTTATTGTGGCAATTTAAATCTTGATTTGATTTTATGGCCTCATTTAAATAGCTAAAATAATATCTATGTTTATTGATTTATCTTATTTGATTTTAAACTAAAAGAATTTAATTAGATTTAAATTTAGATTTGTATTGGATTTGTATTTGATTGATTTTAAATTAAGTTGCGAATTATCTATTCTTGGGTTTAAACTACTCCTAATCCTTATCCAACTGGGAATTTTCACATCCTATAAATAGGCAGGTACTCCTCCATAAATTTCTCACTTCCATAAATTCTCCACAACCAAAAATAAGTGCATCGTGTCCGTGACCAACATCTCATCGTGCGTGCATCGTGACTGTGTCCCTATTTTTTTTCCTTTCCACTATTTATATTACATTTACATTCATCCACTTCTTGGTGTTCGACAATCCCGGACCTCGTCATCGTCCTCGTGTCCGACACTTGGACACAATCCCTAAACCCAAACCCTAAACCTAGCTCGACCATCCCCGTAGCCACGCTGCCGACACAGACCCACCACGCCACCATCATGTCCAAACCACCAGCAACAGCATCCCATACCAGCCCCACCAAACCGGCGCCACCGTGCCCGACTCTACCAAATCGAAACCGGACCCTCGTTCCCCAACCCCGTCGTGACCACCATCCCGATTTCAACCAGCACACCGCAACCACCGTCAGCACCTCCCTGAACCCCCAAATCATCGTCACCACCGCCAACCTACCAGAAATCCGACCCCCGGCAAACCCTCAAAGCCGAAGAAATACACCATCACCACCAATTCTGGCCGCAATCAACACTGCCATGGCCGGCGAACACTGTAAAACCCCTAAATTTCTACTATTTTTTACTTAAATTTTGGTACTGATTTAAATTTTTGTATTGTACGTCGCGTAGTCGTATTTTACGTCGCGCACGAAATTTTATTTTTCGTAATTGCTCGACGAGTGCGAATATGTGCGAGCGTACCTATTTTTAGTTTAAACTTTTTTTTATTTTTATAGTTTCAAGATAAGGTATATAATAATTATTTTGTTATCTTCCAAAATTTTAAGTTGCTATTTTATTTATAAGGCCTTTCATTTATCGTAATTTTTTTAATAATAAATAATATTTTTTATTTCATACTAGAAAGGCATAATTATGAAAACAGTACTTATGCATACATATATAATTAGTAATTACTTATTAGTTTATTTTAATATAATTTTCGAAATTAATATTACTAGTATTTTAGAAAATATATTTTGAAATTATTTTGGCATCTAAATCTTGATTTGAATTTATGGAGTTATTTAAATAAGTAAATATTTGCAATTTGATTTATCCCATTTGATTTCAAACTAAAAATCTAATTATATTTAAATTGAATTTTGATTTGAATTTGGATTGATTGATTTAAATTTATTAGTAGAAAATATCTAAAAGGGGATTTAAATCTTTCCCTAATCCTATCCAAATGGGAATTCCCACATCCTATAAATATGTAGGTACTCCTCCATGTATTTCTACCATTCACAAAATCCTCCAAAAATTTTCCACCAAAGTGTTGTGCATCGTGTCTGTGCCCCTTTCCCATCCATTATATTTCTTACTGGTACAAGTACATTGTTCATCCGTGCCCGACAACCCCAGACACAACCCATTTCCATCCTCGTGTCTCGTAGGACACCAACTCAGTTTGTGTCAGACACCCCGACACACCCCGAAACCTTAGCCCTAAGCCAAATCATGTCGCCACCTTCGCCACGCACCACCACCACCATCACCACTGTCATCAACCAACGCCACCACTACTGGCCATCCAACCCGACCTCGCCATCACCCGCGCCCAATTTCGGTGCCGCCCAAATCAACATCATCACCATCCCGACCAAAATCTTAGGCCACCACCAATACCAACACCACCCCGCCACGGCCGGCGTCGGCCTCTCCACACCCTGACATCTCCGCCAATACCCCCGATGCCATCACCACCGTCATCCCTACCACGAACCACTATAGAAAAATAAGAGAGGAGGGAAACCCTAACCTCTGTCGTCGCCCACGGAGCGCCGCCTCCATGTCGCCAGCTCCTTCGCCTGTCCTCGGAGCAGCGTCGTCCTCGCCGCTCCCCTGGATCACCGCCGGCACGCCGCTCCTCCAGACCGCTGACCCTGGGCCTCCGTGCCATAGCCGTCGTCATCCGCGCCTAGGGCATCCGGCGCCTCCCCGTGCGTCCGCCTGGCCCTCCGAGTCACTTCCTCCTCCGTACCACCTCCTCCTCCGGCAGCGCCGCCGGGAACCGCAACCGTCTCCTCTCCAGTGCGTCGACCGCCGTGTCGCGCCTCCTCCCGCCGCGTGAAGCTCGCCAGCGCCACTGAGGATCCGCCTCTTCGCCCGATTTTCGTGCGAGCTCCGCTCCGCCGATGCGCCGACCGCGTGCCGGCTCGCCGCCGTCACCCCCCAGGCTTGCACACCGCACGTCTGCCCTCTGCTTCCCCCGACATTGGGATCCACGCCAGCCGAGCCCACCGGTGGTGCGTCGCCCGGCGTCCGCGTGCAGCAACTCCTCCGCGCCAGGACATCTCCGCCGAGCCCTCATCGGTGAGCCTCTGCGCAACCCACGGTGAGACTCACCACTCTCTTTCCCCCTTTTTCTCACTTTTTCACCTCTCTCTCTCTAACCTTCCTTAACGATTTGGGAAGAAGATTTTTTTAGTGTATGATTTTAATTATAATTATTATCATTATTATTATTTTTATTATTATCATTATTATTATACCATTACCATTATAATTATTATCATTATTATTATTATTTTTATTATTATCATTATTATTATACCATTACCATTATAATTATTATCATTACTATTATCATTATTATTATAACTACTATCATTATTATTATCATTATTATTATTATTATCAATGTTATTATTATATTCTTACTTATAGTATTACTATTTGTTTTATACAAATATTTTATAACTATAGCTATTTAAAATATAAGTTATTTTGAAAATTATTATATTTTAACAAAAAAAGGTAGTTCAAAAATTATAAATGATTTTTAGTATTTTCAAATATTTATATAAATTATTTTACTATTAAAATATAAATCCAAATTTTGGTAAATTCTATCGTTTTAGCCTAAATTGATTTTTACATTTCGAATAATTGTCAAAAATTATGTACTAGTAAATATGGTTTCAAGTATCAAACGTATTTTCCAAAATTACTATATGTAAATAATTATTGGCATAAATTTCATCGATTGTAAATCATGATCATAACTAACCCATTAATTCTATTTTTTGTGATTGTTACATATCTATCATGACTACGGGACTACTGGGACTCCTTGAACACCGCACAAATACCAGGCAAGACACCTTGCCACTACTGTTTAAATTTCCTGCTCAATAACATGCATGTTGTGTTTATTTTCAAGTTGTTTTCTTTAAAATTATATGTAGATACAAATTACTATATTTTGTGCAATTGACTTAGAGTTAAGGGACCACCTTATGTTTAAATGCATCTCATGAACTGTCACGATGTACCACGGGTTGTGTGTGAACTGCGAGTCGCATATAGCTTCGGACTTGCGTATCGACCGTACATCGGTGCGTAAAGGTCGTACGTTAGGATGTAACTGCTAATAGATTTTTGGTAGAAGACTTGGCAGTTATTAAGGATTAAACAGTGTCGTGGAGGCGACGCATGTGTAGTATCATTGGGAGGGGGGAAGACAGTTATTAGAGTAGGGGCTACGTGTTCAGTACACACATAGAATTGGGCCGATAGTGTCTCGGATGAGCGCTACTTACTACCCCGGGGCCAATAGTTCTCATATGAGAACTACTTTCTGCCCATAGTTGATAGTGCCTCTTATGAGCGCTACCTACTACTACTTTCTCTCCATCTATGCTGAACATCTAAGCTTCTGCGTAGAACGTTGTCTTCTCAAAGTATATATCACATTGAATGGTTAGGAACCTTTACGCATGTATATTTTCTATTAAGCTCTTACTATTCAGTTTATGGCATGATAGTATGTGTCTTGTTACGTCCCTCTGAGGACCTGGTTTTTCCCCAGGTGTGTGTTTTCGCAATTTCTTGCAGGTGCTCTAGCTAAGGCCATAGATTGCGCTCTATTCTGTCATGATGATTACTCTTGGATTCGTCATTTGCTCCGCCCGACCAATCATTTTCTTTGTATATTTCTTCTCTATTTAAATTGGTTGGTAGTGGACTTTGTCTCCGCCCAACTACTGTGTACATGACAAATTTAAAATTGTTTTATATCATTATTTATCTTTGTGGATAAGATTTAGTTGTCTTGGATTACTACATTTACAGCTTATGTATACATACGAGGTCCATATATTTCGTATGTATACAGCTGGCATGTCTACGTACTTGGTCCTACGTATTTTGGGACTGGGGCGTTACATGTTTTTGTGGTGGCCCATGCTGGTCGAGTTTGTCACTTAGGTTACGTAATTGTACCGATGTGGGCCTGCAACATAGGATTAGAGTGTAGGATCTCATCCACCCACTTGAAATCCATTCTTGACTTCGAATTTTGAACTCTCGTTCGACTTCCTTGATTTGCATCTTGCTTGACTACTTCTACCGTAAATTCTTGGTTTCGTGCTTAGTGACAACTAGAAAGATGACTACACTATTTTATGCTCATAGGTTAAACACGTGGTTAGATGGATTGCATTGACAATTAATGTGCATTGAGATTTTATTTTTAGTTATAAAGGCAGTTATTTTCTTAGAAATAAGACATTAAGGATTAGTTGATCCCAAGTTGGGTAGTAGCATATTACCGCTTCCAAAAGGTAGTTGGAATTTTATTTTGATATTAGAAGATGATATGCATAAGAGGATAGCTAGATCGAGAGAACAAATTTTTTTTATGAATTTTGAAATTTTGAAATAGTTATGA
Source organism: Iris pallida (assembly GCA_029216955.1). Taxonomy (NCBI): domain Eukaryota; kingdom Viridiplantae; phylum Streptophyta; class Magnoliopsida; order Asparagales; family Iridaceae; genus Iris; species Iris pallida. The sequence continues at coordinate 31,547,509 of JANAVB010016197.1, read as the reverse complement.
TTTATTCTGGATATGAATTCAATTTGAGAAATATCATGAGTTTTTATATTGTGACACTTGATTTACGGTTAACTTAAGTTTGGATTGTAATATGATAGAGTTTATCTCGAGATTATTTAAAGAGTTTAAATTATGATTTTCTAGACGACTAGAGAGATGAAAGTTTAGAAGGGAGAGAACTTGAGGTTTTAAATTGCGCGTACGATTTATAAAGTTATTAAATTTTAAAGAGATGATGGAAAAAATTTTGTTTAAAGTTTTTGGAAGATATCGACTTTGAAGGAAAAATTCAAATTTTAAATTTTGTCCTATGATCTATGATTTATAGAGTTATTTAAATTTCGAGTTTAAAGCCTTAATTATGGATATTTAAATTTTTAGTAAAAAAAAAGTATGTTCATTTTGCATATACAAGGACTATTTCGAGAATGATTAGAGATTTAAATTAAACTTGACAGTCTAAGTTAATTGGTAATTATGGCGGAGTATCTTGAAAATTTTATTGAGAAACTTCGAGGAACTTGAAATTTAGATTAGATCATATTGGTAGAGGACCAAGAAGCAAGGAGGGTCACCCTAGTGAGGTAGAAGTAATGTACATTAGATTGCCATGCCACCTATGATTATGATATTGCATATACACAAGTATAGTTAGTCATCGACCAAACCGATGAACATATCTTTTGACTTACTCGACCTTCCCTCAATTCTAGATCTTTTGTCATGACCATCTAATCATTTGAAACTTGAGAAATGATTAGATTGTTCCTTGATCATACACCATCTAAGTAGCTATCATATCCCTAGAAACTGTACTCCTAATTTATTATACCTTGATTTGTTAGAATCTAAGTTATCTTTATTTCATGCTTTAGCCCGGTTATTTATTTGGTTCGTTAATCATTATCTCATTAACTCCCACTTTCTACTTTAAGTTCTTTGGTGTCCCTATCGTGACTTTGATATTTGGAGCACAACAGTAGACTTTTTCTTCCCACAACTTTCATATGTAAGACCTAGACGAGCCCACCTTCATGTAGGTATATCACGTGCCACTAAAACACGTCTCCTTGTACTCTAATTTCATATTGCGACTTTCGGGTCAAAATGACTGGACTCTAATCCCTACCGTGAAACCAATATACTTTTTAACTTGAGATGAGACTCGACCTCGACTCGATTCTTTCAACCCGATATATGATTTTTGTTATACTTAAATCCTTACATGCTTAACCTTGCATTTTATCTTGATTGTTGGACCTATCACACCATTAGTTTAATTCTTTAAGTTGGGTAGAATACCTTATGAACTAGCCTTATGAACTAGCAACCCCTTTGACCTAGTGACCTATATTAGCAAGCTTATTTAGATCCTAGAATCTAGAGGACCTAACCCGTCTAGCCAACCAAGGACTTGGACAAGAAGACTATAAGACGACTGTATGACTTAGAATCATTCTACCTTCTTTAAATCTTAAACTCTCGTGCCTATGTATTTACCATTTTGACTAATGATGCTAATGTAGCCTAGTTTTTTTTGCAAGCTTATTCCTTATCGAGCTTGTCCAAGGCATATGTTAATTGGGTCGCTCCTACTAACATATTGTCTACTCAGAACCGGTGCATAATGGTCTGATCAACCAAGTGCACTTTGGTTCACTTTTATCTATCGTTCTACGTGGATGGGGACATAGCTAAACTTGTCCTTTAGAGTTCCATCCATGACTGCCTTGAAAATTCTTTTTGAAATTTTTCGGTCACCTTTGAACCACGTATTCGTATTCGATAAATTCACCTTTGGAACCCTTTATCGCTTTCGTCTTCCACCTATTTTAGAAGGACGAAATCCCTCGTGCCGAGTATCCCCTTTAGTTGTCCGATCACTTATGACCACTGTAATTAGCCATTACCAACCCGTTGCTATATCCTCATCGTAAAACTATTCGTCTTTTCGCTTGATCCTAAACCTACCATCGTGACCTACAAAATGCTTGTTTATGTTAAGGCGTTATTCCTTTGCCTTGTCCGAAGACTTGTCATACCCCTTGTACCTTCTCACCCCCTACTAATCCTTAATTTCGAGGACGAAATTTTTTTTAAGTTGGGTAGGATGTAAAACCCCTAAATTTCTACTATTTTTTTACTTAAATTTTGGTACTGGTTTAAATTTTTTGTATTGTACGTCGCGTAGTCGTATTTTACGTCGCGCATAAAATTTTATTTTTCGTAATTGCTCGACGAGTGCGAATATGTGCGAGCGTACATATTTTTAGTTTAAACTTTTTTTTGTTTTTATAGTTTCAAGATAAGGTATATAATAATTATTTTGTTATCTTCCAAAATTTTAAGTTGCTGTTTTATTTATAAGGCCTTTCATTTCTCGCAATTTTTTAATAATAAATAATATTTTTTATTTCATACTAGAAAGGCATAATTATGAAAATAGTATTTATGCATACATATATAATTAGTAATTATTTATTAGTTTATTTTAATGTAATTTTTGAAATTAATATTACTAGTAATTTAGAAAATATATTTTGAAATTATTTTGGCATCTAAATCTTGATTTGAATTTATGGAGTTATTTAAATAAGTAAATATTTGCAATTTGATTTATCCCATTTGATTTCAAACTAAAAATCTAATTATATCTAAATTGAATTTTGATTTGAATTTGGATTGATTGATTTAAATTTATTAGTAGCAAATATCTAAAAGGGGATTTAAATCTTTCCCTAATCCTATCCAAATGGGAATTCCCACATCCTATAAATAGGTAGGTACTCCTCCATGTATTTCTACCATTCATAAAATCCTCCAAAAATTTTCTACCAAAGTGCTGTGCATCGTGTCTGTGCCCCTTTTCCATCCATTATATTTCTTACTGGTACAAGTACATTATTCATCCCTGCCCGACAACCCCGGACACAACCCATTTCCATCCTCGTGTCTCGTAGGACAACAACTCAGTTTGTGTCGGACACGTCGACACAACCCGAAACCTTAGCCCTAAGCCAAATCCTGTCGCCACCTTTGCCACGCACCACCACCACCATCACCACTGTCATCAACCAACGCCACCACTACTGGCCATCCAACCCGACCTCGCCATCACCCGCGCCCAATTTCGGTGCCGCCCAAATCAACATCATCACCATCCCGACCAAAATCTTAGGCCACCACCAATACCAACACCACCCCGCCACGGCCGGCGTCGGCCTCTCCACACCCTGACATCTCCGCCAATACCCCCGATGCCATCACCACCGTCATCCCTACCACGAACCACTATAGAAAAATAAGAGAGGAGGGAAACCCTAACCTCTGTCGTCGCCCACGGAGCGCCGCCTCCATGTCGCCAGCTCCTTCGCCTGTCCTCGGAGCAGCGTCGTCCTCGCCGCTCCCCTGGATCACCGCCGGCACGCCGCTCCTCCAGACCGCTGACCCTGGGCCTCCGTGCCATAGCCGTCGTCATCCGCGCCTAGGGCATCCGGCGCCTCCCCGTGCGTCCGCCTGGCCCTCCGAGTCACTTCCTCCTCCGTACCACCTCCTCCTCCGGCAGCGCCGCCGGGAACCGCAACCGTCTCCTCTCCAGTGCGTCGACCGCCGTGTCGCGCCTCCTCCCGCCGCGTGAAGCTCGCCAGCGCCACTGAGGATCCGCCTCTTCGCCCGATTTTCGTGCGAGCTCCGCTCCGCCGATGCGCCGACCGCGTGCCGGCTCGCCGCCGTCACCCCCCAGGCTTGCACACCGCACGTCTGCCCTCTGCTTCCCCCGACATTGGGATCCACGCCAGCCGAGCCCACCGGTGGTGCGTCGCCCGGCGTCCGCGTGCAGCAACTCCTCCGCGCCAGGACATCTCCGCCGAGCCCTCATCGGTGAGCCTCTGCGCAACCCACGGTGAGACTCACCACTCTCTTTCCCCCTTTTTCTCACTTTTTCACCTCTCTCTCTCTAACCTTCCTTAACGATTTGGGAAGAAGATTTTTTTAGTGTATGATTTTAATTATAATTATTATCATTATTATTATTTTTATTATTATCATTATTATTATACCATTACCATTATAATTATTATCATTATTATTATTATTTTTATTATTATCATTATTATTATACCATTACCATTATAATTATTATCATTACTATTATCATTATTATTATAACTACTATCATTATTATTATCATTATTATTATTATTATCAATGTTATTATTATATTCTTACTTATAGTATTACTATTTGTTTTATACAAATATTTTATAACTATAGCTATTTAAAATATAAGTTATTTTGAAAATTATTATATTTTAACAAAAAAAGGTAGTTCAAAAATTATAAATGATTTTTAGTATTTTCAAATATTTATATAAATTATTTTACTATTAAAATATAAATCCAAATTTTGGTAAATTCTATCGTTTTAGCCTAAATTGATTTTTACATTTCGAATAATTGTCAAAAATTATGTACTAGTAAATATGGTTTCAAGTATCAAACGTATTTTCCAAAATTACTATATGTAAATAATTATTGGCATAAATTTCATCGATTGTAAATCATGATCATAACTAACCCATTAATTCTATTTTTTGTGATTGTTACATATCTATCATGACTACGGGACTACTGGGACTCCTTGAACACCGCACAAATACCAGGCAAGACACCTTGCCACTACTGTTTAAATTTCCTGCTCAATAACATGCATGTTGTGTTTATTTTCAAGTTGTTTTCTTTAAAATTATATGTAGATACAAATTACTATATTTTGTGCAATTGACTTAGAGTTAAGGGACCACCTTATGTTTAAATGCATCTCATGAACTGTCACGATGTACCACGGGTTGTGTGTGAACTGCGAGTCGCATATAGCTTCGGACTTGCGTATCGACCGTACATCGGTGCGTAAAGGTCGTACGTTAGGATGTAACTGCTAATAGATTTTTGGTAGAAGACTTGGCAGTTATTAAGGATTAAACAGTGTCGTGGAGGCGACGCATGTGTAGTATCATTGGGAGGGGGGAAGACAGTTATTAGAGTAGGGGCTACGTGTTCAGTACACACATAGAATTGGGCCGATAGTGTCTCGGATGAGCGCTACTTACTACCCCGGGGCCAATAGTTCTCATATGAGAACTACTTTCTGCCCATAGTTGATAGTGCCTCTTATGAGCGCTACCTACTACTACTTTCTCTCCATCTATGCTGAACATCTAAGCTTCTGCGTAGAACGTTGTCTTCTCAAAGTATATATCACATTGAATGGTTAGGAACCTTTACGCATGTATATTTTCTATTAAGCTCTTACTATTCAGTTTATGGCATGATAGTATGTGTCTTGTTACGTCCCTCTGAGGACCTGGTTTTTCCCCAGGTGTGTGTTTTCGCAATTTCTTGCAGGTGCTCTAGCTAAGGCCATAGATTGCGCTCTATTCTGTCATGATGATTACTCTTGGATTCGTCATTTGCTCCGCCCGACCAATCATTTTCTTTGTATATTTCTTCTCTATTTAAATTGGTTGGTAGTGGACTTTGTCTCCGCCCAACTACTGTGTACATGACAAATTTAAAATTGTTTTATATCATTATTTATCTTTGTGGATAAGATTTAGTTGTCTTGGATTACTACATTTACAGCTTATGTATACATACGAGGTCCATATATTTCGTATGTATACAGCTGGCATGTCTACGTACTTGGTCCTACGTATTTTGGGACTGGGGCGTTACATGTTTTTGTGGTGGCCCATGCTGGTCGAGTTTGTCACTTAGGTTACGTAATTGTACCGATGTGGGCCTGCAACATAGGATTAGAGTGTAGGATCTCATCCACCCACTTGAAATCCATTCTTGACTTCGAATTTTGAACTCTCGTTCGACTTCCTTGATTTGCATCTTGCTTGACTACTTCTACCGTAAATTCTTGGTTTCGTGCTTAGTGACAACTAGAAAGATGACTACACTATTTTATGCTCATAGGTTAAACACGTGGTTAGATGGATTGCATTGACAATTAATGTGCATTGAGATTTTATTTTTAGTTATAAAGGCAGTTATTTTCTTAGAAATAAGACATTAAGGATTAGTTGATCCCAAGTTGGGTAGTAGCATATTACCGCTTCCAAAAGGTAGTTGGAATTTTATTTTGATATTAGAAGATGATATGCATAAGAGGATAGCTAGATCGAGAGAACAAATTTTTTTTATGAATTTTGAAATTTTGAAATAGTTATGATTTATTCTGGATATGAATTCAATTTGAGAAATATCATGAGTTTTTATATTGTGACACTTGATTTACGGTTAACTTAAGTTTGGATTGTAATATGATAGAGTTTATCTCGAGATTATTTAAAGAGTTTAAATTATGATTTTCTAGACGACTAGAGAGATGAAAGTTTAGAAGGGAGAGAACTTGAGGTTTTAAATTGCGCGTACGATTTATAAAGTTATTAAATTTTAAAGAGATGATGGAAAAAATTTTGTTTAAAGTTTTTGGAAGATATCGACTTTGAAGGAAAAATTCAAATTTTAAATTTTGTCCTATGATCTATGATTTATAGAGTTATTTAAATTTCGAGTTTAAAGCCTTAATTATGGATATTTAAATTTTTAGTAAAAAAAAAGTATGTTCATTTTGCATATACAAGGACTATTTCGAGAATGATTAGAGATTTAAATTAAACTTGACAGTCTAAGTTAATTGGTAATTATGGCGGAGTATCTTGAAAATTTTATTGAGAAACTTCGAGGAACTTGAAATTTAGATTAGATCATATTGGTAGAGGACCAAGAAGCAAGGAGGGTCACCCTAGTGAGGTAGAAGTAATGTACATTAGATTGCCATGCCACCTATGATTATGATATTGCATATACACAAGTATAGTTAGTCATCGACCAAACCGATGAACATATCTTTTGACTTACTCGACCTTCCCTCAATTCTAGATCTTTTGTCATGACCATCTAATCATTTGAAACTTGAGAAATGATTAGATTGTTCCTTGATCATACACCATCTAAGTAGCTATCATATCCCTAGAAACTGTACTCCTAATTTATTATACCTTGATTTGTTAGAATCTAAGTTATCTTTATTTCATGCTTTAGCCCGGTTATTTATTTGGTTCGTTAATCATTATCTCATTAACTCCCACTTTCTACTTTAAGTTCTTTGGTGTCCCTATCGTGACTTTGATATTTGGAGCACAACAGTAGACTTTTTCTTCCCACAACTTTCATATGTAAGACCTAGACGAGCCCACCTTCATGTAGGTATATCACGTGCCACTAAAACACGTCTCCTTGTACTCTAATTTCATATTGCGACTTTCGGGTCAAAATGACTGGACTCTAATCCCTACCGTGAAACCAATATACTTTTTAACTTGAGATGAGACTCGACCTCGACTCGATTCTTTCAACCCGATATATGATTTTTGTTATACTTAAATCCTTACATGCTTAACCTTGCATTTTATCTTGATTGTTGGACCTATCACACCATTAGTTTAATTCTTTAAGTTGGGTAGAATACCTTATGAACTAGCCTTATGAACTAGCAACCCCTTTGACCTAGTGACCTATATTAGCAAGCTTATTTAGATCCTAGAATCTAGAGGACCTAACCCGTCTAGCCAACCAAGGACTTGGACAAGAAGACTATAAGACGACTGTATGACTTAGAATCATTCTACCTTCTTTAAATCTTAAACTCTCGTGCCTATGTATTTACCATTTTGACTAATGATGCTAATGTAGCCTAGTTTTTTTTGCAAGCTTATTCCTTATCGAGCTTGTCCAAGGCATATGTTAATTGGGTCGCTCCTACTAACATATTGTCTACTCAGAACCGGTGCATAATGGTCTGATCAACCAAGTGCACTTTGGTTCACTTTTATCTATCGTTCTACGTGGATGGGGACATAGCTAAACTTGTCCTTTAGAGTTCCATCCATGACTGCCTTGAAAATTCTTTTTGAAATTTTTCGGTCACCTTTGAACCACGTATTCGTATTCGATAAATTCACCTTTGGAACCCTTTATCGCTTTCGTCTTCCACCTATTTTAGAAGGACGAAATCCCTCGTGCCGAGTATCCCCTTTAGTTGTCCGATCACTTATGACCACTGTAATTAGCCATTACCAACCCGTTGCTATATCCTCATCGTAAAACTATTCGTCTTTTCGCTTGATCCTAAACCTACCATCGTGACCTACAAAATGCTTGTTTATGTTAAGGCGTTATTCCTTTGCCTTGTCCGAAGACTTGTCATACCCCTTGTACCTTCTCACCCCCTACTAATCCTTAATTTCGAGGACGAAATTTTTTTTAAGTTGGGTAGGATGTAAAACCCCTAAATTTCTACTATTTTTTTACTTAAATTTTGGTACTGGTTTAAATTTTTTGTATTGTACGTCGCGTAGTCGTATTTTACGTCGCGCATAAAATTTTATTTTTCGTAATTGCTCGACGAGTGCGAATATGTGCGAGCGTACATATTTTTAGTTTAAACTTTTTTTTGTTTTTATAGTTTCAAGATAAGGTATATAATAATTATTTTGTTATCTTCCAAAATTTTAAGTTGCTGTTTTATTTATAAGGCCTTTCATTTCTCGCAATTTTTTAATAATAAATAATATTTTTTATTTCATACTAGAAAGGCATAATTATGAAAATAGTATTTATGCATACATATATAATTAGTAATTATTTATTAGTTTATTTTAATGTAATTTTTGAAATTAATATTACTAGTAATTTAGAAAATATATTTTGAAATTATTTTGGCATCTAAATCTTGATTTGAATTTATGGAGTTATTTAAATAAGTAAATATTTGCAATTTGATTTATCCCATTTGATTTCAAACTAAAAATCTAATTATATCTAAATTGAATTTTGATTTGAATTTGGATTGATTGATTTAAATTTATTAGTAGCAAATATCTAAAAGGGGATTTAAATCTTTCCCTAATCCTATCCAAATGGGAATTCCCACATCCTATAAATAGGTAGGTACTCCTCCATGTATTTCTACCATTCATAAAATCCTCCAAAAATTTTCTACCAAAGTGCTGTGCATCGTGTCTGTGCCCCTTTTCCATCCATTATATTTCTTACTGGTACAAGTACATTATTCATCCCTGCCCGACAACCCCGGACACAACCCATTTCCATCCTCGTGTCTCGTAGGACAACAACTCAGTTTGTGTCGGACACGTCGACACAACCCGAAACCTTAGCCCTAAGCCAAATCCTGTCGCCACCTTTGCCACGCACCACCACCACCATCACCACTGTCATCAACCAACGCCACCACCACTGGCCGTCCATCCTGACCTCGCCATCACCCGCGCCCAATTTCGGCGCCGTCCAAATCAACATCATCACCATCCCGACCAAAATCTTAGGCCACCACCAATACCAACACCACCCTGCCACGACCGGCGTCGCCCTCTCCACACCCTGACATCTCCGCCAACACCCCCGACGCCATCACCACCGTCATCCCCACCACAAACCACCACAAAAAAATAAGAGGGGGGAAACCCTAACTTCCGTCGCCGTCCGTGGAGTGTCGTCTTCGTGTCGACAGCTCCCTCGCCTGTCCCAGGAGCAGCGTCGGCCCCGCCGCTCCCCTGGATCACCGCCGGCATGCCGCTCCTTCAGACCGCCGACCCTGGGCCTCCGCACCACAGCCGTCGTCATCCGTGCCTAGGGCATCCGACGCCTCCCCGTGCGTCCGCCTGGCCCTCCGCGTCACTTCCTCCTCCGTGCCACCCCCTCCTCCGGCAGCGCCGCCGGGAATCGCAACCGTCTCCTCTCCAGTGCGTCGACCGCCGTGTCGCGCCTCCTCCCGCCGCGTGAAGCTCGCCAGCGCAACCGAGGACCCGCCTCTCGGCCCGATTTTCGTACGAGCTCCGCTCCGCCGGCGCGCCGACAGCACGACGGAGCGCCGCCGTCACCCCCCAGGCTTGCACACCGCGCGCCTGCCCTCTACTTCCCCCGACCTTGGGATCCACGCCAGCCGAGCCCACCGGTGGTGCGCCGCCCGGCGTCCGCGTGCAGCAACTCCGCCGCGCCAGGACATCTCCGCCGAGCCCTCATCGGTGAGCCTCCGCGCAACCCACGGTGAGACTCACCACTCTCTTTCCCCCTTTTTCTTACTTTTTCACCTCTCTCTCTCTAACCTTCTTTAACAATTTGGGAAGAAGATTTTTTTAGTGTATGATTTTTATTATAATTATTATCATTATTATTATTATTTTTATTATTATCATTATGATTATACCATTATTATTATGATTATACCATTACCATTTTAATTATTATCATTATTATTATTATTTTTATTATTTTTATTATTATCATTATTATTATACCATTACCATTATAATTATTATCATTACTATTATCATTATTATTATTACTATTATCATTATTATTATCATTATTATTATTATTATCAATGTTATTATTATATTCTTACTTATAGTATTACTATTTGTTTTATAAAAATATTATATAACTATAGCTATTTAAAATATAAGTTATTTTGAAAATTATTATATTTTAACAAAAAGGGTAGTTCAAAAATTATAAATGATTTTTAGTATTTTCAAATATTTATATAAATTATTTTACTATTAAAATATAAATCCAAATTTTGGTAAATTCTATAGTTTTAGCCTAAATTGATTTTTACATTTCGAATAATTATCAAAAATTATGTACTAGTAAATATGGTTTCAAGTATCATACGTATTTTCCAAAATTACTATATGTAAATAATTATTCGCATAAATTTTATCGATTGTAAATCATGATCATAACTAACCCATTAATTGTTTTTTTTTTGATTGTTACATATCTATCATGACTATGGGACTACTGGGACTCCTTGAACACCGCACAAATACCAGGCAAGACACCTTGCCACTACTGTTTAAATTTTCTGCTTAATAACATGCATGTTGTGTTTATTATCAAGTTGTTTTCTTTTAAATTATATGTAGATACAAATTACTATATTTTGTGCAATTGACTTAGAGTTAAGGGACCACCTTATGTTTAAATGTATCTCATGAACTGTCACGATGTACCACGGGTTGTGTGTGAGCTGCGAGTCGCATATAGCTTCGGACTTGCGTATCGATCGTACATCGGTGCGTAAAGGTCGAACGTTAGGATGTAACTGCTAATAGATTTTTGGTAGAAGACTTGGCAGTTATTAAGGATTAAACAGTGTCGTGGAGGCGACGCATGTGTAGTATCATTGGGAGGGGGAAGACAGTTATTAGCGTAGGGGCTACGTGTTCAGTACACACATAGATTTGGGCCGATAGTGTCTCGGATGAGCGCTACTTACTGCCCCGGGGCCGATAGTTCTCATATGAGAACTACTTTCTGTCCATAGTTGATAGTGCCTATTATGAGCGCTACCTACTACTACTCTCTCCATCTATGCTGAACATCTAAGCTCCTGCGTAGAACGTTGTCTTCTCAAAGTATATATCACATAGAATGGTTAGGAACCTTTACGCATGTATATTTTCTATTGAGCTCTTACTATTCAGTTTATGGCATGATAGTATGTGTCTTGTTACGTCCCTCTGAGGACCTAGTTTTTCCCCAGGTGTGTGTTTTCGTGATTTCTTGCAGGTGCTCTAGCTAAGGCCATGGCTTGCGCTCTATTCCGTCGTGATGATTATTCTTGGATTCGTCATTTGCTCCGCCCGACCAATCACTTTCTTTGTATATTTCTTCTCTATTTAAATTGGTTGGTAGTGGACTTTGTCTCCGTCCAACTACTGTGTACATGAAAAATTCAAAATTGCTTTATATCATTATTTATCTTTGTGGATGAGATTTAGTTGTCTTGGATTACTACATTTACTGCTTATGTATACATACGAGGTCCATGTATTTCGTATGTATACAGCTGGCATGTCTACGTACTTGGTCCTATGTATTTTGGGACTGGGGCGTTACAAATACCGAGCTAACACTGGTCAACCATGACCCATAGGTCCCATACCCCCCGTCACCGCCGTAGCCATCGTGGCAACCGCCGCGGCCGACTTCACAACCCAACACCAAAATAAAACAAAAAAATAAACACCCCCGCCACTACCGTGGCTTACCTCCATCTCCGGCGAGCCGTCCTCCGCTCGTGCCACCGTGCTCATTCACGCCCTTCCTCCTTTTCCGCCCGCCCGCACCAGTGCGCCTGCGTCCGCCGGCGAATCCCCAGCACCGTGCGTAGGTCGGCGCCCTCCGCAGCGGCTCACCTCCGATCCGTCGCGCTCCTCCTCCGTCTTTCTCTTCCTCCGCCCCACCTTGCCGACTCGGCCGCCGGACTTCTCCCTTCCCTCTCGAGTCCCTCTTCTCACACTTCCTCTCTCTTTACTCTCCTCTTCTTCATTTTTCTATTCCTCTGCTCTTCTGAATTTTTTTTTGCTCTTTCCTTTCATGTTCCTTTCAAAAGTCATCTGTTCCTGAAAGGAAGAGCACACCCATACAGTAGCTGGGATAGGACAAGCAGGCAATAATTTTGCTTTTATGTTTTTATTATTATTTTTATTTTCTATTATTAATGTATATAACATAGTAGTATATACTAAATATAGTAGGTATGTACCAGAGTATACAGTATTAACATCAGAATGTTGTAATTATATTATTTATTATTATAGATATTATTTTTATACATTATAAATATTTTTCAACAGTGAGTATGTGTACATATATTATTTCGAACGGTATTTTAGTATTTTTATCAATATTATTATTGTTGCTGTCATTTGTTTTTTGTTTTTGTTTTTGTTTTCTTTGTCTCTCTTAAAAATTTATACTAGTATCAATATCATGTTATTTTTATTCTTGTTATTACTATTATTATCATTAGTAAGATATTTTCTATTTTTAGAATTTTTTCTCTACTTCATAATTACAAATAAAATTTAGTTTATTCGTTACCAATAATTTTTGAACACTATCAAATATAACTATTATATTGGGTTGACCTTACAATTATTTAAAAAAAAGGATTTCTAAATATTTAAATAATTACCTATAAATATTTGATCCATAAAAATGTTTACTTAAAAATTATAAAATAATTTTGTTGGTATTTCTCAATTACTATCTGAAATATTTTTACTAATGAAATACAGTCTCTCTATCTCAATTCATACTTTTACAAACTTAGAGTTTAGCCCAAAACGATTTTTGTTTTTTTAAAGTATTTTTCCTAAAAAATTATTCTACTAATAAAATATAGTTTTGTAATATTCTAAAATAGTATATATATTGTTTATCAAATTTTCTTGATTATACTTATGTCCAAGACTAAGCCCATTATTCATATCCTCCTGCCAATTCTGTTCTTCTCCATGTCCACCCTAATTAATTTGACCATTCTGGACCCAATGGAACTGTCCGTGCCACCATCGGAGGTCACCTTGCATAGTTGTTACACCGAAGTCACAGTTCGTGCCACCTTGATCATTGCAGCACACCAGGCAAGACACCTTGGCTTTACTGTTTAATTTCTTGCTCAATATTATGCATGTTTTATTTCTTAAAAGTTGTTCTTTCAAAACCATATGTAGTTGCAAATTATTATACTTTATGCATTTGGCCTAGAGTTAAGGGACCACCTTTGTTTGTGCCGCATTCATTGGCTCGACACCTGTGTGTCACGATGTCACGTGTCTCATATAGATTCGAACTTGCGTACCGACCGTACATCGGTGCGTACAGGACGAGCGTTAGGATATAACTGCTAATATAGTTGTCAAGAAGACTTAGCGGTTATTAGAAATATCGTGGTATAGATTCAGCACGAGTAGTGCATGGGGAGGGGAAGACAGTTATTAGGCGCAGGGGCTTTCACATATTTACTTTTCTCTAGCTGTCATTTGTGACTCAGCCGAGAGCTAGTGAGCCGTGCACTTATTTACTTTTCTCTAGATGCCATTAGTACCTCAGTTGAAACACAAATGTGTCGTGCATTTACTTTCCTCTAACTGCCGTTAGTGACTCACCCGAGAGACTATTGTGTCGTGCATTTATTTATTTTCTTCTAGATGCCACTAGTACCTCAGTTGAAACGCTAACGCACCGTATTTCTAGTCTCGGGAGCCCTTGTGTGGAACGTTGTCTTCAAATGCATTTTCACATAGAATGGTTAAGGACCTTTATTTGTGTAGTCATATATGCTTTTCTGTTGAGCTTTATTTATTCAGTTGTCGGTATGATATTATGTGTCTTGTTACGTCCCTCTGAGCACCTGGTTATCTCTCTAGGTGTGCTCTTATCTTTCGTAGGTGTTCTAGCTCTAGCCGTGACCATCTCCATTTCTTCGAGGATGATTGCGCTTGGATCGTCTTCGCTTCGCTCGCCAAGCTCATTTCATTTCCATGTATTTCTTTCCTTGCTTGTTGGTAGTAGATTTGTCTCCGTCCAACATATTGTACAAATATATTTCCATAGATGATTATATGAATTCTTTATTTTTCCTTTATTTTATGGATGAGATTAGTCGTTATGGTTTCTACTGCATATTACAGCTTATGTATGTATACGAGATTTCCATATATTGGAGTATACTTCGTATGTATATAGCTGGCATGTCTACGTACTTAGTCCTACGTATTTTGGGACTATGGCGTTACAGTGTGTCCCCCAAGAAAGTGCTCTCTTCGATCGAAAGTATCTTTAGCAACTTCCTCTGAGGGTACAACGGCGGCAATGACAAACATCATTGGGCAAGTTGGGATACCATGGCTCGTCCTACCGGAGAGGGGGGCCTGGTAGGACGAGCCAAAATGCTCCAAACCTGCAGCAGCATCAGCAGAATGCAGAGGCATTAACCAAAACGTGTACTAACTGTATTTAGACACCAAAAGTTGGTCCCACACACAATGGGGTTGCAGAAAGAATGAACCGCACAAGTGTGAAAATGATAGTATGTTATCCTTAGCTAAATTACCAAAAATATTTTGGAAAGAAGTAGTGCGAACTGTCTGCTACTTGATAAACATGTCCCCCTAAGTTCCTTTGGATGGAGATATTCCTGAAAGGGTTTGAAGTGGAAATAATATTTTCTATTCCCACTTGTGGGTGTTCTGGTGCAAGGCATTTGTGCATATACCTAAGGAGAACAGAACAAAACCTGATAAAGCCATTCCATGTATCTTTTTGGGATATGAAAATGATGAATTTGGATATAGGTTGTGGGATCCTAAAAATAAAAAAATTATGAGGAGCATGAATGTTGTATTTTGTGAAAAGATAAAACACTTACTGATTTTGAAAAAGAAGAGCCATAAATTATTCACATCGTCCTAATCCAATTACCACACCGGTTGTTCCTTCTTCTTTCCTAGAAAATAGTGATTTTCAAGATGTACATGGAGAAGAAGAAGAAATACAGGTTTTCCAGGTTCTGAGCAGAAGGAGCATGAACATGCAGGGCCACTATATTTGGATTAACCACAAATACCTCAGTTGAGACAGTGACTTGTGCCCCCGATGCCTCTAATCATTGGCTTTACCCAATAGAACTCGCACGCGGGCTCCAACTATCCTGAGGGAAACTTCGGAAGGAACCAGCTACTAGATGGTTCGATTATTCTTTCACCCCTATAACCAAGTCAGACGAATAATTTGCACGTTAGTATCACTACGGGCCTCCACCAGAGTTTCCTCTGGCTTTGCCCCGCTCAGGCATAGTTCACCATCTTTTGGGTCCCGATAGGGATGCTCCCACTCGAACCCTTCACAGAAGATCGGGGTCGGTCGGTGGTGCAACCCGCGAGGGAGATCCCTCCCATCAGCTTTCTTGCGTCTTTCGGGTTTAGGAACCCATCGGCTCGCACGCATGTCAGACGCCTTGGTCCATGTTTCAAGACGGATCGGATGGGGAGCCTACAGGCCGGTGCTAGGAGCGCGCTGGAACCCCGTAAGGGGCACACGGAGATGGCGCGCGCTGCGTCCCCGATCTTGTCGGCGGCATGTCCACGGGCGGGATCGTCTGCCCGAGCTTTTATCGCCGGCGCAGCCCGCAACGGTCCGCCCACTGAGCCGAGCGGCGGACCAGCCGTCGAGGGCCGTTCCACATCCGATCGGTGCGCATCGCCGGCCCCCATCCGCTTTCCTTCTGACAATTTCAAGCAT